>MTQE01001134.1:56246422-56262347 GCA_014337955.1 Aspidoscelis marmoratus | reverse complement strand
AATATTATATTAATCTTAGACAGGTCCCTGCCCTCAGGCTAACAATCTAAGGAGACAAGAAACAAAAGGAAAATGGTGTGGGAGGAAACAGGGAACAGCACAAATCAAGCACTTGAGGGCTTCAGTCCCAATTCTTCTGTCTGTTTCCAATTGCTGGAATTTTCCTGTTCTCTTTACTTTGAATTTTCTCTTCATTGATGACAAACCGGATGATGGTACAGACAGTCAGCCGGCATCTACTTAGCCCTGCCCTGCTCAGCCTCAGGGCCAGACATTTTTCAACTGGTGGATTTAGCTGCCATAGTCTCTTTGCCATCTAGGTCTATTACTGCAATAAATGTTTGATAATTGAGTGACATTAACTTTTTGTAAGCCAATATTGGTATTTACTGAATTTTCACATAGGGTGTTTTTCCACTGTCACTAAAAGTACCCATTAAGTACCCATTAATGGGTATGAAATGGCATTTTTGTACCCATTAATGGGTACTTAATGGGTACTTTTAGCGACAGTGGAAAAACATCCATAGATTCAAACCTGTAAACTACTTTGGATATGCTTTGTAGAACAAAGTGGGATATAAATGCTAAAAATAAATAATTCAACCCAAACTACTGGTGTATTGGGAATTAAAGAGGATTCATAGTTCTCAGTGTGTTTCTCTCTATGTAAGCTCTTCTATATGTTAAGACCTTGTTTAGACAAGAAATGAAATTTCAGAATGAATTCATCCCCCAAATCAGTAATGAGACAATTAGCCTTCAGCCTGTTTCTGCTTTTTCTTGCAAGAAGCAGAAAGATTTTATATTGTAACCTAATGATTTTCATAAGTTATTGCTCTAAATTCAACTATGTCTATGATTTTATTTCATTACTCATTTCTTATACTTCCGTTACTGTTGTTGTTGTTATAGAATATGTTAACATTTTATGCATAGCTGTTGATCTCCACGGAGTCATTTATGTAGAGATAAGTAAGGCAAAATAATTTTTATTTTTACTATAGATATCCATATTACATTTTTAAAGTACAGAGAATGTTCTTTTGTTTCAGCAAATATTCTTTTTGTTTCAGCCTAATAAAATATTCTGAAAAACATGAAATGTCCTGTTTATTTCAAAATTAACTCTAAAATGAAGGAAATATCCCATTTCATTCCTTATAGATGATTTTTGTGGCACATGGGTGGGGAGATCCACTGCAACAGTCCAAAAATATCTCAACTACAAACTTAAAGTTTTTCTTTCCATGGTCACCAAGTTTTCGTCAACTGAACAAGAGATTCAGGTTCAATCTCCCAGCCGTTCTAGTGAACCCCCTTACATCATGTGTTTGGAGAGGAGATTTTTCAACAGAGGAAGTGAAGCGCTAAGCTGCTCCATCCAAGACTACACGGATCAGTGATCCCCAGCAGCATAGAGACCACTGCTGTGACATCACATTTTCCACAATGTGGCTCCAAATGATGTTCATACCGAACAAGATCTAGAGTCTCGGTCTTGCTTAATTCTAATTATTATTTTTTTCTATCTTCATTATTTGTAGAATTTTTTAAGAAGTATCTTGTTTGCAGAACTTTCTTTAAAAAAATTAGAAAAACCAGGTGGAACACTTGACATATTATGACAGGACAACTAAAACTTATCCATGAAAGAATATGTAAAACTGAACTGGTAAAACAGCAGCAAATTTTTATAGCAGAGCTGAGGAGAAGGAGGAGGAGTTGGCTTTTCTACCTCAGTTTTCTCACCCATTTAAGGGGACTCAAAATTGCTGACAAAGCTTTTCTATTTTTTCCCCACAAGAGAACACCCTCTGAGGTAGGTGGGGCTGTGAGAGCTGAGAAGAGAGCTGTGACTAGCCCAAGGTCACCTAGCTGACTTCATGGGGGAGGGCGGAATCAAACCCGGTATTCCCACATAAGAGTCTGGCTCCCTAACCACTAGACCAAACTGGCTGTCATGAGGCAGAAAAGAACTTAACTGCATAAAAAACAATTACAAAAAAAGAAAATGTTGATAGAGAATAAGAATATATAGAAATATTCCAATTTCCAATGTTCTAACTTCCAAAGTCCAATCAAACTATCTAGACTCTTTTAAAGAAATATTTCAAGGAAACCATCTATGTTAGTCATGTCAATCAGAAAGGACAAAAAACATCATTCTATGTGTCTCAAGGGAGGAAAACCTCTTGGCTACAACTGCAGTTTCTGTAGTTTGGATTTAGATAAGACATAGCAAAGCCTCCTTCCAACTTCAACTCCTCTACTTGTAAATACACTAATTATATATTTCCTTCATCGATAGAAAGCATAGGGCCAACATTACCAATTTTAGTACCTCACCTGTTAAAATTTGGTTTAAAGTCTACAACTAAATAAGGTTGGCTATTTTATATTATTTATTAATGAAATCACAAACATTGGTAACACTAAACAATCTCCATTGAGTTGGAGTCTGAGTTGATACGTTTTTACCAGCTGTGACTCTGAATCTATAATCCAGTAACTGCTCCCATTTCTGACTCCATGATTCCAACACTAGAGCCTTTAATAGACACACAACTTATATTAGAATCTTTTAGTTAGCATGCCAGCCAGTGTACTAAAGTACCAGGATTTTATGCAGTTTCATGGAATGAGCAACTTCTGGCTGTCCAGTTGTAGCTAAATTTGAGATCAACACCATCTCCACTTGGCATGGCAAATGGGAACTACAGGCCAACAACAGTTGGAAAGACCCCAAGTTTCTCATCTGCTAGGGAGATCTAGAATTTTCACAGACTCTCTTGAGACTCAGGAACTCTCGAGAGGACCATTAATCAAGAAATTTGATCTGTTACGTCTTCTTCACTTCCAAAACACTCCATCAGTTTTTTTGCAAGACATTTCAGTATGCAATGGATACCACTAGCTTAACAGTGACTCTGAGCAGAATGCCAATAGCCTTACAAGCATCAATTCCTTTGCTTGTTCCCACCAGCTCTTCTCCATTTAATCAATGCAATACGCTTGCAAATTATGCACTTTCCTGTATTTTCCACTTTACTACAGATGCCATATAGAACATGTCATAGGCATTAATCTTAAAAATAATTTTTAAAAGATTCCTTCTTAGAATAACATTTAAATCTATTCCTTAGAACAGATTCCGAATACATCTAGATTGTTACAAATTCTTAAAACAAGCATTCTGCTTTGGGGTTTTAATTCAGGTAGCTTTTTTGTCTAGTGTTTTAAAAATGTTATGGACATCTGTTTTTGTTCTTTCATTGGAATTTTTGATCCCATGCTTTATGTTGACCAAAGGCCTGCTGGTGGCACACATACCAAGTTTAAAGAATTTTTCCCAACTTTGTTAGTTGCACTTGAGATGACTTCCAAACGCCTTGAATTCTATAAAAGCCCCATTGTCTACAGGTCCATTTGAAAAATACTTTAACCAGTCAAATTGGGAAAGCCAGACTGAAGTACATCTAAAGAAGGAGATGGGTTGCCTTAAAGCAAAATTGAAGAGTTAATTCAGTTTGCAAGTTTAGGGAGTAATTAGCATTAGCTGAGAGGGGAAGAGACCGAACCAGTGTTAGACAATGCTCTTGCACAGTTCCTGTTTGTCTCAAGTGGAGTATGGAGGAACAGTTCACTTCAGTTCAGTAAATTGTGCCTCATGCTAATTGCTACAGAGGGGGCACCACTTGCCTTTGGCTAGACTCACAAAAGAAGGCATAATAAGACACAGGGATTATCATTTGTAAAATCACATTCCTGGACATGAGGAAACAGCACAAGAGTGGACTTTAAGATGATGCATATTACATTCCAATATCTGAGCAAAGATTCAAGGCTGAACATTAACTTGCATAACCATAGCAAAATATATTCCATAATTGGGGAAGAAGGCAAGAAACAATCTCACTTTTACGTTACAGGCTGTTCCTTATCTTACAAAGATTTTACAGAAATGTTTGTAGCGTAGGCCAGTGGTCGGCAAACTCATTAGTCAAAAGAGCCAATTATCAACAGTACAATGATTGAAATTTCTTTTGAGAGCCAAATTTTTAAAACTTATATAGGTAGGTACATCATTATTAACTTAATTAGGGTACTCCTAAGGCTGGAAGAGCCACACTCAAGGGGCCAAAGAGCCACATGTGGCTCTCGAGCCATGGTTTGCCTACCCCTGGCATAGACCAAGCAGCTTTCCCATCCATAAGACCAGCATCAGTTGGTGTTCAGGTCAGTATATTTTAGTGTATTTAAATACTACAAGCTGAAAGTTAGCTACTAGTTGATTTTTACTTGTTTTGGTTTTAAATCTTTAAAAGTAACTTGTGGGAAAACAGTATGGAAATGAACACATCATATGAGAGCTGCCACCAAAAATGCATTTAATTCCTTGCACCTCTGGCCTCATGTGGTTTTTCTAGTTTGAATGGTATTTGGATCTAGAAGGCTCCTGACTACTGCAGACGAACACACCTTTGCGGCCTATGTTATTGAAAGAATCTGCTAATACTCTAAGAATGCCGGCGACACCACATACAACAATTAATAGCGTGTTGCCTGTCTGTGAAAGCCAGATCCACCTCATGGAATCTTGGCAGCACAAGGACTTTAGGAAAACTAAAATGTGAAGACTAGCTGAGCTGGGAAATTCTGAGGAGAGACCAAAACTGTCCTCATAGAAACACCTGAACATGAAATATAGGAACATAACCCTTGATCTCAGCCAAAACACTGAGAAGGGATGAAATGAAATCTGGGAATATTGATATTTTTGTTCATATGGAAAACTGAGGGTTAGGGGGAAATGCCTCCATCCTCATCCTCATCTGTGAAACTAAGTAGGAATCCTATGAGAGCAAGAGGTGGCTTAGAGGCTCCCATTCTGGGAGTGTTGGGGAGATGGAGTAGGAAGTAAGCAGCACAGTGCCTGCTGGGGTATATCTCAGACTTATCTATCAACAAGATGGGCTCCCTATGTGCTCCAGTAAGTATTCCTTTCCCTGCCTAAGCTTCCTTTTCTGGACCAGAGGGAAGGAGGCAAAGTGAACATGGAAGGAGCAGCACAAACAAAACATACGGAACACCCCTTCACAAATTTCCTAGTTTTAGAAACTGCTAATACAAAGGTATCACAGAACTACATATGCATTATGCATGTAATACTGCAAATAAGAACACTGAAAGCTGTAGTTATAAGCAGTAGGAAGAAAGTAATACCTTTATTTTCTCATGAATATGACGTAAGGAGTCTGCAGTCCCCATGTCTGCGTCATCAGTAATGCAGACAATATCAAGCTTCAGCTTTGTCTCAAAGTTTAACACTTTCTGAACTTCTTTTGTTGTAACCACAATTACTTCTAAAGTGCAAAAGAAAATATGACATTAGTATAATTTATCAAAAGTTGTAACCCTATTGTAAGTCTGTCGGCCTGAATGTAATTTCTGCAAAGGAGAACTCCTGCAAATAATGCTGCCATCTGATCATGTTTTTGAAACTGCTTGAGGCTTCAGTTTTATTGATTAAATCATCATGGTAAAGTTAATGGCAAGTCTGAATTTGTAACACAAGGACCTGACAATTAAGTCAACTTAAGGACTACACAATCAAAATATAGGAGGGATGACACACATACACTAAGAACTACTAGGAGAGAGAGACAACTTTATTGAACTGCATATTAATTCAGTTTATAGGCTCAGTTTTCTAGAAGCTTGGTCTAAGACCTAAGAATATAAGATAGGATAGGAATGCAGTAAATCAACAAATAAACTTTCTCGGTAAGACAATGTACAAAAAAAATTGTGATGATAATTTTATTTAATGTGATTTTATTTTAGGAAAACGGGATGTGTGTTTTCGCTACCATTTTAATGATGCTTTAGTAATGTTTCTAATAGTTTAATAATTCTTATATATGCTTCTTATTTTTGCACTTTGTCCCTTGTATTCATACATCAGCCTGGCTTTCTAAAGACAATTAGTAAGTAAACTAACAGAAATGTAAGCATACCAGCCTAAAGGATTCAAGTTAGTGGATTCAAGCTTCTTCCTTATTTTATCCTAAAAGCCTCATAAGAGGCTGAGAAACAATGCCTGCCTAAAGTCATCAAGAACCCAGGACTTCAGGGTAAAACCATTTTTTAAAAACAAAAATCCTGTTGGATCAGACCAATTGGTCGATCCAATCCAGCAGCCTTTTGTCATAGTGCCGCTGGGAAGCTTCCATAGCTTATGGGAAGATGATAAAGGGTGTGAGCACAGTATTATTAGTCCCTACAAACATACAGCTTCTAAAACTGAAATTAACTACATACTCAGCAATCCAGCAGTCACAGGTAGCCTTATCCTCCATGAACCTATCTAGTCTTTCTTTGAAGGGATCCAAGGTGGTGGATATCACTATACAGTCATGAGACTGTGAATTTCATTGTTTAACCTTCATTGGTATGGGTAAGATAGCTTTGTACATTAGCCAAATCAAAGCGCAAACGTGTTTTAAGTACATAGTCCCAATATATATATGGTACATTTTAGGACACCACTCAGGAAAAACCCTTGTGCATATCAGGCCAATAACTTCATGACAGGTCAGAGTGCTTGTTCCATCCTTTGAGAGGAACACAACTTGCTCATGGCCACAGCAATGTCAAAGCTGGGAATTTTTGTTCCCTTGCATTGACATTTATGCCAGGGACAATTATCAGAGACAAAGTAGACCCAGAAGTTGGTTATCTTCTGTCTCTCTGAACACTTTGCTATCTAGACAGCTGGCAAGGATTTGATTCAAGTAGGTCCATACACTGGCAGCAAGAGGGTAGTGGAAAGTATGTCAGAAGATTGCTCTGCAGAAAAAGTGCTTCTGAGAGTGATTTCCAGCTCTTTAGGGAAAGATGTCACCCAGTTCTCATGCCTTTTAAACTATCTCTGGCACCAATATGACATCATGCAAATCTTGCCATAGTTTGACTACAGAGATTAAAAACAAGTAGGATATAAAACCACCATCCAACAACTGCACAAAGGAAGATGTAATTCCTTTTCTCCGTGCTGGATCTAATCCATGTTCTATATACTACTTTGCACGGCTACAGTGTTAAATTGTAGAGAATTTATGCAAGTCTTGACTTGCTCCAAGACCTGCTGAAAGTAACATATGACGCTATATTCCTAATGTTTCATTACTACACTGTCTGTTGCTCACCTTCAAAACCAACTTGCTCCAGTAGGTTGAGGGGATACCATATTAAGGGCTTATTTTCAACAGGTAGGAGAGCTTTAGGGATGCTGGAGGTGAGGTCCGTCATCCGGGATCCACCACCTACTGCCATCACCACCGCCTGGAACTCCATTTCAAAGATCTGGAAAAATGAAACACAAAACAGTCCAGGAACGGCGTCGGCAATAAAGCACATAGCATTTGCTCCCAAGTAATTAGAAAACAGCTACAGTAGCGCTCAGAAGTAACTACCCTTAAATTTACAATTAGTTTTATACATTGTCTTGGAACACAACTATTTTCAAATTCTGCTTTTCAGGGCACATTGGACAACCAGATTATGAGGTCTGGAAAGAACTACTGTATAATCTGGAGGGATCAGAGCTCAAGTGTGCCAGGACCTACAGTAGGAGGGGGGGAAACGCTCTTTATGTACTCAGGGACAGTTCTTTATTACTTCACATTAGATTTCTTTCACTCTGGTCTGTGTTTACTCCTTTTGCCCTGTAGTGCATGACTTACTATGTAACCAGAGATAAGCCCTACTGCTCCCGAGTGACTTCCTTTCACAAAAGTGCGCTCAAGGTTGCAGCCTTAGGCCTCAGGTGTGGACTGTAGAGTCAGACGAATCAGCTGGATACTCCCAAAAACAAAGCAGGAGGGGGCTGAGATCCCCCAACCACTTCAGCCTGCTTTTTCTGCCAGGGGTCTTAAGGGAAACGAGCCCTTTCCCTGGGCGGTCGAAGAGGAGGGACGCTGCCAGGCTCACACGGATCGGATTAAACCGAATTCGCCTCGGCACCACCACCACCCCTCCCTCACCTCAGGGGATTCCCATCCCGCTCGCCTTGCGTTACCTGAGGCTCGAAGGCTGCGCCGGCCGGCCGGCCAATACTCCCCTTTCCAAAATGCCAAGGAACCAATCACAACGACTTCCCGTCGCTTCAGAATCGCTTCTGCGCCTGCGCCAAGCCTAACCCGTGCGGCGGAGATGCTGGATGAAAACGTCTGACTTCCTGGAGCGAATCGATGAACAGGCACGAAGTTGAGAGCCGAGTAACCGACCGACTTTCCAGCCCTGGTATCACTTAATCCTGTGGAAGATGTACAGCAGGGTGGAGATTCCTGGACGCTATCAGTTCCCAGGCCACTGCCGTCTTTATGAATGATGATGCTCTGCTGAAGATCCTATTATTAGGGGTGATCGAGGGAAGGTGATAACTTGCTGCTTCAAAGCGTGCAGCGCTTGAGACTCCAGCTCCCATTAACATTATGCAAACCTTGCCATAGTTTGACTACAGAGATTAAAAACAAGTAGGATATAAAACAACTCCACCATCCAACAACTGCACAAAGGAAGACGTGATTCCTTTTCTCTGTCCTGGATCTAATCCATGTTCTATATACTACTTTGAATATTGAGGACGTATTGAGGACGACGGGAGTTGTGGTCCGCAGTCTTTTGGAGAGAGCCACATCTTTGGGGAGGCAAAATAAAGGTTTAACCAATCAAGGCGGAGTTGGTTTTTCCACCCTGCTTATATCATACATATGGAGGTCGTTTACATTTTTAAGTCTAACTCGCTTTTCCATGAAGGTATCTCAAACCAGAGTATCTCCAATAAATAGCCCCCCAGGACCCAGGGAGGAAGTTTTATCCTTGACCTGCCATTGCTGCAGGAATTTTTTCTTTCCTTTCTGGTATTCATTTGGAATCTACCCTGCAAAAACTTCAATCCTTTTTTTCCTAGCATTTTGGAAGCATAGAGGATACGTTGCGGCCTCTATTTCTCTTTAGGCTTCTCAAGGTTAAATATCGGTTCCAGTAGTGGTTAGCAGATGGGAACTGTTGGGGAGTGGGGAAGGGGCAAGACCTCAATTGGAAGCTTTCCTTTGATTCTTCAGAACCAGCTTTTGATAAATTTTATAGCAAATTTTCAGAGTGGGGCTCTTTGAAGGCCATTTGCTGGGATTCGAGAGCAGGCAAAGGTTCGTCCTTGTCTCTGCTTGAGATGCCCATGAGCATCTGGTGGGCCACTGTGTACGACGGGATGCTGGACTAAATGGGCTGTGGCCTGATGCAGCAGGGCTTCTCTTATGTTCTTAAGATCATAGGGAGGATCTCAGTTCTTCCTTGTACACAGTCCTCTTCTGATGTCATCTCACATCTTGCTTTCCTCCAGGTGCCCTACTCCACCACACTGTCCCCATCCGTGTTGCATTTTGCTTTAGCTAGGGTAGAGCTGTGTGCTGAGGCTTCCCTCCCTCCTTGCTTCAGCAGCTTGCATGCTTCTCGTCCTTCCGTTCCTGCTGCTGATGTCCAGGAACCCATTTATAGTAGCGGGTACAACAAGAGTTGTTTGCCTCCCATCTCAGATTTTTATTTAATCTGAAAATGGTGGTGCCTAGCTTTAACTTCGTCCAAATTCTCTGGGGAGAAAACTGTGGGTTTTTAAATTGTTTCTTGCCTCTGTTCAAACAGTTACATCTGAGCTCCAGTTCATGTAGGGTTGGAGGAAGTGGCAATAAGAAAAGAGAACATAAGACCACAAGAGGAACCCTTCTGGATCAGGCCACAACCCATATAGTCCACCAATTGCTTCTCTAGCAGAAGACCCAGAGCCTTTTCACATTTACCTTAGTGGTGAATCCCAGGGACACTCTATACTAGAAGGGGCTCTGTGTGTATCAGAATGTCCCCAACTCCATACCTATACTAATGGCTGGACTGGGATAGCCCAGCATGCTCTATCTGCACTGGCTGGCAGTGCCAGCATGGTTGCAAACTACACCACTGAGTCACTGTGGCAACAGCACCACAAATGCATGTTGGCGGCTTTGCCATGGCAAAGCAACCCACCATTATAATGATCATGATTTGCACTTAGCCAGCATGTAGTTAAGTGCCGGTTAAATTTCGAATGGTTTGGGTGTTCCTAGGTGTGGATGCCAAACCAGATGTTAATTGGTCATTGTCCCTCATTGGGTTGCAAATTAGCCCAAAGGCAGAACTTTCACCTGTTCTCAAATCCATGTAAATGACTTTTAGAGACATCTTGCTTGTCCCTCCAACCTGCCTCTCCTACCTAGGCATCAGTTCTAGTAGGCATTGAGACGCCTGACTCATGTGAACTTGTCTAACACTTTCTTAAAATTATTCAGGCTCATTGCTGTCACCACCTCTTTTGGTGGTAAATTCCATACACAGATGGCCTACGGAGTGAAAAAAATACTTCACTTTGTTGTTTCTAACTCTCCATCACCTCCAAAGAGTAACCCCAAGTTCTAGTGTTGTGTAGTATAGAAAAGCATCTACCTTTTCCATGCCATACATGATTTTATATACAGTCAGGTGCTCTCTTAAATGTTGTGTAGATGTTGCAGCTGATTTCTTAAAGGAGATGTTCCAGCCCCTTGATCATTCTGATTGCTCTTTTCTACCCTCTTTCCAGTTCTGCAATATCCTTTCTGAGGTGTGGTATTCAGAAGTGCATAAAATATTCCAGATGTGCCCTCACCATTGATTTATAAACAGTATCTTTCCCTGAAGTGAGCAGAGCAGGAATGCTACCAAACAATTTGTTCATTGCGTGGGAAAAGTATTCGCTTCCATTTGCTACTTCTCCCTCACTGCATTAACTGGAAGCCAGTGTACCTGCCTATTCTAGGAGAAGTAAATAACTTTTAAAAGGCAACAAATTTATGGCCCCCTCTTACTGGAAGGAATGTACTTTTCATCTTTCCCAAGGCTTTTGCTTCCCATCCCAATCTGTGCATCTCATTACTAGTTCCTAAGTGTAGCAGTTGGCATTTATCCCTGTTGAATTTCATTTGATTGCTTTCAGACCAGCCCTCTAACTTCTCAGGATAATATTGAATTTTGATTTGTCATCTATGCTACCTCCCATCCCATTTTGCGTCATCTGCAAATTGGATAAGAATTCCGTTCAACACCGTTTCTCTGTGCAGAGTCACAGAAGTCTTTATTCAGGAGTTGTGCGAATATGATGACTTTGTGGAAGTCGGAAAGTTGCCTGTCACTAGAACTACTTTTGACTTCTTGCTGTTATTATGGGAATGCTTTCTTTCTTCAAGGTTCCTTCTCCAAGTCAACATCTGGAAACTCTCTGAACAACAGTAAGTCTCCTGAGCATGTCTGCGCTAGAGTACAGCCAAAGAAGGAATCCCCATCCCAGACCAGAGTGTGATGTTTCAAAATTCATTCTCATTTCCATATGGGATGGAAAAATATTGAAATAATAAACATTTTTTAAAGTTCAGAAATCTGTGGGCTTTATGCATCACACACTCCAAAAGCTGCCTTTTAGAATTTCAGAATGTCAGGGGACAATCCAGTACTTGAGATCTAGTGGACGATGGGCTGAAGAATTCACTGAAATATCCCCTAAGTAGGATGTTTTAGTGTTACAGTTACTTCATTGGAATGGACAGCTTAAGGAAGAACATGAAGAGAAAAATGTCCTGCTGCATTGGATCACTGACACATCTAGTCTGGCAATCTGTTCTCACAATAACCAATTAGTTGCATAACTTAAATACGACAACTTGCTCTGCTCATAGTGTCCTAGCATCTGGATTTAGAGGCATATAGTCTTCTGTATCACAAGTACACAGCCAGTATAGCTGGTAGCTATTTATTTATTTACTAATTATCACATCTGGTATCCCAACCTTCCCACAAAGGGTGGGTTACAGCAATGGAAAAAAAATCTAAGAATACTAAAATATATTTAACACTGTGCATCACTGGGAAGCTACCTATTCCAAAGCCAGGGGGCCACCACAGAGAAGGCCCTCTTGCATGACATAACCTCTTGCACCTCTGAGGGCAATGGAACTACAAGGAGACCCTTACTTAAGCCATGGGCAGGTCTATATGGGAGAAGGCAGTCCTTCAAATATAGAGTGTTCAAGGCATTTAGGGTCTGATGTGTCAATATCAGCACCTTGAATTAGACTTAGTAATTAACTGGAAGCCTAGGAGAAAGAAGGTTGGGTCACATACCCACTTATAAAAGCCAACTCTTCTTTTTCTTGTATGTTTTACCAGCTATGTATACACAGAACTCATAATTTTTAAAGCCCAAATTTCAAGTCATTTCTGGAACGAGGAGGTCTTTTCAGAGTTACACTGGCCAGAAAAGGTTTCCACTCACTTTACTTGTAAAATCATCATTTAAGCACCATAACATTGACTTGTTTGTTGTTGCTTATATGGAGCCTACTTCAAAAAGTACTTGACAGGACTAATAAAGTCTACGAAAGGAAAAGAAATGACAAATTTAACCACATCAAATAAAGACAGTGTTAAGTTGAGCAGCATTTTAATATGGAAAAGCATTTCACCACTAATTAAATGATTTTTTTAAAAAAATGTAAAGTACGGTTTCCGACCACCCTTTGCTTGGCTAGGAACTTTTCAAGACTGAAATGCTCGCCAGCCCATGATCCTCTGTTCTGTTTATTTCTGTTCTGAAGGATCAGACCAAGTGAGAGTGACAAGTTGGACTTCGGCTTTCGCAAGTCCAAAGCTCTGCTGACTGATGTGAGGTTCTTGTTTAGTTGGATCAAAAACAGTTCTCCCCCTTCCTAAAAATGAGGCCATTCTCTTTCTAAGAGGTAGTGGCAGGAGTGGCATTTGAGCTATCAGTGGGGGGGACGGGACATCCATCCAAGCTGACTCCATCCACCATCCACCCATCCATCCATCCATCCATCCATCCATACATTCTGTGAAAGCCCTTTCTTCCTATTAACTCAGAGATCCTGTATGCAGGCCAAAGAGAGAAAGAAGCCCCCTTTTCACTATTCTAATCCCCTTCCTCCTAATTAGGGCCTTCAGCCCCCTCCTCAAGTATGTTTCTCTTTTTATTAGGGAAACAGTTGCCAACTGAGGCAGGAAAACACCCGCCTACCCCTTTATCCGCTGGCTTGTTTGCCTCCAATTCATTCCTGAGGCCCAGCTAGCTGGGGGGAAACATTCCTATTTCCCTCCATCTAAAGAAAAGTGGCTGCTAATTAGTGGCATGAATAGCTGCTGCCTCCTCCCCCTATCCCTGCCTTTACTCACCTGCTTCTGAAGAAGCAGCCTTAGCAGGCATCTGGGGAGGGGGGCAAATACTGGCATAGATAGTGCTTTCAAAATGAGTCTACTAAAAAGTGCTGACATTAATATAATTCCCCCGTAGGTCTGCGTAGCCTGCTGGCACTTCAGCAGACCTGGATTATCATATAACATAATTTGGATGCCTTCCTGCAACCAGCCTTTGGTGTAATCACCTTATTTGGGGGACTGTTTGTTTGTTTTTTTAATTTCATCCTGCTAGGAAAACTAAGCTACCGAGAAAATAAGAATGAGAGACAAAAATGACAGAGGAATCTGCAGTCAAAGGGGAAAGACAGTACAGAGTGTTTCTCTTTATTTTAACATGTATTTAATTGAATTGTAGTTTTTGTTCCTTGGAGTATATGGCAGTTGCTGGTAGTTATTTCAGAAGAATTTGAGGTGGAAACAACTGTGGCGGACCCCCCCCCCTTCATTGTTTCTAACATATTGCAGTAGTATTATAAATTCTCTCTCCCCCCACCCACCCCGGCCACACACACCCCTCTGCATGCTTCCCAAAGGCCAAAACAGAGATGTCTCTGTGCCTTGGAGCGCGTGCATAGACAGGCACACAGGCAGTTGTACACACAGATGTATCCTTGGGGCCATGCAGTGGGTGGTTTTGTCCTGGGAGAGGAAGGCCTGCGCACACCCTCGCCCTTAACACGATACTCCACCGTTGCTTACACTCCCTTTCTGTGCCGAGGACTTCTTGGATGCATTTGCTAAGCCAGACTCGCTGGAGTGCCTCACCCAGAAACTAACCAACTTCCTCAGCAGCGCTCCAGTCTGCCAGATGGTTATCATGGGAAAACCTCATATTACAGACAAGGCAGGCTGTGGGGAAGAAGCCACGGCTGAAGATGCTCGTAATCACCATCCTGCTCACAGCAGCCTCCAAAGGAGAGGTTCTCCTACTGGTTGGTACCCGCCCCTGCTCTTACAGGCCCAATTATCACTAAGAGCTCATAAATTACCCGCCGATGAGCGACTGACGTGTCTTGTTGTGCCAAGTAGCACAGTGAGAGGGGCTTAGTTTCTCACATATGTTTGTCTGGAAATACAAGAAAATAGGTCCCCACACACACACATGCTGCTGGGTGAGGCTTAATTGTGTGTGTGTGCATTTGTATGTTGCAAGGGTGCGTGCCGATGAGGTAGGGAGGGGAAGGAAAGATATGCCCACTACGTCCCATTTCTCAGCCAGACTCAAAATAGGGTGCTGCCCCAGCATGCATAATAGTGCTTTCTATAAATCTTGCCAGTCTTGGCAAGAAACCGTGGATCCTTTATTATGTAGACCCCACCCCCACCTTGCTGCTTGCCAAGAAGATTATTGGATTCACATGAAAAACATAATTAACACCAAAAATGGCTTGGGGAGAAAGAGAGAGGCTCACAGTGGTTATAAGCACACTTATTTGGAAGTGAAGGCTGCAGAGCTAAATGGGATGTGTTCCTATTTAGGATTGGGGAGGGGAAAATTCCCTGAAATAAAAACACAGTCCCCCTCCCCCAGATAGAAATGAACCCTCCAAAATCTGCTTTTGTGTGGAAAAATGAAGGGTAAGAGATCATATTATGTACAGAAAGTTTTGACGTAGCCATTACTACTTTACCATACTGAACACAACAAGGTTTAAGGCAGGAATCAAATCCTGAAGAGTTGTTAAAAACAGAGGGTGGGGGGAAGAATTGCAGTTATTCCTTGCATAACGCAATTGTTTGATTGTCACAAACCACTGTGTAGGGCAAAACAGTGTTATGCAAGTAGTGGCCATTTATGGAAAACTGAGATTTGAACAAGATAAGTCAGTGGTACTGGAGAAGGAAGGCCCAGTTTGGTCTAGTGAGCCAGTTTGGTCTAGTGGTTAGAGAGCTGGACTCTTATCTGGGAATACTGGGTTTGAATCCACATTCCCCCATGAAGCCAGCTGGTTGACCTTGGGCTAGTCACAGCTCCCTTCTGAGCTCCCACAGCCCCACTTACCTCACAGGCTGTACTGTTGTGGGGAGAATAGAAAGCTTTGAGTCCCCTTAAAGGGGTGAGAAAAGCAGGGTAGAAAAGCCAACTCTTCTTCTTCTTCTTCTTCTTCTTCTTCTTCTTCTTCTTCTTCTTCTTCTTCTTCTTCTTTAGTTTATCAATATGTCTGTTGGGGGGGGGGGTCTGCAATATACAGTGGTATCTCAGAGGCCTTCCTAAACCACATTGAAAATGGGGACATTTGGGCACCATCCCGCAGACATTAAGTGAGAAAAGCCTCTGTGCTAAACAAGGGAAGTGACATTTTCCCAATTATGTAAAAAGCAAAACCATACTTCTAAAATAATCTCATACAAGGGAAGTTGCACTTTGCCAGCTGTTGGGTGCACTGGAAGAGTGTGGAGTCAAAGTGAGCCAGTTCGGTCTAGTGGTTAGAGAGATGGATTCTTATCTGGGAATACCGGGTTTGATTCCGCCCTCCCCCATGAAACCAGCTGTGTGACAGGTCTCTTCTGTGCTCTCAACAGCCTCACCTACCTCACAGCCACTTTGAGTCCCCTTAAATGGGTGAGAAAAGCGGGGTAGAAA
>MTQE01001134.1:56223429-56246361 GCA_014337955.1 Aspidoscelis marmoratus | reverse complement strand
CCCCTTAAATGGGTGAGAAAAGCGGGGTAGAAAACCCAACTCTTCTTCTCCTTCCAGCAGTCATCTAGCAAGCAGGCTGGCATAAGCTCTTGTTAGCATGTTTTGGTGACAGAGGAGATGGAAGAATGCTAACAGTGATTCCTAGCGCTCTTCTGCTGTGCTTCCAGTAATCATGTAGATTTCCCCTTTACGCTTTCTTTGGGCCACTTAGCAAGGCCCTGGTTTAGGAATACTGGAAATGGTCAAATTCTGAAAACATCTCTGGTCAGAAACATCAGAAGCCAGGAAAGGAAAGTTTATGTGGGTCCGAGGACCGCAGCTGTGCAAACAATGTGCCACCGTTTTAGAAAGAGACCGTGCACGTTGACAGTCCCGCACTGTGGCGGAGATCTTGCCAGAATTTGGGGGGGGGGAGGGACACATCATTTATAAAGTTTGTAATCTTAGGATTGCACTGGGAGATTTCCAATTAGAAGGAAATAAAAACCATGCCTCTTTGAGCCACACAGCTTCAGTATATTTCCATTCTCTCTTTTTTTTAAAGCATTTTTTATCCCATCATATACACAAATATCTCAGGGCTGGCTGCAGCAATGAAAACAAAATATAAAATGAGTGCACTAACAACAATAACAGTGCCTTAAAGAGGGAGAGGAAGCTGTTTCCTCAGCCAAAGGCCAGGGCAAAGAGGTGCGCCATCACTGATTTCCTGAACTTATGAAGTGAAGAAGAAGAGTTGGCTTTTCTACCCCACTTTTCTCACTCATTTAAGGGGACACAAAGCAGCTGACATAGCTTTCTATTCTTCTCCCCACAACAGAACACCCTGTGAGGTAAGTGGGGCTGTGAGAACACAGAAGAGAGCTGTGACTGGCCTAAGGTCACCCAGCTGGCTTCGTAGAGCAAGGCGGAATCAAATCCAGGATTCCAGATGAGAGTCTGGCTCCCTAACCACTAGACCAAATTGCCTGGTGCACCTCAGTACATGAATTACAACAGAGCCTCATCTGAATTATTTATTTATTCAGATGGTTCATAACATGGTTTCCACTAAAGTTTCTTTTAATGCAGTTTATATACAAGCAATTAAAATAGAGAGGTGGAAGTGTCGCTGAGGTGGAATGGGCCCAGGCCATGAAGACAAGATAGGCCCCCATACCATGCAAACTAAGGTCTTGTCCAGACAGGGTAACATAGCACCATTATAGCTGCATTGTGATGGGGTTGCCACATGTATCTGTGGCAATCCCACCATAGGCCTGCTATATCCCCCCTAAAACGCACAATTTCCTATTTCTGGGCAGCCCAACACTGGTGTTGCGTTTTCCAACAGTAGCCCATTTACCTACCTTCTGGATGGAGCTGTGATCATCCCTCTGTCCACCTGCGTGCATGGAGGCCAATACTGATGGCCATGCATATATGGTGGTGACAACAGGTACTTCCAAGCCGGCGGATGTGCATGTCACTAAAATGTGCAACAAAGACAGTGCTGACCATGGTGCTGCCAGGCTAGCGTGTGATAATCCCAGAGGGGCAATACTCTGGAATATTGTTTGCTAGTGGGATATCTGGCCCCCATCTGGAGGTGGCCTGAGACCAAAACCACGGATAGAGTACAATAATAAGTAAATGCTAAGCTCAGCAGCCAGGCAGATGCTCTAGCAAAAAGCCAGCTAGCTCAGTGATAGCTATGACCCAGTAATGGTAGCCAAAACACGAGGGCCTCATTTGCATGCATATTGCCAATGCAACTTGCCTAAACATCTTAACTATACAAGAGGGAGGAAAGGACAACAAAGATATGTTGTGTTCACTCATTTTCTAATGAAATCTAGTTGATACTGTTTTGCAGAACCCTCCCTCTGAAACATGAATGAACCTTACATTGGTGAGAAGATATTTCTCAGTTGTTGTCTGGTTCTGATTTGACAGAATGCAAGGACTATAGTGATTCACAAAGACAAACTAGAAAGAGATACAAACTCCTCTAGTTGAGCAAACTGGGGGCCTTTATACACTTGGCCCAGTAGATAATCCAGAGAATGCTCTCAGACAGAGCATCCACACTGGAAAGATCCATTTCTGTACCAAAAATGGCACCTTCCATGCAAGAGCACTCCCTGGATTAACTACCCATGGACTACCTTTGTTGCAGCATGTAGAGGGCAGCTTCTCCTCTACTTCTGCAGTGGGCATGAGAGAGTCTGGTCCCCCATCATATCATATTTGCTTTGGATTTCCTCTGCCTATTTGAATGTGAATTTGTAAAATGCGATGCTGTGATACGTATTTTAAAATCCAGTGATGAATAACAAGTATACAAGGAATCTGGATCAGAAGATACAAGTGACCATTAAAAACATGGGACTTGCTCTTAGGCTACGTGTGGATGTGGTGGCAGCAGTTATCCTTGCTCCTCCATACTAACCTTAATCCACTGACTCTATAAAGGACTGTTCAACACTGCTTGCCTTCTTGCTGAAAAAATCTCTGTTTAGTTGTTTGTGCCACAAGAGCAGATTAATCCCATCATCTTGTGACAGGAAGACATTCCTTAAGTGCCCATGACCTGGGCAACACTGATATGCTAATGTCAACCTCCAAGCTGAATAGTTGGTTTAATCACTGGACCTTGATTACCTGTCCTGGAATGCCTGAATATTTAGAATATTTTTGTTTACCCCTGTTTCCTCCCAAACACCTGCTCCATAGCTTAAGGGTACCTTAAGAGTAGGTGCCTTCTTCCTTGCAGTATCCTTGTTGCTACCAAGTTCTACCACCTTATGTCCCTTGTAGCTATCAAGGTCTTCCATCTTATATGGACATTGCACAGAGCTGCTTCTATCCTAGAAGAAGAAGAAGAGTTGGCTTTTCTACCCCACTTCTCTCACGCATTTAAGGGAACTCAAAGCGGCTGACAAGAGTTTCCTATTCTTCTTCCCACAGGTGGGGCCATGAGAGCTCAGAAGAGAGCTGTGACTAGCTCAAGGTCACCCAGCTGGGTTCATGGAACGAAACCCAGTATTCCCAGATAAGAGTCCGGCACCCTAACCACAAAACCAAACTAGCTCACTAGAAGAGGCTCTTTATGTGCCAGGCTGCACATTTAGCTGTGGAGCACATTTTTTGCTTCACAACGATACTTGTGGCTTGTTGATAAATGGGTGAATGGAGTATGGGGCAGTGCTGTGCAGTCGTGGGGGCCTGTTGTGTCACCTAGTCCCCTCAGCAGCAGCATGGCACATGAGGTGCCATGATCACCTCTAGTATAGAGGCAATTGCACTTATAGAGCACTTGGAGAAAGGTGCAGACTCTCGAACCATTCCAAAAGATAGCTGGCCATCATCTCTACTTAAAGTGCAAATTGGCCCCATGTTTCTGCTTGTCGTGGAATAGTTATTTCTGGTGTGTCTTTTACTTTTAATACAAATAAACTTTGTATCAAGATCAGCCTAGTTATTCTTTCCCTCTCCTGTCAAACCAAACCTCTAGTCCTATAAAGACTCTGCTCATGGGAGAGCTGATGGACACAGACCTAGAGTTGTTCTTGTGAAAGTGATTTGACAATGAATTGTATTAAAAGTACAGTTAGAGGAAACCTCACACATTTTCCTCTATCCACGTTTATCCAACCCTTCTTTACATAGGGCCAGAATCTCCTTGCAAAGCGTGCTTTGTAAGTGGTGTGGGCACAGAATCAGTGTGATGAAGTAAGATGGATGAGGTAGGATCTCAGGACACTTACTCCCTACTCTCTATGTATGTATTACAATTGAATTACAGCATCTATGGCAAGACAGGATATCCCTGGGGATCGCTGCTTTGCTGTCTCTCTTTGCCTCTTAGAGAAAAGACTAGTGCTTCTTTGCCTCATCTCAGACCAGGCTTGATTTTTTTTTTCTGGTCAATTTGCTCTTTGATCTACACAGAGGAGTAGGGAAGGGCCGCTTTCCCTCCTTGTGTGGCCAAGGCACAGGGCCAAATTACTTTAAGATGGACGCAAAATCATTTAATGATTTGTTGTTCAGAAATTCTCGTTACCAACATTTAAAATATGTTTGCGATTAAGATTTTCAGAAACGCTAAGGGTAAACATTTAAGCTTTATTCACACTTTTGGGGTTGGGGGGAAAACAGCATGTGGGGTCCCAACCAATACCTGTTGTTTTTCTCTTGTTTGTGGCGTGCCCTAGAGGTCTTCAAAAGGCTCTTTCAAAATGCTTGAAACAATCCTACACTATTGTTTGGGTAGGCCGATTTCTCTTTACAAGTCTCCCAGGATGGGAAAAATCACATACCTGTGCTCACCTCTCTTCAGGAGGTTGCAGAGGAAGGACTAGGCAGCCATTGAGCTTATAATCATACTAATGGATGGCTTACTCCTCCGTCAAAGCTGCCTCTCATTGCCTGAGAGCCTGGTAAAGATGGGCTGGCCTGCACAGAGGGTGGTTGGCTTCCCAAAAAATGGTGCCAGGTTGTTTTGTGTTTTTTGAAACACCAATGTGCACACCTCCCCAGTGAGTAGGGGAGAATGATATTCACTAATTGGAGCTCTTTGGGAAAAGGTAGATTATGCTGTAAATCCAATAAAGAAAGGCATAATACAAGAATATTCCATTCTCCACACTCCTCTGTATCTGTTTCTTAGGGTTACACCAAGTATTGGTTATCCACTCACAAAGATTCCCCCCATCCAAGAGTAACTGAAGTAATACCACCTTTCTTTTTCCTAATGTGGTTTCTAGATTTTATTTTCATTTCCCTCCCAGAAACCAAGAGTTCAAGTAAATATAGTCTCTGTAGTTTTAGGAACATAGGAGATGTAATAAAAGCAGCAGCATCATGCCCTCATCCTGGTGGGATAATAGCAATTGGTGGACCATTGTGTGAGGCAGGATGCTAGACTAGGTGGGTTGTGGCCTGATCCGGCAGGGCTCTTCTTATGTTCTTATGACAGGCAGACATCCTAATGCTATACTGGGCCACTGTCAGTCTATTGCCCACAAAATCCAGATGAAAGATAGTGTGGGAATTTTCACACTATCTATAACTGTTGGCATCTTGCCCAAAGATCTAGTGTCTGGAACATGCTGTGTTGGCACAGCAGCTGATCAGACATCCAGAAACTTGCTTTGCATAAAAACAAATGACAAGTGACTGGCGCAGCAAGTTCCCAGATGCCTGATCTGATGTTGTACCAACACAGATACCTCACAGTCTAGTGGCCTCTTCTGCAGGGTGATGCTGGCTTCTTAAGAAAGCCAAAATTTCCCTGTGCCATCTATAGGCACCTTTAGAAACTGGGTGTTCAAATCCTCATGTTGTTTCCAAATCTGTATTCACACACTTGTTTTTCTTAATGTTTTTCTTCTGCTGTTCCACCATACTTATAAGGGTGGGCAAGAAGAGGTGTTCTCAAATGCTGCTTAGAAGGCTTTGTAAACATTTGAACCAGCTGTGCCTCTCTTTTATGGGAACTCATTCTGACTTTACTAAGTGGAACATCTAGCAAACTCTAGAGTTACATAAGGAGAGCCCTACTGCACCAGGCCACAACCTATCTAGCCCAGCATCGTGTCTCACAAGGTGGTGCATCAGTTGCTTCTGGACATTCTCTGGCAGAAGACAAAGCAAAACCTTCACCTGCTCTCAACTTCCTGCAAATGACCTTTACAGGCATCTTGACTATCTCTACAAGCGGGAGTTAAGTGATTACTCTTGCTCTTGGCTGCCCCTCCTGGCTTTCTCTGAATGTGACCTGGGCTGGTGCTAGTAATAGCTCAGTGTAATTTCAGGCCTTCTGATCAACAAGAACCCAGAGAAGGACCAACAACTGCACTGGATAGTCTTGCCGTGAAGTAATTGCATGACCCAGTGCTGCAGTAGTTGGCCCTGGCCCCTTTGGCCCCCAACTGTCCATCTCAGCTCTCCTTGCTCCAGGTGCAGATTTCCTAATATTCCACCTAACAAAGGTCCCAAAAAGATCTACATTTTAATCCACTGTCGATCCACCTTCAGAATGAGATAACACATCAGCAAAGTGACAAGCAATTTTGCTTCCACATTATCTATCCTAGAATATCTATTTTTGGTTTAGATAATGCAGAAATGATTGGTCGCTTTATAGGTGTGTTTTCTCATTCTGAATCTGAAGGTGGATCGAAGTTGGATTAAAATGTAGGTGTAGATGGGCACAAAATCTGTCCCCCTTCTAAAAGTACATAGCAATTTTAATAATTTGTAGAAGCATTTAGCACATCCCTATAACCAAGTCCACCTTCAGAAAGAAGTGGCTGACCATGGCACATGCTGCCAACATTGTGCTCCAAATCATTTAGAGGGTACTGTGCGAGGGCTACATGGCACAAACACATACAGCCCCCACATACACTGGGCCATAAGGTCAAAGGGGGCAGCAGCCCATCCTATACACATGGAAGCTCAGGGCATGACCTCACTCTCCATTTCTCCTTTCTGCATGTTTCTGCTCAGGGTTGGTTAGTGTGTATGTAAACCATCAGAATCCATGGGATTGATTCTCCTACTGGTTTGAACAGAGCTGAACCTTTATAATATCTCACTTACCAGCAGCTCTTCCTTTGCCCTCTGTCCCTCTAACTACAGTAACATCTCTGTCCAAACACATATTAAGGATGCATGTAGATGGATGGGTGACATTATTGTCCTGTTTGTGTGCTTAAGGGCCAGTTCCCACTAGGACTTTTTTGAGTGTTCAAAATGGTTTCAAAACACTCTGTCCGGACTCAAAAGTGCTGTCCAGCATTAAAACCAAGAGTAAAGTGCAAAAAACGAATTAAATAAAACACCCTTTTAAACAACTCTTGCTCCCTTTTTTTAAATGAAACAGTTTATGGGGCATTCCTACTTGGATCAGAGTGTTTTGAAACCATGTGTTGAAGCAGAAGCCCGCCTGCCCGCCTGCCCACTCGCCCAACCACCCACCTGCTCGCCCACCCAGCCACCCGCTCGCCCAGCCACCTGCCTGCCTGCCTGCCTGCTCACTGCTGCCTTGCTTGCCCAGGTGCTTGCCTGCTTGCCTGCTATTTCGGCTGCTGCTTTGTCCTCGCCATTGTAGCTGCCGCCAGCCACTGCCGCCACCCTGCTTGTTCGCTTGGCTTCCCGCCAAGCAGCCCTGGTGTTCCTGAAGCGTAGGAACAGAAAACGGTGGGCGAACGAGCAATCTCCCCCTCCCTTTTGGGTGCTGCTATGCCGCCGCCGCCGCCGCCGCCATGCTCCACTTTAAAGCGGAATTAACAAAAACAAATGGGAACGCAAATAATGAGCACTCGCGTCTGTTTTTTTAAATTCCGCTTTAATGGAGCTAAGTGGGAATTCACCCTTTGAGTACTTGAATACACCAGTAACTCCAGAAGAGGTGTTTGTTAATTGAGATCAGCAGAGGGGCTTTTATTGTAACTCTCTCATCTTCAGTTCCAAGAGAGGTGGGAGCTCAAGGGAAGGTCTTCTCAAGCTGGACAGCCCTGAGGACCTGGTAATGGAGACACAGCCTATGTTTCAGTGCCTGGAAAGGACAGATTTCCTCACCTAGACGTTTGGCAGACAGTTTCCTTTCTACCAGTGCTGTACTCTTGAGTTGTACATTTTTAACTGTTACATTTATTAAACCACCCCAAAACTATCAGGTATACGGAAGTATAAAAATATAAATAAAATAAAAAGTAATCGCAACTTCTTTGTGTGAGTCCTCCCATACTCACTGGAAAACATGATCCCAATCATTTCTGAAGTGTCCAAAATACTATTTGTGCACTCATCAAAATCTCTCACCAAAAGAAACAGAGCAAGAAAAAGGCTTTTTAAAGACAATGTCAACAGGTGAAAAAGAAAAAGAGGAGGAAAAGGAAAACAGTAATGCGCATTGCAGGACATGTTAAGTGCCCCTCACCACCACCAAAGATCTAGCTGGTTCCAGATTATAATAACCTCCCTGGCAGACCTCTAAACAGGCTCTCTGGGAAATAAGCCGACTCATTCAATGGGGCATACATTCTGGAAAGAGCCCTTGTAACTCTTATTTAGTATTCTAGGTTGACAGGGTTTTCAGGGGTAAGGAAATGGGAGAAGAATAATGTATGCTGGCTGAGTTCCTGGAAGGTAGGTGGGGGTAAAAAAAAAAAAAACCTATAAGTGGGCCATACAAATGCTCACTGGGGAGCACTTCTATCTGTTCCACAGTTTCATGCGTGTGAAATAGCTAAAAGAGTTACATAGCGTGCATATGTAGCATGGATTCAGTGACCTCAGAGCAAAAGGATTCGTTTGCTCTCTAGCTTTTTGCCAAGGCTGGCCAGCTTATTCAGAATGCGCACAGAAACCATGGCCAAGCAGCTCCACCTGCAGGTCAACCTACAGAACATCAGAGGTCCTGCTGAGAATTGTCTATGGTTGCCGGCAGGATTACTAGTCTTAGGTAGGTTCTGTGCAAGGACACGGCTGCATTCTAAAAGAAGATCGCTCACAGCAGTTCAGTGTTTCTACTCTAGGCTCTTCAAAGAGAATAAGAAGTGGTTATAGAACATGACCGTTTTCCTGCGTTGGACCAAGTAGGTCTGAATGTTGTGAGATTTAGCTTAAAGCACTGGGAGAATGCTGTTGGAGATCTCTCCGCAGTGGTTTACCTTTACATTGTTCCAATGGGCACTAAGGCACAGTGAACGCTCCCAGGATCATCCAGATGCTGTGCCCTAGGATGACCCTTTGGCTGGGAAGGACTCCATGCAGATCTTACCTGATGCAGAAGATGCAGATATTTCTGGATTCGGGGGGGTGGGGGGTGGAAGCTTCAACTGTCATCAAAACTGAGAGTTGGCTTATTGTGTAGACACATCCATGCATTCTCCTTGGCAAGGGTGTGGAAACTGTTCACCATGCCTTCCTGGTGGGAGATACTGGAGATTGAACCTCTGCTTTTTGGGCAGTTGGACTACCACCAAGCAAGGATTAGTCAGTAGTTTACATGTGGCCACCACTGGGTGGCGGTCTTACAATATGGATACACTGATATTGCTACCTACCTACCTACCTACCTACCTACGGCTTATTGTTAGTTACAACTCAAGCATTAAAAGCAGAATTTACAGGTTGGGCTTCTTCAAACGACCTTTCCCCATGCCATCATGTGCAACTCATTCGAGCTACTGCAGTGTGGCAGCATTTAACGGTAGGGGTGTACACAAATATTCGAAATATTCATTATTCGTACAAATTCACACAAATTCGGACATTTGTATATGAATTGAATGTCTGGACTTTCAAATTTCCGAATTTGAACAAATATGAATAATTTGAGTTATTTGTACAAATAATTCAGACATTTGTATCTGTATAGGTATGTACGTGATGCATACATACCCGGTGTGTGTCTGTCCGCATCTGTACAGACACATATGGGATAAAAACAGGATGCATACGGATGCGTACTGGATGTATATCATCGGTTATATATAGAATATTCAGACAAATACATACAAATGTATTTGTATTGAATCAAATGTCCAGGAATTCGTTTTTTCCTTATTCAGACAAATTCAGATTTTTGAATATTCAATTCATTACGAATCAAATGTCAAAACCTGCATTCGTGCAGACCTCTATTTACGGGGCCCTTTACTATAAACTCTGCAATGGCACAGTGACTAGATTGGAAAAGTGTTATTTTATACATAAAATTGTTTTGTAAATGCATTCCAGAAGATGGATCTAAGTTTTCATCTAATTAATAACTATCGCACAACATTCTGCGCACAGTATACTGAGGGGAATGGTGCTGAGTCTGACTAGAGCTCCATTCATACCTCCCAGGGCAGGAAGTGCATGAGACACAGAGGGGCCACATAAGCTTTGATCAGACAGATGAACCCCCCACCCCCCCCACCCCCAAGCAGCCAAAGGCAGATCTGCTGCCTATAGCAGTGAAAACCCCACCAGAATTCTGTGGAAATGTGGCTAAGAAGTGTGCCATAGTTCCAGATACACGTGTGTCATTCAGGCTATAATTTTATCCCTCTTTCTTTCTTATGTTTCTTATCCCTCACGCATCCACATGCAAGGAAGGTGACTCTGACAACAAGAGCAACTTGGCCAGGAATAATTTGTCCTGGTTTTACTAAGCACTCCTGTGGCTTTAATCTGCATGAGGAGGAGCCAGGTTAAATAGGAAGCTTGAAATTATCCCACAAGAAGTTGCCAAGAAAGCTGCATTGATTTGGCCATGTGGTCCCCAGGAGCTGAACTTGACTCACAAATCAATGTTTCCTTCTACCACAAGAGGGCAGTAAACAAATAGAGAAAAGAATTCTTGGGCAATTAAAGGCTTTCTGTTTGTGTTCTCTTGGCTTAGGAAAGGCTAAAACAAAGGATGCCAATGCTGCCAGAATGGTACCCACTACTGAGTGCACACACAGACACACACCATTCATTCAGGGCAGGAAAAGCAAGTGAATGTATGGGGTGCCCACTGCCCCTCAATATTCCAAATGTGTCAGAAGGTCTCCAGAGGCTGGTGAGCCTGTTCTAATATGTTCTTACTGAAGTCAGACACACCACAACGTAATCTGTTACTAGACTGATCGCACCCATCTGATGTAGTGTACACTCAGTTTGTCTGTTCACACTTTTCAGTAGCCCCAGCCTCATTCAGGTGACAAAGTAACGTCTTTTTTTCTCCCCACCCCTTCTGAGGGAGGGTACGGCAATCTCCCTCAGTCCTCACCATCCAAGTGAAAGGTAAGGGTTTCCAATACTGTGTATCACTTATGAACTATTCTGAACCAAGTATAAATTACCAGAAAATAACAAATTATATAAAAGTATAGGGATCACATATATACAGCATCCAAAATGGATGATAAGGCTGGCCTCCCCACCAATGGGTGGGACATGCTGTCATAAATGAAACAGATGGGGGGGGGTTGAACAATGGCCTACCCCCTTCCTCCTCCGTTATGATTTTCTAACATTAAAATGTAGACCATTGTAAGCTCAGATGTGTGCACTAATGCATGTTCCAGAGGAACCCCAAAAGGATAAGCTCTGTCAGCAGCTTCGTATAACCATTGAAAAGCATAGGGGACAGAACCGGTCCTTGAAGAACTCCACATGAGAGTTCCCAGTGTGTCAAACTATAGCCCCCCACTGCTACTTTCTGGAGCCTACTTTGGCGATAGGAAAAGAACCGCTGTAGAACAGTGCCTCCCAGTCTCAATCACCCAAGCCACCCCAATAAAGATTTGATGGTGGTCAATGGTATCAAAAGCCACTGAGAAATCAAAGAAAGCCAACAGAGTTCCATTACCTCTATCCCTTTCCTGGAAAAGGCCATCCATCATGGCCATGGCAGTCTCCGTGCTATAACCTTGCCTGAAGCCAGTTTGAAATAGGTCAAGATATTCCATCTCCCCTAAGCGTGACTGGATCTGGGCAACTACCACTCTCGCCAATACGTTGCCCAAACAGAGATATTAGTGACTGGGTGGTACCTATTTAATACCTCTGGATCCAGGGAGGTCCTCTTAAGCAGGCAGCTATTTTCCTAGTATGGACTTTTGCAGGGGTGAGCACAAGAAGGCCACTGCCAGTGAGGAGAGTAGCACAGGGTGAGAGGGGCGGGAGGAAACCGAAGAGGGACAAGGAACCTGTAAGGACTCATTTTCCACTCCCTTATGTCCTCCAGTCTATTCTGGGGTGCTCTGTCTTCTGGGACTACAGGGACTAACAAGCTGCACTATTTATATACATGGCATGGCCAACAGCCCTTGAACATAATTGGTCATGCCATGTCCATAAGCAATGCAGCCTGCTGAGAGTGAGAAAGAATCAATAGGAGAGGGAAAGAGCATCTTAAAGAACAGCCCTTAATCTGCATAATCTGTGTCAGCTGCCAAAAAATGGAGGACATTCTGACTTCAACAGTTAATAATTGATAGGAAAGGAGCCCAATTGTCATCCATGAATTTGTCTAAAAGCTATTTTTCTTAAACCTATCTAGGGTGGTTGGTGTTACCACCTCTTCTGGTCACAAATTCTATAGACTGATGACTCTCTGGGTGAAAAAATACTTCTCCTTGTCTGATCTGACTCTCCTACCCACCAGCTATCCACCTTTTCTATACCATGCATGATTTTATACACTTCAATCAGGTCCCTTCTTAAATGCCATCTTTCAAGGTTGAAGATTCTTCATTATTATACCATCCTACTAGGGCTTGTGGTCACACTCAAGGTTTAATCCAGCTTCAGTCCACCTTTAGAGTGAGAGGACACATCAACAAAGTGACCAGTAATTTTCTTTCCACATTATCTATTCAAAAGGTGAATTTTCTGAGTTATTTAACACTGAAAGGAAACAGCTTGTCACTTTGCTGATGTATTCTCTCACTCTGAAAGTGGACTGAAGCTGGATTGAACCTTAAGTGTGACCAAAGCCTAAGCTAAGTGCGAATTGGCCCCTAATTTGAAACAGATGCCTCCAGTTTTGACACCATGACATGGCATTCATGCTAGAACTCTGTTTTATGAACTGCATCTGTCTGGACCACAGAAGTATACAAATATATAGAGGACATGGTACCTGTGAGCTATGTACAAGGTTTACTTCCCACATTTGGAAGCTTTTACCTCTCAGTTTCTGTGAAGCCAGAGCAACAACATAGCTAACTCAGATTGCTTTCTGCACTGACATAAAGGTGCAGCATATGAAATGAATTCCTGTGAAGTCTGTACAGGCACTGGGGAGGCATTCTTATTTGATGTAGGGAATAACCTGCAAGCCAGGGTGTGTATTTTTTGTATATATATTGCGTAATACAGTGAGGGTGGAAACATTTCCAGTGAATTATATTCATAGATGAAATGATTTGATAGTCCTGGTTTTCATATATGTTTTTTTAGCAGAACTATTCTGTTCATAGCAAGAGAGTGAAAAATAATCAATAATGGAGGGAGGGACAACAAAATCTGCACAAAATCTGCACAAAACTACAGCTCCCTGCGTTGGGGAGATCAGGACATTCTGATTTCAACATGTTAATTGTTGGGAAAGGAGCACAACTGAGATCAAGAAAAAGATTAAAGGTAAAAAGAGTTTTAAAAATACATCTCAAGTTAACTTTTGATCAAATGGGACCATCAAGAAAGCCCAACACAGAGGCGCTGCTGCTGCTGCTATTATCTTACTACGATCTTCATCCTTGTTACTATTTTTTAAAACCCTTTATGACAGGTCATACCCCTAAAAGGAAACTCAGACAGCATAGGCTTAATTTGTCAAATCACTATGAATCCCTATCAGTGGTATTGCCCGGGGCAGGGACAGCTGAAATGAGAGAACACCCCTGGCATTCTTAACTAGATTTAGTATCAGAAAAATGGTTGTTTTGAAAGTCAGATGTGAACATGAAATACAGATTCCTTTGAAAATTCAATTGATTCTGGTAACCAAATAAAACATTTAACATTTAACAGTGCAACTTGATATGCAACCGGGGAACACGAGTTTTATTGGTTCTGTTGTTGTGCTGATTTCTACTCCCTAAACTGCTTTTGTGATTTTTTTTTTTTTTTTTTACGATCATAGATCATCTTTATAGCTCTCCAAGCTCTGGAGAGACTTACTGGTATTTACCCTTTGCATTGTGCAACTGCTCAGAAACTTCTCTCATCTTTGTCCAAGGTGACTGTTATGAGATAAGTGTGGGAAAAGACTGCAGAGTACAGCAATACCTGGACCTCGGTGACTCAGGCATTTCAGCATGACACAGGAATCCCCACACCATCTGTTTGCCTAGCAACCAGGTATTCAAACAAAGTGTCAGACTACGCCTTGCAATGTCTGGGCCTAAGGTAAGCTGGCATTTTATTGAGAGGAGTGGCAGGTAAACGATCAGCACCTACGCCACGGAAAAATGATGTCAAATCCTATTCAGCTTGAGTTAAGAAGATTACACATTGACAAGATATGCCCTTCCTTGATTTAGGGCCTCAGAACGTAGAGCAATCCACCAATAGCATGACCCGGAAGCAGGTCTTCATCAGAACCTAACTCCTGAGATGCATGGAATGTTTTATGGATTCAAGTATCAGTCAGAGAAAGCTAAACGTCAAAGGCTTGGTGAAGAGGTATGTTCTAAACAAGCACTGAGGATATAACATGGGCACCTTTATATCTCTACTGGAAGGTTGTTCTAATATCTGGGAACCACCACAGAAAAGATCGTTTTGTATGCTACCGCTCCTTGAACATAAGAACATAAGAAGAGCCCTTCTCTATTGTGCCACAGCTCATCTAATCCAGCATCCTGTCTTAACCAGCCCACCAATTGCTTTTGGGCATTCTTAACCAGAAGACAAATGCAAAATCTTCACCTGCTCTGGAATCCTTGCAAATAGCCTTTAGAGGCATCCTGCCTATCTCCCAATGTGGCGGCAATTATCTAGGCATCCATTCTAGTAGCCATTGATATACCTCTCTTCTATAAATTTGGCCATCGAAAAATGGGATATATAGCACAATTATGTTAGGACACAAGATTGGCACGTGTATCTGTGGCAAGTCCAATATAGCTCTGCTATATCATTGTGAAAACCCATTAGGACCTACTTCAGGAAAACCTGACTGTGATTGCAGGTTTGTAGAAATAGCAGAAATAATGATTTTTTAAAAAAACTTTATTTTGCTGGAGTGCTCCTTAGGGGAGGCAGATAATTATTTTTCTTCGCAAGAACAGAAGGACCAACCATTTTACAGTTGTGGAGGTGAGTTTTGGATGGAGGGGGCAGAGCAACCGTAGTATCTTTGATATGGAACTAACCTCAGTGTACCAGGAGAAAAAAGTGGGTTAAGTTTTTAGAGTTTTTTTCCACTAGCACTTAGTATCCATTAAGTGCTCCCCCAAAACTGGTCCCTGACTCCCAACGTCCACACTGCTGTGCCCCGGTTGCTGCCCAGACTGTGGTGCCATTGAAATTGCGCTCTCCTCCTCTGAGGAAACTGGACTGGCAGGATGGGTCATGACACCGTCAGAGCAAGGACATTTCTACGGAGCTTTGTCCAAAGCGATTTGCCGCAATCTCCAAAGATTCTCTGGATCCGCTCCGGAGGATCTTCGAAGAATCTCTGGAGCGTCTACGGAGTTTGTACCCCACCCCCCATGGCACCCCCCAAAAACCATGGGGTGATGGGTGGGCCCCATGTAGGTAGATTTGGATTTACCACATGGGTGTTCCGGTGTTTCCACTGGGAGCACGCCCAGCACCCATTGCTATTGGGTGCTACACTGCCTGTGGAGACGCATCAGATACCTCCTTAGATCCAAATCTACTAAATCCAGATTGGTTAAGGGACTCCCCCACCCCCAAATTGATGTGTGTCTCCTGATGGGCAATTCATGCAAAATTCCTGCAGATTCACATTTGACATGTGAGGTAAAATTTAAATATAGCTAGATTCTTAGCCCTTTTTTAAAAAATGCATTGAAAGTAGAACAATTACTGATTTCATGATTTCATATATATTATATACTGTAATTCTCTAGTATATGTATGTGTGTGTTTGTATATGTACTATATAATATATATACACACATAATGTACATACGACACATACACACACACACAATCTATGCAAAGTACTGCTGGACTCACTTCCATATTTTGCATTCTAAGTAGGACTGAGCTACTCACTGTTTTTTAACCATGGAGGTGCTGAGATTGTCTTCTACCCAATTTGTATGAGAAGCAATTTCAGAGGAAAATTATTTTTTCTCGGCTGAAGGAGCTAATCTCTGATTTGCACTGCTTAGACGGCAAGCTACCTATTGCGTCAGGCAAAATCCAGCTGTCTTCTCCAGCTGAGTTAGTTATTTCAAAAGTTGTTTTTTGATCCATACATGTTGCACCATCATGGTGATTATTTGGCAAAAACTAAATGGTCATAATAACAGGAAGAGAATTTTATACCTTATTTCTATTCCTGTTGATATTACTAAAATGGGTACTACTACCATTTAGAATAAAATAGGTCATTATTTGTATAAGGATAAGGAGGCTGGGAGATACTGTCAGGTATTTTCAACTAGGATATGGTTCATTTTCCAGAATGTAACCATCTTCTAACCTGGCCCTTAAGGCCATTTCAGCAACATTTAATCCATTCGTTCTGCCAAACATGATGTTCTTTTGGAGAGAAGTGGCAATCAACCTTTCTTGCCCTGAGACAGGCTGAGAAATGTTTGTAAGCATATTTGAACCTAAGCAATTGCATCTTCTGATCATGCTTAAATTGGGGCGTAATTGTTGGGGTAAGCAAGGAAGCAGTAATGGAACCCCCAGCCTTCTGGGTATAGCTAATTCCCATCTCTGACTGATGGAAGCTGTGATGAAAGTTGGACTCACACCAAAATGGGTTCTTTGGTTCTTATAAGTTGTGTTCCTCATGCAATGCTAAAGGAAAATGGAGAATATATTGTCCTCCTTGCAGGTACAGGAGAAAAAGGAGGCAGATGAAGTGTAACTTCCGTGTCTTCTCTTTTGTTCTGTTTTTCCACCCCAGGAGTAATGTTCCCAAACTCCTGAGCACAATGTCCACAACAAAGTCTGTCATTGGGTGGGGGGAAAAAGTATGGTTCCCTCCTCAAATTGTCTACTTGCACATTCTCACTTTCTGAAATAAAATGGCCCAAGCTGAGAACTCCGAATGCAAGATTGTCCTGATGCTGGCAATTTAGTCCAGAAAAGGTTCAGAAAGCCCAATCTTGTTGGGTCAGTTGGAAGTGAAGATAGCCTCTAAACTGATTAAATGCCAAGTCTGACCACACACTTACAATCTGCCTTTCCTTTGAAGACGTCAATGCAATGAATGTCCTTTGCTTCATTTTGTCCTCACAATAATCCAAGGTTATCCAGGAAGCGTCAGTGGTCAACGGGAGATTTCCCATGTCCCTCCAAAGGCTTGGCTGTTACAACACATGCTGGCTGTCATGCAAGAGCTCTTAAATTTAAAAAGTTCAGCATTTGAACTTGAGATAATTCTCTCAAGAAACAAAATTACTAGATTGTAATAAGGTGAGAAGCAAATAAAACAAAAATGTAAAAACCAAGGGTAGCTACAAACCTAATATCTGTACCTGAAAGGTTTTTGAAAGTGTGTGAATGCCACAGCAATTCTTTCAAACCTGAGCAGCTCACTAAACTCAGCTTCTGCCTAGAAGTGTCCTTTCTACCAGCTGGGTTCTAGCTGAGGTCCCAGACAGACTGCTGCCAAGGTATTGGCAAAGCATCTATGATTCCCCAGATCCAACATGATTTATGTTTGCTTGGGCTGAGCCAGGGTCAGACCTATGAGCAGTATTCCCTTCTCATCACTTGTGCTTCGAGTCAAGATGACGATGATGTTCCCGGGGAAGCGTCCCACGTCTACGCCGACATAAAGAGGGTCGCATTCCACGTCTCTTCCAAAGTGCATGCATCTTCCAGGCCTCAGCAAGATTCTCCACCTAAGCAGGAGAAGGAACACCTACATTACTATATTCAGATCAGGGCTGAGCAAGGATCAAGCAAGAACTATATCTAAGCAAGGACAACAGACCAATAATAACGTACTTGGCTATGGAACTGTGTATACTCTTAACACTTCATAGGGTTGGCCACTTGATTACAACTCAGATCTGATGCAGAGTTTTGTGGCACAGCTTGTTACTGGTTAGTACTGTAACCCTCTGTTTTCCTTTCCCTTGTTCCTACTTCCACACAGGCTGTATCTATTCTTTAGCTGCCTGTCATGTTCAGTCGCCATTAGAAGAGCAAGAAGAAGAGTTGGCTTTTCTACCCCGCTTTTCTCAGCCATTTAAGGGGACTCAAAGCAGCTGACAAATCTTCTGCTCTCCACAACAGACACCCTGGCCGCATTCCCATTACAAGCTTAAAACGGTTTCAAAATGGTTTCGATCCTCACAGTCCCCATGTCAGGTTGGCTTAACATGCTTTCTGCATGTTAAATTTCCCCGAAGCATTGTAAATGTTAACACTCATTTCAACAGGGCTTGCTCCGGTTCTTGCATTTGAAACGTTTTACATTTCTTACTGTGGGAACGGTACCATTTTAGTGGGATGAGAATGCATGTTTAGGGTTTCCCTTCCCCAATAGCTTGCTTCCAAAGATACTGATTTCACTGTAAAAATCCACTCCTTACAGCAGCAGTTACACTGTAGCAATCCACCCACTTCATACCTGATAACAATGTTGCAATTTTGAACAATTCTGGCTCTTTGGAATTCTGACCTTTAGAAAGGGAAAGAAAGGAAAGCAGCTGCAGGTTCTGGGAGATGTGTGAATGTTTAAGGCTGTGGCTATGGAGGTGAGCGGGTGAAGGGGGCTTGAGTTGCCACTACTGCTGTGTGCCCTGGGCAATGGAGAGAGGAGGGGAAAAAATCGCTGGCTGCCCGGTGCCGTTTTTCATCCATCCAGGCAAGCGGCAGCCACCCAGCCACCCAGCTAGGCTCCGTGAAGGGGTCCCTTATGGGTGGTGCGTTCACACCAGGACAAAGAGGGCAGGGCAGCCCCGAAAAGTGGCTTTTAGAAAGTAGCCACTTGAGTCTCCCATTGAGTCACGCATGTCACCTACAATCCTCAGAATCCAGATCGAAGGTGATTAAGTTGAAAGTAATGGGATCAGGCAAATTCGTGTTAGCATCCGGTTCTATTATTTTGGTTTAGGAAAACCGTATTAAGCTTGTAATGGGAACCGGGCCCCTGTGAGGTAGGTGGGGCTGCGAGAGCTCAGAAGAGAGCTGTGAGTCATCCAAGGTCACCCGGCTGGCTTCATAGAGCAGTGCAGAATCAAACCTCGTGTTCCCAGATAAGAGTCCTGCTCCCTAAACACTAGACTAAACTGGTTGTTTTAGAGGTTATCCATATTACAAGTGATCCAAAGTAAAGGGAAGGTGATTTGGCCTTTGGCACCTTCCCTGATTCTGTGGTAGGAGGGGAACCACCTTGTAAAGACATGGTGGCAGTGATATTAAGGTGAACTGCTGCTAACCACAGATTGGGGTACTCTCCAAGATTGGGAAACACCCCTCAGAACACATGATTCATGCAATCTGAATGGGGACACTAACTTGCAAAAGCCATGCTTCTGTTATTGAGATGTATAGCTTCCCTCACCGGAATCATGCGATCCCTTTTGTTTTCTTCTTCCAGAGCAGTCAGTTCACTTGGGGACAGCAGAGCCAGACGCAAACCTTGAACCACTGCCCCTGCCACATCACACACAGATCGATCCAGAACAGCCTGCAAGAAGTGAGTCTAGGGTCAGCACAGACAACAAGTACTGTAAACAGTCATGCCATGAGCTGTCATACCTCTAAATTGCTGTAATGAAGCACAAATGGTAACAAACCTCAGCAGGATATTTACAATTCTTTCCTCCCCTAGCTGATCAAGGGCATTGGGTTCAGACTCTTTTCTTTTTTTTAGGCCTATGGAAATTCTTAATGGGTTGCTGTATGTTTTAGTTGTATTACTTTTAAATCAGTTTTCTGCATATTATTTTATTTGTTGTACTTTTGAAAGTATAAATTATCATTCTAGCAACCTTTAGGCAGAAGGCTGGCATATATATGCATCCATATTTCCATATAGGCAGGATCTGCATTGCACCTTTATGTTCCTTTGCATGTGCTATGAAGGAGCAGTGGCCACACAGCGCTAGGGATGTGCATGAATTGTTTGTGCATTCGGAATCCGGATGAATACGTCCGGATTCTGACATTCGTGGACAGAATAGGGCCCTATTCGAAACATCCTATCCATCCACAAATTGGATAGTCCAGTATTTGTAGAAGCTTCTAAGTATACCAGATTACCTTGGGGCCTACCCCAGTGATGGCCACCCTATGACACGCATGTCACAGGTGACACACCAAGCCCTTTTGGGTGACCCACATGGTCACCCTGGCACCTGGGTGTGTAGTGCTTGCTTGTTCTTGAAGTGTACGAGATACCAACTTTCAATTGAAGATTTAGAAAATGTGAAGAATTATTTGTTTTTGCTTTTAATAAAATACATATATGAAAAATATAACTTTTTTTACTAGAGCTACAAATATCACAAAATTATGGCTATTTCTAGATGTGACACAGCACCCAAGTGAAACTACGTTTTCTTGCAAATTTTGACACACCGAGCTTAAAAGGTTCGCTATCACTGGCCTACCCCAACCCCCCCCCCCCAGGGCCTACTTGCCTGCTCTGGCAGTGCTCCGGGCCTCTTCCAGGGCCCTCTAAAACCATGAGCAGGCTTCCTGGGAGGTTAATACAGGCCTGTATTTACCTCCCAGGAAGCCTGCTTGCATTTTCAGAGGATCCTGGAAGATGCTTGGAGCGGCAGCAGCAGTGGTGGAGATGGCACCAGTGAGGAGGTAAGGTAAATGGGGAGGGGTGGGAAAGGAGGGATATCTATCGAGTATCCATGCCCAGATACAAATGCCCCCACATCCGGGGTACTCAGTGCACTCAGGTAGCTGCCAGACTTGTTAAAAATGGCAGCAACCTGTCTGTGTCATGAAAACTGAATTAAAGATAGTGCAGAAATCCAAACTATCTTTGATGTTTTGGCATATTCCTGGGCAATTGGACATCTGGTAGCATTCACAGGATTCAACCCCTGGGAACTCTCCAGGGTGCATGTAAAAATGCAGAAGGAAAAGGGCAGACGGGCAAGTTCCCAGAAATTCAAATTAGTGCTATGCTATAGAACCCTATGCCAAGTCCAGTGGCCCATGTTGCAAGGGATTGCCAGGGTTTTGTAAAGAGCCTGCATTTCCTCCTGCAGTCTGGGGGGCCCTCTGCATGCAAAACTTAAATTGCACAGATTACAGATTTCAAAGAAGACTGTTGCAGAGACCATTGCAGAGCAGAGAAAAGCATAGGTGTGGTTTATATTTCTTACCATTTGCACATAATTTTATACACTAGGGGGAAATGTGGAGACTGCAATTTTCACCCATTTTTTTTTGGACACCATGACTTTTGATTCTCACAAGAGAACAGCACAAATAAAATCTTAAATCACTAGTCCATTTCCCCTCTGCTTCCCAGTGTAGTGAACACTTACGGATCCAACATGAGCCCATTCCCGGACGGCACAAATGAGCTTCACCTCATCAATAGCCAGTCTATCACTCTGCAAGATTGCTTGCATGGCCAGTTCAGAAAGCTCCAGAAAGCCACGTGTTTGCACCACCTCCTAGAAGGAGAATATTGCTGATCAGGTTACTTGGCTTGCACAGATAGGCTAGAAGCAGCTATGAAAATGAGGGGTATCCGAGACATCATATATGTACACATGCATGCACACACTTCTTAATGTAAAGGTGCTTCCAGATGGTGAGAGGAAATTCCAGGATTGTCTTTAGATTCAGGAATTTCCTCTTAACACTTGCAAAAAAACCTGGAATCTTACTTCTGTCTGGTGTTTCTTTGTGGGATCATTCCTCCTGCAACCTCCTTTTGTTATTTTTCATATACTTCCTGCATATGAGCATTTTGCAAGACAAATGATCTGACAAAGAAACACCAGACAGAGGTTAACAATATTTCTGCTCGGCTAACCCAAGTGATGCAATCCCAATACTGCCCTGGTCCAGAGGCATCTTAAGTTGCATCTGGAAGGACCTCAAGATGTAAATAGGGTAGCCAGGTGGAAAGGGAAACAGGACTCCTATGTGTTTAACAGTTGTACTAGGGAGAAAATTTCAGCAGGTTTTGCTTTTACAATGGGCTATAGTTGCTGAAATTCCTTCTGTGAAATTCTTAAATATGCAGGAAGTCTGTCATCCTTTCCGTATAGCTACCTGAGTTTCAAATGTGTTCCTGTAGTGAAGAAAGCTTGCTCTGGTCTGGTCTAATCCAACCCACTCAGGAAAGACTGAAATTAGAATGGAAAATACCTCCTTTATTGCAAAGGAAAAACTCAGTGCCGATTCTGGGCTTACCTGAGTACTATTTTCAATGAAAGCCAAGCAATGTCTTTGTAGATCCACCAGCTCAAACGCCACTGCTGCCTGTATGTAAGAACACTGAAGACTTAGGATGGAATTACTAATAGGCATCATTTATTGTAAAGATATAAATGAAGACTGCTTTGTTTTTCACCACTTAAGTGTGCAGTTCCAAGAAATGTTATCGAAACTTCTAACCATCCTCTAAAGAGAAGTCTTAAGTATCTAGGTAAACCTGGGGTAAGCCTAGATGAAAGCCTCTATAAGCCTTTTCCAGAGCGAAGGTCAAGGTTTTGTTTCATAGAGTACAACCCCCCCCCCAACACATCTGCCCCATAAGACTAAAGCTTTTAAAAGCTCACCTGCCTTCTTTAATACAGGTAGGCATACCTGCACTCCAACTGTCACGTGGAGGGATGGAGTAGCAATTACAAGTGAAAGTCTTTCTCAGCACTGAACAGATTTTGGGCCTTTTTGCGCTCACCAATCCATGATCTGAACCAGTGGATCTGGACCAACCAGTCCCATTGGTTTGGACCACAGAAAGATGTGGTCTGGAACAGCACTGTCTGCACTACAGCAATTGTCTCCTATTATGGGTTAAAGGTAAGTGCAGACAGTCCCTTTATTTTGCAGTGTTTCACCATCAGGGAAAACTAACTGCTTTGTTCTAGTAGTTAGGGAGCCAGATTTTTATATGGGAATACTGGGTTTGATTCCACCCTCCCCCATGAAGCCAGCTGGGTGACCTTGGGCTAGTCAAAGCTCTCTTTTGAGCTCTCACAACCCCACCTACCCCACATGGTGTTCTGTTAGGGGGAGAAGAATAGAAAGCTTTGTATGTCAGCCGCTTTGAGTCCCCTTAAATGGGTGAGAAAAGCAGGATAGAGA
>MTQE01001134.1:56198759-56223368 GCA_014337955.1 Aspidoscelis marmoratus | reverse complement strand
TTTGAGTCCCCTTAAATGGGTGAGAAAAGCAGGATAGAGAAGCCAGCTCTCCTTCTCCTTCTGTCCACTTGTTGTTTCTCCCCTCATGCAAGCCAGAGCTCAGCTGCACTAAAGGGAGGCAGATAAACTTTTAAAAGCTATGCTTCTTTCCTATCCAGGTAATCTGTGCAGAGTGGATCTCTATATATGCATACAAGTAACACCTTGCTGCATCGATCAATGCTCCTCTGCCCAGCAGCTTCTTCTCACAATGGCCAACCAACAGCATGTGGAAGCACAAGAGAAGATCGCAAGCACACTTCTTGCCTTGCTCACCATTTGTCAGCAGCTGGCCCTTAGGAACACAGTACCACTACTGCTATTCTGGGGCAGTGACACAACCATCATGGCCAATAGACATTGACAACGTTGTCTTCCAGAAATTTGACAAACCATTTTTTTTTTAAAGTATCTATACTTTGTGTATCTACGCCGAGATTTCTTCCTTGGTCAGTTCCAGCTAACTCAGAATGTGATCAGATGTTTTTTTTTAATGGCAACAGATATGTATATACAGCATCTGAGAGAGCCAGCTATTCATCATAATATACATTAGTCTTTGTAACAAAGATCATGCCATGCAACCATAAAATTTGCAGTCATAGCCACAGATAGGATGCTCCTGCTCTCCAGAAACTGTGTGATCATGGCCACAGATACCATTAGTTTGTGTGTTCAGCTATAAATGTTTGGTTTAAAGTGTATCAACAACATTAAACACCTGCTGTTTAGATGTCCAGTCCATCAATGCCCAGTTTGGCACCATTAACAAATTGGGTTACTTCACTGTTCACTCATTAACTGTACATCTCTTATGAGTATGTTAAAAGCCACTAGCCCTATTATAGAACACTGGGGAAACCAACTTGTCACATCTCTCCATTGTGAGAAATGTCAATTTACTCCTGCTCTCTGCTTTCTGCTCCTTAACCAGTTCTTTATCTCTTTTTATTCAATTACTGAGGTTGACAAGGAACATAATCATAAGCTTTTGGAAAGTCCACATAGACAAGAGCTACTGGACCACCCTTAGTGGTATGTTTATTGACAGACAGACAGACAGACAGACAGACAGACAGACAGACATCTAAAGTTTCTTTAGAAGAAGTTGCATCTGCTATCTTTGAGAAAAATCTGTTACTTCTAAAGTCTGGTAACTTTCTCTTTAAGAATAGTGGAACAGATGTTAAGGTAGCAGGCCTATAATTTCTTGGATCTCCCCTTTAATCCTTTAACTTTCTAGTTCATGGTGATGGATGCTAAGCAATTTGCATATTTTTCTTAAGATGTCTGCAAATTCACCTTCAGGCTCTTTAATGATTCTTGGATGGATGCCTTTCCTGTTCTGGGGCTTTGTTGATGTTTAATTTATTATGGAGACTTTATTTCCTCATATGTCACCAGTATTCTCATCAGTCTGCAAGACTCCCTTCCTAGAAACTGAGCTCAGGATAGGGGGCCTCTCTCTGGAGTGTGAAAAGTGGATTCAGCACCAGTTCTTGTGCCTATCCTATACAAGGTAGATCACCATGATCTTCATTGCTGCTGCTTGGATTGGTACTATGCTTCTGGAAAATCTGACGGCCCGAATTGCTCATTATAAACACAAAACATCATTTGACATTCTATCACAAGCTTTCCTATGGGCATCTTGTTGTGCCACCTCACTGGGATCAATCCAGGTGCAGATCCATCCTTCCCACCAGCGATATCAGAGAAGTCTATTGCTGCCTGGATGAAGCTAAAGGGAAGCTGATGGAAGTTAGTTGGAAGCAGGGATGCACAAACTGCAGTTCAAATGTTTCACAAAGCATTTGAACCAGCTCCCTGCATCTTACATGGGGCTGAGTTTGCTAGGTGCAGTTCCTCAGCCCTAGAGTAAACGGAACTCAGGTAAGGATCCAGCCTTTTTTGGAGCCAAAAGAGAGTGGGTCCTGCTGTTGCTGTGTTGGGCCACTTGATTATTTTACTGTAAGGCCCAATGTTAGTTTTAGCCTGTTGGGCCATCGCCAGTCCATGCCAGATCTTTAAATGATGGGAAAGTGTTAGGATGTTCTCTTGGACACCCAAATAGAGAGAGCTGGACAGCAAGAGAATTAAAGAGGAATATAATCCCAGGGAAGAAGGTGAAAACCTTAAATGATAAAATAACAAGAATGAGAATAATTAAACTAGTTACCTTTCCTGTTGCAATGTATTGCTATTAAAGTTGGACTTTGAGAAAGTGCAAGGGCAATTGCTTTCAGACTGGGGATCTGGAGATAGTTACTCAAAATATTTTGGGCTGCAAGAAGAGCCAGCTGAACAATCCTGGACTGAATAAAACCCATCAAGTAGAAATTCAGGTACTTTGTACAACTGCTAAGTACAAATTAAAGATGAGGAAAAAACTATGATATTTGGCAAAGCTGAAGGAAACAAAAGGAAGAGCAAGCAATTAACGAGATGAAATGTGAAAGACACTACTAGAATATCCTTTAGAAAGCTGTAAGACCATACTAAAGATGGGTGAAAGCTTATATGTCTATACAAATACCTATATATCAGAAGTCAAATGAAATTTGATGGCAACAAACAAGAATAATACCTAGGGAATTCCTGTAGGTCTAATCTATGGTTATTTTAGCATATTCACACCATCACTGATTGCTGCAACCAGCATGGGTGTGAATAGCTTTTTAAAAGTAAGTGGAAGGCCTGAGAGACACATTTGTTTGGATGGGTGAAAGCTTTACTCATTGCCAAATTAGTTGTACTAACAGTACATAATGAGCTTAATTTTTCAAAGATGGGGCTATCCCAAAGGAGGTAGATGGACCTTGACAAATCATAGATATGCACCATTCCACTAGAAAATGTAACATAAAACATTAAATATTTACATGCAATTGCCTCATCCATCATCTCCTAGGAATAAGGGACTTATGAGCAGAAAAGGGGGAAATAACACAAGAGGAGATTTGCTCCACCTTTTTGGTTCATGTTTATATTGAAGTGGAAATGGTAATCCTAAAATATTCATTCAAAAAAAAATTGGGGTTGCCACCACTCAGGGTCTCACTTCTCAATTCCATCCGTCTTCTAATAAGGTGTATTTGAACACAGGACAGATTATGACATCATCAACAGACATCAAAAGTATGTGTGTGTATGTCTTAATTCTGAATTTCTTACAAAAACTTGGAACATCAAGCCCAGTTATCTCAAAGGAAGGATTTGTAGACATTACTCTTTATTTTTTTTTGTAAAAAACAACAACCCACATCTGAAAATCCACATCTGTAATATCCTGTATAGCAAAGGGAACATCTTCAGATCCAGTGCTAAGAGTACCCTGAAGGGGTAAATATAGGGAGAAGACCATGATCTGGCTATGTTCATCAAGATATCAGTCCCTATTTAGAATAATGACGTCTTTGCTCACTCTGTTTCTTCTTCCTGTGGGCATAAAGCTACTAACTGTTTGTCAAACACTTCTTAAAACTCAGCAAGGACAAGCTACAGGTGGCAGCTAGCAAAAAATAAACAACTCCTGTTTCTGAGTATATGTGTAAAAAAAAGTCTGTGGCAAACCACATAATCTCATCAGTTGTTTTCAGGATACACCAGTCCCACCACAAGGACAAACAAGTAGCTCAAAACAAATGTTTCTATTAACGGCATCAACTGACCACTGTAAATAGCAAGCATCAGTGAAACCAAGTGAGAACCCAGCAGCGTCATGGCTTTTACCAACATGGACTTGTTTTTGTTGCCCAGAACTATATTTAAAAGATATGGCATGATTTGCTCTCAAGAGGATGCAAGCCACGTCCGACAGTAAGATTAACTTGCTTTGTGTTTCTGCTGTTCCTCACATGGATGGCATGGTCCATGTTGGTTTCAGAAGTTTTATAAAGGTGAACACAACTATCTGCTTGGCCCCTACAGATCTCACCAATTTTAGCCCATGTCAGGAATAACTACAATGCTCCCTTCACCACAGAGGCTCAAGCCTTTCTTCCAAGGTTTAAAGCTGACAGAAATGTTTTCTCTCTGATCAACAGACCAAAGTGTCTATTGTTTGAAATTTCTCTGAATATTTGAAGAAGTTTTGCACAAGCCTTTAAATGTCTTATATAGTTAACGATCTGTATATGGTTTACGGCATATATAGGTTAGCACTTTCATTTTGGCTATAAAATTGGCCCCTAGGAAGAGAGCTGATTAGTATGTTAACGTAGGCGCTTGCACTAAACACTTAATCGCTGGCCCAGTTCCCATTGGCATTTTAAAATGGTTTAGAAACGGTTTGGATCCTCTTCGTCGCCATTCCCAATCAGTTTCAGGGGTATTTTGAGGATTATTTGGCTAAAAAGTGGAATAAATAAACACCTGTTTTTCCAGGGTTTTTTTCTGTTTTTGCTTTTAAAACGCTTCTTCTTTATCACTGTGGGAACGCTACAGCAGTATTTGGGCAAATATCCCATGAAACGGGTGCGCTTTCACCTGCGTAGGGACCAGCCCCTTGCCAGATTTGTTAAAGTGCCAGATCCATATTCAGTAGAGAAGTAACCATTCAGCCTGATAAGAAGTAGCAGTTCACCCACTCCACACTTCACACTGATAACAAAGTTTCATTTTTCACTTGCCCTCACTTTCTCCTTGTTGGGAAGCACACACTGGAGGCGCCTCTTTTGCCTTGCTGAGCCCTGGGGAGGAGAGAAGCACCTCTCCCCCATGCCCCAATGATGACTGAGCATGCGCGTGTGCAGCCAGCCGGGCGAGCGAGCAAGCAAGCAAGCGAGCGGCCATGCAGCGCTCTCTCTGCTGCTCCTTTTTCACTTTTCTGCATTTGTGGAAAAGTGAAAGAGGACCAGTCCTGAGTTTGTGTGTGTGTGTGTGTGTGTATACCAGCAGGTGCTGCTGGCGATGGGGAAGGGAGGAGAGCAAAGGCGGGGGGAAGGTGTGTGTGCATATGCACAGTACTGGCAGGATATCTTTTGCAAAAGCATGAGGGGTGGGGAGGGGAGGGGAGAGGGGGGAGCTGCAATTCCCCACCCCCCACCACATCATTGTGGGATCCAATTGGCAGGCAGGGGGTGGAGCTCCGGCTGGCAAGAGGGGGAAGAAAAGATTCCCTTTCCCTAATGTGATTCTGAACCTTTTAGAGTGGGTTCAGCAGAGGGGTTGATAGCAATTTAAAGCCACTGAAGTGGGGACTGCCAGAATCTGTGTTCAAATTGCTTTTTCTTTCATTTTAAAACCATTTTAAGAGGCATGAGTGGAAACAGGTCCACTGTGTCTTGTTTACTTGTCCTAGAAAGCCTGAATGTTTACAGATATTTTGTTTATTACTGTTTGATCCCAAAAATACAGCTCCAAACCTTGATGGTATATTTTGGGATATAAAAGAAAGAGACTTCATCCATCTAGTCCCTTACTTTGGCTAAGGTCAAACATCTTGTGTCCTTGGTTCACCCTGGAACCATTCAGTCTTGTTGCTACCAAAATCCATCATCTTACATTCCTTCTGCCAAGATCCATACACAGCCGAACTCCATATGTTTCCAGTGTCAGTGAGTTCTTGCTTCTAAGAAGACCACTGCTGAAATCAAAGGGAGGCACCCAACCTGTCACTTCGACTTTGAGCCTTTGAGCTGTTTCACTGTTGCTAAGATCTAGGGTGGCCCAACATGGAATTGCCTGATGCCAGTGAGGTACAATTAGCTGGCCTCTGAGTGTCTATTCAGCATTCATAATATCTAACTTAAGCAGCTGTTCAAGGAAGTATTTACAGCTGATTTTTCTGGAGGTTTTTGGACACTTTGCCTTTCCTGTATCAGCACCCAACTTCTAAGTGTCCTGAATGCCTCATTCCATCACCACTGAAATTATTCTTAGCCTAATCTTCTGTGTCAATGTCTTTGTCCCTTGCCTGTGTTTTAACAACACTGTTCCACTTTTGAGATGTAAATATTATGTCAGTCAAGAGGTGATCCCAAGAAACGTATATATTCTTCCACTCCTTTCCTTTGCCTTGTTTTCTTCTTCAGTATTCTTTCCCTCTCTTTCACTCAAACTTCATCCTCCTCTTTCAGGCTGTCGCCACACCTTCATTTTAAACCTTCTTCAGTCCAACTTCTGACTGCAACACTCACACTTTTTCATTTTTATCTGTTTTATTTGTGGACATTCCACCCTCCATTTGTACTCTACAGTGTGGAAAGTCCACAAATAAAATGCATAGAAATGAAAAAAGTATGAGCATTGTGATCAGAAGACCACTATGATCAGAAGACTCAATTCCTTCTTAGCAAAAAGAGGGGAATTGTAGCTTGTCTGGATCACCTAGTCATTATTTGTGTGGAAAACAGTTAATGTATGTGGGCAGCAATTGATAGGAAACTGGTACTAGTAAATTATGGTGCCACCTCTCCTCAGCTGCTAAATTTAGTACTACTGACCTTTATCTTTCCCTAAAAATCTGCCCTTCTGTCTCCTAGCAACAGGCCCTAATTGGTTGAATGATTCCTTGTGTTTCTGCAACTGAGCTGAACTCCAGTCTGTTTCTCCGTCTTATCATAGTTCTTTGAGCTGAGGAATGTTAACATTGTGTTCTTTTTTTGCCATTGTTACAGTTAAGATCTCTCGCTGTTTAACTTGAGCAGCTTGCATCTGGAGCTGCTGCTACTATTGGACTAACTGCCCCTCATTTTACTATTGTTTCCATTTTACTATTGTTTCTGTTGCTGTGTAATAAAGTTATTCCTTGTGTGCCTTTCGCCTTTAATAAAAGCAAGCTTTGCATCAAAATCAGCCATGTTATTTTCTCCTCCTCAGCTCTAGCCATATCAAATGTCAAAGCAGACCTTTGATTTTTTTAAAAAAATATCTTGCTTATGGGGATGCTGCTAGGCACACATCTAGAGTTGTCCTCATAACAGCTAGCAATGTGCATAACACATCTGCATGCTAGTTCAAAACATATGAACCAGCAAAAGAGCTCGATTTGCAAGCCTGGCCCTCTAAGACAGTGGGAAAAGGCAAGAGGTAGGTGATCATGATGATAATTAGTGGAAAAACTGAACCGTATCTGCAGCTGGGTGGGAAAACAAGAGAAGAGTGGCACAGAGAGGTTGGTTCTACCATTAATCACCATCTTGTTCACCTGCCAGGCTTGCAAGTAGGTGGACTGTTAATTTTAAATATAAATACATATTGTGAATGGCCCATAGTCTGTTTTACATCCATCATCACTGCTGGCATGGACTCTCACTACCCACTCTAGATTTGGGTTGCTGACCTTCCATGGATGTTTTTCTCATCTGCCAGATTGCCCTAAGGGCGTTTTGAAGGATGAGAACTGAGGAGGAGCAATGACTGCATATGTTCTTTGGTGTGATCCGTGACGCATGTTCCTCTTTTGCCCATCTACATCTCATCCACATATTGAATGAGAGCTTCTGCTCATATTTACTTGTCTCCCCATGGTTTATTTAGGGTGAGGTGTGAGCTGCGAGTCCATGTCAATGCACAATACCTAACATGTTATGTAATAGTTTCATCTGATTTCACTGTTCATTAGCTTGAGCAGAAAGCCTTCAGGTAAGGTAAGACTTAAAAAAAGAGAACATATTTATCACACAGAGACATTAAATGTTCATCTGTGGGTGTTTTTCCACTGTCACTAGAAGTACCCATTAAGTACCCATTAATGGGTACAAAAATGCCATTATGTACCCATTAATGCAGTGATGCTGAACCTTTTGAGCTCGGTGTGTCAAAATTTGCAAGAAAACCTAGCTTAACTCGGGTGCTGTGTCACATCTAGAAATATCCATAATTTTGTGATATTTGTAGCTCTAGTAAAAAAGTTATATTTTTGATATATGTATTTTATTAAAAGCAAAAACAAATAATTCTTTACATTAGTGACTTCTGTTGCTGAATTTCGTTTGCTAAATCTTCAACTGAAAGTTGGCATTTCGTACACTTCAAGAACAAGCAAGCACTACATGCCCAAGTCCCAGGGTGACCATGTGTGTCACCCAAAAGGGCTTGGTGTGTCACCTGTGACACATGTGTCATAGGTTGGCCATCACTGCATTAATGGGTACTTAATAGGTACTTTTAGTGACAGTGGAAAAACACCCTGTGTCTCCTCTTCTCCATTTCCTTTACTGCCCGCATACATATAGATGCGTATAGAAGTGACTAGTTGAGGTTGGCAACACTACTCTGATTTAACTGGATGAGAGAGGGTTGCTGGGCAGTGAAATCTGCCACCAAGCTATTGGTACTGATTTGTGCAAGAGGCATTCTCAGGAAAACGCTCTATAATGACAATGACTGGTCTTTAAGGCCATGGTCACACCTTCACCTTAAACCTTCTTCGATCCACCTTCAGGACTAACTGCTCACACCTCTTCAATTCTATCAATTTTATTTGTGGACTTTCCACCCTCCATTTGGACGTTTCTGAATGGAAAGTCCACAAATAAAATGGATAGAATTGAAAAGGTGTGAAATAAGACCTGAAGGTGGACTGAAGTGAAGGTGTGACCACAGCTGAAGGTGAGCCACATATTGAATGGAATAAACTATTCTGAGGGTGACCATAGCCTAAGTGAAGCATAAAAGAAAGGGGACTGGGAAGGAAAGGAGATTTAGGACTCAATACATGAAATTTGGTGCTCAGGCCACTCCCTAACAAAGTGCTACCACTATGTTTATTCACTTAAATTTGCTCTGTATTTTGCCACCTTCAGGAGTATGTATGGTTGGAATGGAGGATTTAGTTAGCTTTACAAGTTTGCATTTATAGCTGCTGCCATGTGGTCTATACTTTCCCCCTCCTTTTATTCTACTGTACCTGTAGTAAAGGAAAAGGAGCCACTACTGTAGCCAACCACCAGTGTGAACCATGTAGAGAAGCACAAGAAGTCAATCTGTTTAATAATCATTCCTGAGAGATAAAATTGTGTGTGGGTAATACTTTCATTAGAATTGCAATTTTCAGTTGTGTCTAACGCACCTAAGTGCCTTGTGATTCTGATCTTTTTAAAGCTATTTTTTAAAAACTGCCCTTGGTTTAGGAATGTAGGAAATTAACTGAGATTCAGACTGCTGCCTCATCTATCACAACAGTGTCATGCCTACAGAAAGCAGCTGTCCAGTGTCTTGGGCTGAGGTCTCTGTTCTGCATTGAAGTCCTGGGAGTTGAGTCACAGCCCTCCTCTATGATGCATTTATCTCCCTTACTCTTAGCTATTTGTGGAGTGAAAAGAGAGAACTATACTTTCCTCTTGTAACAATACAACTGCCCCAAGAACTGCCAGGCATTGATATGTCATTGGTCTGGTAACGATGATGGGAGGAGGGAGCCTAGAGGGAATCCGTTCTTGAGGGGGTGGAAAAAGGTTAGCTTGGCAGACAAGAAGGGGGAGACTGGCACACATCAAAATGTTGACGTCAGTCTGGCAAACTGGGTTGGCCTGAACCACAGAGCTCATCAACAGCATGCATAGAGGTTTCACCGCTTGCCTGCTCACTTTGCAGCAAAACAGGAAAAGGGAGGGTTCTCCTGTGAACCCACAGCCCTCTTTTGTGCTTTCACTCTGTCAGTCAGGAGTCTGTGTTTCCATACACCCACATCTGCCTAAGAATTGTGATGATGCTGATCTGGACATAAGTGTGGAAGATGTTCCACAGCAAATGCCAACTGTGTTCTAGACACTGATCTTTTCAATTAATATGCCCCATATCATAGGAGCCATTACTGCAGTGCCGGTTCTTCGTGTTCATATTGATCACTTTAAGAATAAAAGGCTATATGGGTCTGTGATCAATGTGATCATCTTATGGTGGTGCAGTTGTGAGAAAGCCATTTAATCTATTCATCAGTTATCCTCCACGGGTAGGATTAATGTGCTGAGGTAGCAAGGGACCTCCAAAACTGAACATCTGTCTGATTGCCTTTCAACTTCCACTCCAAGTTGACTTTTGCAAATTGGACCAAACATGCATAAAGAGCTTATATGCCAATGTTGCTTTGTAATAAAAAAAAAGGGGGGGGGAGCTGTAATGCTGTGTACAGTATTCTGCATTTCTGGACTGTTGCACATAAAATAAATGGGTCTTGATTTACCACTATCACCCACACAACATATGATTAGCACACTGAGAATGCTATCAGTGCTGGGCAAAAGTCCAGGAATCTCCCTCCTCATTCTAATTAGCACTGTGATAGCAGTAGCCCCCAGGCTACACAGATATGGGTCAGAGGCTCATTTTAAAATAACAGCAGCAACAGATGGTTAGTTGATGACTGTCAATCCTGTACTTCATTGCCCTTGAGAAAGCAGAAGCCACAATACTTATACCTGGAAACTCAAGAGGGTCTATTCTGAGCACATTTTTGTATGTTCTTTATTTGTATGGATGTACGTGGGAATGGGTTTATTAAACACCAAACTGAGCTTTAAGAGGAAATCTGGTGGGAATGGGAGCCATGGGAGATACTTGATTCTAAAGCATGAATGCAATACGAACCAAAAACGCGTTTGGTGAAATGGACTTAAAAGTTAAACTGTCTCATATTATATATTGTATATATTTTGCAATTTCTGCTGGAAGAGAAATGTGAGAAGTGAACAAAGCAAATATCTGTAATAAAGGTAGACTATCATCTTATGTCATGTCTGAAAACTTCTGGCATATCTTGTCCAGACTTAAAAGGCCCTACAGTCATCACACCTGCAGTTTAATTTGGCAGGAACACAACATTGTGCCTTTGAGTCTTTATCTGGACACATTTTCACCTGCATTTTGTCTGTCGCCTGTGTGTGCATCGTGGTTGTATTGTAAGGTGCTATCATCAGTGTAGAAGCCAGAAAACATGTTTCAGAAGATTTATTAAATTTTCCAAGTTTTGTTCTCTTGTCATTGTATCTCGAGTCAAATCAATCTTTGTAAAGTTACTAGTCAAAATGTAGAGCAAGTAAAGACTACTCCCTTTTCCTACCAGCTTTGGTTGAATACCTCCATCATTCATTCCCTGGTTTGGTTTTTTCTTGTTTGCACTCCTTCAGAAGACAGTTCACCACATCAGCTGCCTATGGAAGCCAATGAGCCCAAGATGTGCATCAAATATCATGTATGCCAAGGCTTAGACTCTAGGAAAGCCTAATCTCCAACCTACCAGCTCTGAGCTGCTTTTGAACCAGTCTTTTTTTACTGTTTGAGGATGCAGCCACAATGTCCAGTCTTCCACCAGCTGTTCTTGGGGGTTTTTCCACTTACCTCCCTTAATGTGGATCTAAGATGATCTGGATCTAAGGAATGGGTGCTTCAACTAATCTGGATTTAGTAGATCCGGATCTAAGGAGGCACCCGATGTGTCTCCATGGGTGGTGTAGCACCCAATAGCAATGGGTGCTAGGCGTGCTCACAGTGGAAACAGCGGAACACCCATGTGGCGAATCTGAATCTACTCACATGGGACCCACCCATCACCAATGGGGTCTAGGGGGGCTCCAGGGGGGGCACCCATGGGGGGGGCATGGTGTGTGTGTGCAAACTCCATAGATGCTCCGGAGAATCTTCGAAGATTGTGGCAAATTGCTCTGGAGATTCTCCAGAGCTTTGGACAAAGCTCTGGAGAAATGGCATTGTTTTGATGGGTCATCTTCGAATCTTGTGCCATTCTCCGGAGTTTCCTTGGGCACCATCTTTGGAGCAGTCTTTGGAGATTATTCACAGGCTTCAGAGCTTTGGGTTTGGGGGCCTCCCCCCCATGGGTGCCCCCCAGAGCCCACTGCCCAATCATGGTAGAAACACGCTCCATATAATCCAGACTTGATGCCTGAAGACCCCATCGTAGACCCCTTTAATGGGGTCTACAGGAAATCCAGATTATAGGTCCTGAAGGACCCATTTAATCTGGATTTCCCTAGAACATGTGGAAATATGTGGCTCTAATGAGGTCTGCAGTGGAAACAGGGTCTTCCTGCTCTGAGCCTAATGGGTCCTTAATCGGTACATAATAAATACATAATGGGTACTTAGAGCTAGTGGGAAAAAAACACCTTATTTTGGTCCCTGGTACTACTCGCTTTTAGCTGCCTTGCCCTTCACTGACTGCAGCCTTCCAGAACTCAGCCTAGTATTGGCTCTGACTATTGCCGCCCTATTGTTTACTGCCCTGCCCTGTGTACCCCCCTCCCAGTGCAGCTATACACCAGCACCTTTGCCCTTCAAGTGCTTCTGGACTGTAGCACTGATTTCTGGCCACATAGCCTGAGAATGATAACAGTGAAAGGTCAACAGCATCTGGAAGATGAGAGACTCCCCTGTTTTATTACATTGTTTTAGCAGCAGTGAACTCCATCAGGGAAGGCAGGTCTGAGGGGCCACAGAAAATCCTTTTGGTTGATAATATCTGACCTACTTTGTGATGAATCTGATCTTCCTGCCCCAGCTCTATGAATAGCATAATAATTTCCTCAGCCATCAATGCAACTGCAGCTGCAAAGTATAAAAGGCTGCCTCCTCCCTGAGGCAAAGTCAGCACAAGTTCTTTCGTTATGACCCCATGTTGAGTGGGGGGACAGGAAACATACAAAGACTCCAGAGTGAGCCATGTAGGAATTGTTGCTTTCCATCATGCAAAGCCCCTGCCTCACCCCACCCTGCTCCAAGACACAATCCTTTCTGCAACATAGAATAAACCTAGCAGGACCAGAGGGGAAGCAAAAGAAACCAAGCACAACAGGAGACCCTGTTTGATATGCCTGATTGCCATCTTAAGAGTGATTTTCCTGATAGATGCCCGAGGCCTATATACCGGCTGCTCCTGAACTTCAGCTGCTGAGTTTGGCTTGTGTGTGGCAGCTGGTATGAAATCTGCAACTGGGACTTGTCAGTCTTGAAGAGCCAGGTGCCTGTGGAACAAAGGCCACAGCACAATGAGAGGCCTTGGTAGGATCCCTCAGAGGGGTCTCAGATGGTGCAGGGTGTATACAGCTCAAAGAGAAAATGGTTTATACACTGCCCTGCAAGGGACAAAACACCCAGTGTGGAGATGGAATGGGAGGATGGGTGTCACAAACACAATGTTATTATGAATGGCCTGAATAAGAAAGCTGGATGGGGGAGAAACCCTGAAAAAAAATATATCCAGCATTACTGTCAGGACTTTCAATGTTTCCATCACCGACCCACCCACTGCCCTTATTCCAGATCCTCTTCCAATAACTTCTTTCCATTTCAAAATAATAATAGATGAAACCAATCAAAGAGAATCTTGGCTTAGGTTTCCTTTTATTTCTCCTTAGCTCCAAATCATACACTATTCTTACAGATGAAGTCAGTAATGGGGAAGGAAATTTTAGTCCTGTTCATTATTAAGGAGGGGCGCTTTCTCACACATTTATTTACTGGAACTTTTTCAGGTGGATAAATAAAAGTGAAGGGCAACCCTTCAATGGAAGTTTCATGATAAGAAAACCTGTATAAACTACTGCTGTCCTATTTTTTTGTAATTAGAAATAAATAAAAATAAAAAGTTCATAGAGAAATCTTCCAGAGAGCAGCTATAATTATTTCATCTGTCCGAAGCTAAGCTAATATTACTTCTTATTTTCTCACTGCATGATGGGTTTACTATAACCAAGTTCATGGCATTTAAGCAGGGTCTTGATCCTTTTTTTAAACTTACTTTCATGCAGAGAACTCAGGCATTATTCCTCTCCCATTTTATCCTCAAAACAACCCTTGAGGTAGGTTTGGCTTACAGGCGGTCACTAGCATAAACTTACTTGGTGTGCTTCTGTGGCTATGACAGAATCTAAGGGCTTTTCTGCACTTACCCTTCAGCTGGTCCAGAAAGGGATCCAGAGCCCTCCCTTCTGGGCAGTGACTGACTTAAGGGGCGGCCCTGTCACGAGCTAGCATGCTGCATCACCATTGGATGCAGTGTAAGCCAGACTAGGCAGGTAAGCACTACCCAACATGTATTTGAATTTACTTCAGTGTTGTTTCTATAAGGCCACGTCCCCCAAGCAACTTATTTGCCTCTCTATGGTCCCTCTATTGTTCCTCTATTGCAGCGGACTTTAAAAGTGCCGTTCAATTCCGGAATAAGCGTCCCCATGAGGTTCGGTAAAACACGCATTTTAAATGCACTTACCATCCCCAAGGAAGCGTATTTTGTTTGCCCACATCTTTTCCTCCCTGCCCCCTCTCTGCTTCATAGGGTGCCGGGGAGACAGCCCCCAACAAATCCAAAAGGAAAATAGCCGTATTTACAAGTTCTCTGTTCATCTCCCCTGCCTGTGAAACCCACCAGAAACATTTATCACTTTGGGATCCAGAGCTTGCTTCCAAAGATAGTGATTTCACTGTAAAAATCCATCCAGTACAGCAGCTGTTACACTGTAGCAATCCACCCACTTCACACCTGATAACAATGTTGCAATTCTCCACAATTCTGGCTCTTTAAAAGTTCTGACCTTTACAAAGGGAAAGGAAGGGAAGGTGCTGATGTTCTGGGACATGTGTGAATGTTTAAGGCTGTGTGTGCAGGCGGCCAGGGTGCTTTTTTCAGAGATCTTGGCTGCCAATCCCTGCCCCTTTTGCCACGGAGCATCTCCATGCACAACGTTGCTCGGAATACCCGCGGCTTCCAAAAAGTGCTCTGGTAGTCTTGTTTAAAGGGCACTTTTTTCTTCGTATTTTCCTCCCTTTGTGCTGCTGGAAGCTAGGAGAAAAGCCGTGCATGGGGGCGCTCAGAGGCAAAAGAAGCTTTTTAATGAGCTTTTTATTGCTTGGGGATGCAGCCTAAGATCCTCAGGAGATACAGAAAGATTGTAGATCACAATCCACATGCCATCTACAATGTCAGCTGCTGAAAAAAATAAGTCTTGGAATGCCTCAAACCATTCTTTCAGCATCATTTATAAAATGAATGAGGCAGCTAGGTAGCCCTAGACATTTCCTTAATCATTATGAATGCCCCATCCACCAACTGCATGCAGAATATGAAGATTTCTCTGCACACGCCATATTTGAGGAGTTGGAGGCTAATGCCCTGCCCTTGCACCACCCATTTGATATACAATCAAATTATTCACAGAAGTGGAACTGCCAGTGGGACATTATAAGTTCTGAAGAACTCTCTTGGTTCTAAAAAAAAATGTATTGGTAGCCTGGCGTGTGCAAGGACACTGATACCTACATCCACTTCTGTTTTGTGTACCACATCCAAAATTGTTCCTGCCAGACCTGAGATGCTGTTACTGCCTCCTCCTATCCATGGAAACTCACTTCAGTGGATAATATCACTGACTTTCTTCCTTCTTTTGGATTTACAGTTATTTCAGTGTTGTGGCTTAATTATCCCACGTGGCTCATTTCATTCCTTGCAAACAAATTCCCTATACTTCTCTATTAGACAAGAGTGCTTTCCTCTATCATCTCTGACAGAGGGACTGAGATATCACCTTCTTTTGGAGGTTCTTCCTTTCCCCTTGCTTACCATTCTCCATCACATGGTGCTACTGAACATGTTAATCGGACAATATCTTTGTTATTTTACCAAGTTTCAGCAGGATGATTGGTCTACATATTTGTCTTTAGTTGAACTTGCATATAACAACTTCACATTCCTGCTTTCAAGTTTCCTCTTTTAAAACTGTATAAGGCACCAACTTGAAAGTTATGCATTCCTTAATTGTTAAGCCACAGACCCCTTTCTCAGGGCTACTTTGATAGAGTCCCTTTGGTCCAAACTTCAAGCCAGCTTGCAGCTTGCTAAAAAGGCCCATAAGGCTGCAGATGATAAGTCCCATTATGTGAGTGCTAATATTCAACTGAGGGGACTCAGTTTATCTTTTCACTCATCACCTTAGATCTCCTCATTCCTCAAAATAGATTAGATTGCTGCTTCATTGGCCCTTTGAAGTTGTTACCTGGATTCATCCCATTACTTTTCATCTCAAATTAACCAAGCATATGAAATTTCATTCCGTTAACCTTCACAGCTTTCTGTATAAAGAATTACTCCCCTCTCCTCTCAGAACCTCCACCCCACCCCCTGTCATGACTGGTGAACATAAGCATTTTGAAATGTCTGATATTCTGGATTCCCTGTTTCTCATTGACAGCCTTCAATATGTAGTTCACTGGTTAGGCTACCCTGCCTTGGAGCATTGATGTTGACCATTTTAATACTAAACATTTGCTTCATGAGCTTCATGCTCATTTTCTTGACAAGTGTGATCCCTTGTCCTCTCTCTTCCCTTGGCCATTGAGACCTTGCCTCAGGAGGGGAGCGCTTTGCTTGGAAGAGGGAATAATGTCAGCTTGGTCTCTGTGCTGCCATCTTTGAAGCTCTGTGACACCAGGCCATGTCTGCTTGCACATTCCACTGATGCTGCCTCTCCTTTCTTGCAGAGATAGGCATGTAACAGTAAATTGGATTTCTTGTTGTCTCAAGGTCATTTGGAATGAGAAAATGGGAAGTTAACAGGAATGTTTGATGTACTGGCCACTTACGTCCACATGGTTGGGAAAGTACTAAGGGATACATATGATTGCTGATGCAACTTTCTGCATGATCTTTTATCAATAAACACTGGCATGTTGCTATAGAGGCAAGTCTCTTTGCTCTTGAAATTGAATGGTGATCTTGAAAACTGTCTTGCCTAAAATCTGGGACAGCTGTAAATATTGTGAGCAAATGTGTGGTCATCACCTTGAAAACCTGAGTTCTTTCCACTTCTTTGACCTTGTTTTTCATGTGTTCATTTTATCTTTATTGCCGTACCTCACCCTCATACTTTTAGATATAGGGCAAAATAAGTAAGTAAGTAAGTAAGTAAGTAAGTAAGTAAGTAAGTAAGTAAGTAAGTAAGTAAGTAAGTAAGTAAGTAAGTAAGTAAGTAAGTAAGTAAGTAAGTAAGTAAGTAAGTAAGTAAGTAAGTAAGTAAGTAAGTAAGTAACCCTCACTCAATGTACTGGCATGACAATTGCTATTCATTACAGAATTCAAGCCTATTATCTTTTCTTTTGCTTTTCCATAAACATTTGTATTCCAATGCCTTGAGGCTGTTGTTCTTCTGTCTAGTTTAACACTTACGTCCTATGTCTTAGGTACCCACCACTCATCTATTTGAAGCCAGCTTAGCAGGAAGGAAATATGCAGGAACTTTACAGCTAATGACTTCTGGCTGGATCAACTGGGTAGCCTTAGAACCTATTGGCCTCTTCTTTTGGATTAGTGAAGGGTCTTTGCACAGACAGGACCAGAAGAAGCACAACTTACCTGAAAGGCCTCACAGACTTGTTCCACGCTCAGTATGTCTTTGATGAATTCAACACAGAGCTGAAACAACAGAGGTTGAGAATGAGTCTGCAAGAAACAGATACTTGTAAATACTGCCATCATTCTACAAACTCAGAGGATGACAACATTTCCAGAGGTAGCAGTGTCTCCAGTTCCGAATGGGAGACCCCAATCCTTCTTTTTTAAATTTAATAGCTGAACTTTGCTTTTGGTCCAGTTCAGTCTGATCATCTAAATGATCTGAAAGGCTCATCTTGGATTAAGTTAGAGGGCAAGTAGTTCATTTCCATTTTTCATTTCCATTTTATTTGTGTACCACCTTTCCAAAAGTAAATTTGCCCAAGGCGGTTTACAACAAATAGAAATTATACAGTGTTCACATCATGAGTTTTCAACCCATTTCAAACTGCTGCTCACGCTGTCTCTTTTCAAACTGCTTTAAGTAATTTTGAGGCCCCTCTTATGCCACATTAATGGAGGATCTGGCTTGTAAAGAAGTGGCAGGTTTTCACCCTATTTACATCAAGTGCTCTGATGCCAGATTCATGCTAACGATACAACTTGGGTTAGCTTCAGATGGATGTACTGTGGACCAAATTAACTTCTAGTGGGTAGTACTGAGAGTGACAACCCACCTCTGTCCAGATTTCGGTGGAAAGGTGCATTTCAGCAGCAGCACATCTACCCGATATCTCTCCTCCCATTCCTGAAACATGCACTGACTCTACTCCTATCTCTACTTTGTCATTGAACTCTCAGGCCGTGTCTTCACGGCAACCTTATTTCGGATTCAAAACGTTTTCAGTCCTCGGAGTCCGCACGGCAGTTTGGCTTAACACCCTTTCCCCGTGTTAAACGACCCCAAAGCGTGGTGAATCTCAATCCTGATTTCAACAGGTCTCACTCTGGATCGTGCACTTGAAACATTTTACATTTTTTACTGTGTGGACAGTACCATTTTAAGGGATGAGAATAGGTTTCCCTCTCCCAATAGCTTGCTTCCAAAGATAGTGATTTCAGTGTAAAAATCCACTTAACAGCAATCGCTACACTGTAGCGATGGAACCACTCCACACCTTGATGGTTGGAATAACAATGTTGGAATTTTGCGCAATTCTAAAAGATCTGCCTTTAGAAAGGGAAAGGAAGGGAGGAAAGCAGCTGAATGTGAATGTTTAAAGCAAAGGGGCTTTAGTTGCCGCTGCTGCTGAGTAAAGTCTACCAAGTAAAGAGTTAAAAAAAACCCAAAGCCTAAAGCTATATCTAAGTAAAACCAGAACAAGTATAACAACTATATAGTAATGGAGATATTATTAGATAGTCAGAACCACTCAAAGGTTTGGAATTGCATCAAGGAGCAAAACTAACAGGAGAGGTACATGTGAAGGTGAGCAAAGCATGATGTCACCCATGCCTCACACACAGGGTTTTTTAAAAATGAGGTAAACACCTGCTTGGTTGATAAATTTTAGGCTGCCTCCAGAAGGTGCCCCGATAGTCGAGCCCTTTGCCACCTTGGGGGACACATCAAGCCCCTGTGTGGATGGTACCTCAGATGGGTTTTTATCTCTAGAAATCTCTCTTCAGTCCAGTATAGTTATTACATATTCATATGACCACCAGGTCTGAATAGAAAGATGGGAACTTGATCACAGGGTAAAGGAATGCTCCAATGAGACTGAAAGACTCATTCTGGAGTAAGGCAGAGTCTTGCATCCCTTCCTTCGTTTGAAGTACTGTTTCTCTTAGACCTTCTACCCCCACTTGAACTCTTTGATTTCAGAGCTATAATTAGTTCCCCAGCAATGTGCCAAATGCCAGGAGACTGAGTTCCGTTAAGTGAAATGGCATGTGGAGGCTACAGGGGTTTCCCCCAGGAGAAAGTATACGTAACATGACCCCATTGCCACTGCCAAATAAACATGACACATTATTTCCAGAGGCGTAGGATCCTTTGTCTTTTTGAGATAATCTGATCCACTCATTGTGAGCCAAAATTTCACCTTTGTTGAATCACATTTTTAATTCACCATGCACCACAAGTGGAAAAATAAAATAAAATGGTTCTTTCAACAAACTCTCCTCACCATATTTGCTACTTCAGCCAAGACAGCAAACTTGCTTAACAGATATCTTCTTATGTAGTAGGGATCCCAAAAGAGAAATGAGGTTTCCTGCTAAAAGCATTAAAATTGTAGCCAGATGGAGGAACTAAGAGGAAGTAAATGTCTAAAGCAAATGTCCATAGGGAGAAAATGAGTATTGCTGAGCCAGATGGGGTTGATAAGACGACAAAACGGTGGGTGTTCAAATATTCTTTTTCTGACATTTTCACCATCTACTCCCCACAGTTAAAGAGATCAAGACACATGCTTCCCTTTGCAAGATGAAGCTCCAAATTCTCATTATTTTGGGCCCCATCCAGATGGGGGGAAGCTAACACCACTGCAGCACTGCTGTGATGGTATAGTCTCACATATTGTAGGCAACCTCACTATAACCCTGCTTTCCCCTACAAAAAGCGCAAAATACTATTGCTGGAAAATCCAGCATGGGTTATGGATTTTCCAGCAAAAGTGCTTTTACTCACCTTTTGGACAGAGCGGGAATTGTAGCTCCATCTACCATGTATGGGTGAAGGCAGAAACAGCCGACCGCACATGCATGGTGGTAGTGGTGGTGACACACGCATCCAGGAATTCCACACCTTCCAAACTGCACATCACAAGAAGCAAAATGGTGGGGAGCGATACCCCACATGATTGCTTCTTACCACAATTTTTGCTGATTGTCTGAAGGCAGCCTCAGTGGCATGCAAAATAATAAAATATAATTTCATAACTTTGTGTAACTGTTTAAAATATATCGTCTATACCTGTCTTAATCTGTTCCTTAGAATTACAGGAATCATTTGACAAGGAACAATAGTACGAGTATAGGTAATCGGAGACAGCCAGGCCGCAGCCCCGTGCAAGCCGTTTGGGTCCGATTGGGCATGCATGGGACCGGGAGCAGGTCCGAGATAGAACCTTGCCTGTCCCCATGCCATTCCTGGTAACGAGGGCTGGGTGTGGGCTGGGTGTGGATACAGCCATCCCCATGCAAACCATGCCAAACCCCAGCATGGGGGAGCAGCACAATCTCCTCTCTGCTCCCTCTCTCCTCATTGGAAGCCAGATTGATGTCATCCCAACACTGTGCTGCCAGCTGCAAATGCCCCTGTGCTGCCAGCTGCAAATGTAACATCCCCCCTTAGCAGCACAGAAGCCAGGACCACATGGGGAAAAAAAATAAGTTTAATACATTTTAAAATAATTTTTTAAAAACCAAAGCCGCTATGAGGTTCAGCGGCAGTTGAGCAGTTGAGCAGTTTTGCACACCTCCGCTCCACCTGGGAACCAAAAGAACACCCAGCAAGCTTTAAAGGGAGAAAAATCAATCCATTCTCATGCCTGCTTTGGCGACTGGGAAATGGGGCTGGAATATTTGCCATGGAAAAGGGACAAAAATCAAGCTATTATCCTGCCTGCCTTGGTGATTGGGATATTTTTACTCCAAAAAAATCTCAGCGGTTGTGATCTCCAATGCATAGGGCAGGAACATCAAACACACCCCACCTCCTAATGACACGAGTGCCAATCTCCTCCCCAAATAGCCCGGGACTGTCCCAATACACGGTCTCAGCTTGCTAAACAATGTGTGTCGGACACCCAAACTATACCAAACGTGCATGGGGACACGCCCGTATAGATAGACTATGCAGGGACAGCCAGAGGCAATGAGGAGAGGGCCTTTTAGCCAGCTGGGTGACCCTGGGAGAGTTCCAGCTCTCTTCTGAGTTCTCACAACCACACCAACCTCACAGGTATCTGTTGTGGGGAGAAGAATAGAAAGCTTTGTCAGCCGCTTTGAGTCCCCTTAAATGGGTGAGAAAAGCAAGGTAGAAAAGTTAATTCTCCTCCTCCTCCTCCTTCTCCACCTCCTTTTCTCCTTCTCAGCCTGATGCCCAAGTGTAGAGATTCAATTCTGTTTCATTCCTTATTGATTTTATGCCATGATTTTGCAGTTTTACAATAAGCAGGGATTAAAAAACCAGGAGTGGCTCAGAACATTAAAACCTATGAAAACATCCAGCTGTACATTGCTTTTCCCCAGACCCTCACCGTTGATACTGCAAGATTCTAGCCCTTGTTATTCCCAGCCAACAAGGTCAAAGATTGTGCCAGTATCAATGGACTAAGATTTTGAAAAGAGAAAAATGTGAAAGATGAAATAAAAGACTGGGACTCGTGGCTTTCTACCCCTTGCTGAACAGATCTCAGACTAGTATTATCATTGGCTACGATTGGTGGGGCTGAAGTGGTCAGCCCTGTTATGTTCCCAGACCTAAGAACCAGGCTATATCCACATGTGAGTGACTCTGGGGGAACCAGGGGGCATTCCATGAAATACAGTTGGCCCTCGGTCCTTCCTGTGGATCTGAGAATGTGTATTTTTGACAGTGATAAAGAGCTCTGAGGGAACCTTTACAGTATTGTGCAGTGGAAAGACGCTGCCATAGTCAGATCCCTCCTTTTGAGGAGATACTTGCCTACTATGATGTAGTGAAAAAGCAGAAGAAAACTATATATACCACAAGTATTAGAACCAATACAAGTGTCTGGTTTCAAAAAACAACTAAAAATGAGGGATTGGTTTTGAAAGCCTGATTTCTGGAGGGGAAAAAAATCGGAAAACATTTGTGCTAGGGAGAAGTGGCACTTATTGGCAGTCAATCAATTATTACTCAAACGTAAAGAAATAAATCTGGAGGCGAGGCTAAGGAATGATGAAAAAAGAGAAAAGTTCAGGAACAACTTAAGTGTTTGGTTTTACACAAGTAATACAATAATTTGAGGGAGTGATGTGATTAATAGGAAATCAATAGGTCAAGGGGATTAAATTTGTAAATGCACTTGTTCTCAGATATCTGCTGTAGCAACTTTTTCATCTTTTTTTACAGCATGAACATTACTATATATGCACACATCTCTTTTTAAAATTTATTTTAATAATGCATAATTATAATCATTTGTTGACATTCTCTTTCTTTCTCTTTTACATTTCTACTTCCCTCAATTATATCCCCCACCCCATGTGCTGGATCCTTCATTATAATTCCCCATATTCTTCAACTTTATGACAGTCCCATAATCTGTGCCAGCTTTTGCTGATGTGCTTGTGGATTAGATTTCTGAGGGCAGTTTTGGAAAAAATGTGGGTTATTATTAAAACATGCCTTATTAGAGTGGCAGCCCCAGATTTAACAAGGTGTTTCTTTTTATCAAGGAAAAGCTGAAGAAGTTTGTTAAGAGATTTGGAGCCTGTTTCCAATAAAATGTCATAACTTGTGAGTTTCATAGTTGCATAGCCTCCATCCTCTGCCTATGTGAAGCGGAATTCTCTTGAGACAATTCTTGCCTAGTCTAAGCTGACAGGTTCTGAAAATTGAATTAGCCTATGAAAGCCTGATTCTACAAACTGCTGACAGCTCAGTGAAATGAAGATTTCTCCCGAGTACAGATACAGTCCCAACAGCTTGGTCTATACCGACCCATTGGGTAGACCCTAGGGAACAGTGGCTAGAACAACAACAGTTTAACTTGTAGCCTTCTCGTGAAGTTATCTGATGTTAGATTACCAGTCAGAAATTGGCTTGGGTGAGACTGTATACTGAAATCATGGCAGGGCTGAGATTTGATTTCAAGAATTCTGGAGGCATTGACTCTCAGCTGCAGGTTGGGTCCTCTTGCATGGTAGATCATTGGGGTGAAGTTTCTGTTAGCCTTTCTTTCCATTTTTGCTTTTGTGTGTTCAGTACCCAGAATGCTTCTGTCTCCTATTGAACTGTACCATGAAGGCAATGAAAGCAGTTCAGGAGGGAGAAAATTTTAAATTTTATTTATTTATTAATTACAATTAAGCTATTCAAACTACCGTATATACAGAATGCAAAAAAATAAAAAAATAAAAATAGTAACATAGAAAGAGTTAACCACTCTTTTCTCTCCCCCCCCCCCGCAATTCTGTATTTTACATTACTATCTTCAAAACTAAATCAGAACCTTGGTTCATCTAGTTCAGCAGTGCATACACGGACTGACAGTAGTAGACTGTAGATCATGACCCACAGGATAACAGGGACAGCACATGGCACCAGCTGGAAGCCCCCTTTTATCTTTATGAAATGTGGTTCAGCCTGCAATAGACAAATGAAGAATCTCTTTGTCTAATGCAGCTGCCAGACATATTGGAAATGCTGGCAGGTTGCTGAGATTACTGTGAGACTGGCAGATGGCCCCAATGCCACATTTAGGTTCTGCTGGTCTAACATCCTCAAAATCTGTCTTGAAGGTAAACTGAGAAATCCTGAACTATTTTTAATGTTCTGGCATGCTGCCACCTGATCAGGTGTCCAGCAGAGGTCCTCTGATGTGTGTTAGATTGAACACTGGGGAGCTCACCGCACACATGAAAACTGCAAGGGGTCAAGTTCAGAAATTCAATCCAGTGCTATGTCTGAGGAACCTACGTTGAGTCTGGTATTTTATGTGGTGGAGAAACACTGACATTCATTTATGAGTCAGTATTTCTCCATGGTGTCTGGAGTTAGCCTTAGACACATGGTGATAAAGTTATGTTTCACCCCACCTCTAATGGAGGAGGCCGAGGAAGGAGAAGGAGAATCACATTGTTTGACTCAATGCTATATAACGGTGATGGCCAACCTATGACACGCGTGTCACAGGTGACACACCAAGCCCTTTTGGGTGACACACCTGGTCACCCTGGCACCTGGTTGTGTCGTGCTTGCTTGTTCTTGAAGTGTGCGAAATACCAACTTTCAATTGAAGATTTAGCAAACGAAATTCAGCAACAAAAGTCACTAATGTAAATAATTGTTTGTTTTTGCTTTTAAAAAATACATATATCAAAAATTTAACTTTTTTACTACAGCTACAAATATCACAAAAGTATGGATATTTCTAGATGTGACACAGCACCCGAGTTAAGCTAGGTTTTCTTGCGAATTTTGACACACTGAGCTCAAAAGGTTCGCCATCACTGCTATATAAACATGTGTCACATCAGTATTCTACATCTATCTTTATGTGATTAGGTATAAATATTACAAATATTAAAATATAATGCACCTTTTATTTATTTATTTATTATTTATTTATTATTTACATTTATATCCCGCC
>MTQE01001134.1:56171368-56191552 GCA_014337955.1 Aspidoscelis marmoratus | reverse complement strand
CAAAAGAAGATTTTCAGCAGACTTATTATTGCATGGGAACACAGCCTAAGCAGTCCTTTATGCGTACCTACTTGGAAATAAACCCCACCAGAATCTCCAGCATTTATTCCCAAGAAAGTACCCTTAGAAATGCTTCCTTAACTTAGTTTCAGTCTTGTGCTATAGTTTCAGTCAAAGGGGTCATCCTCATTCAAACAGGCCTTAACAGAAACACTTGTCACATGCAAGGCAATACTAACCAAAAGATCACAAACAAGGGGTAATGATTAACAATGAGGTATGAATATGAGGTACAGAGTGTCTAAACCGCACCAGTGGTTTGGAAGGGGGAGAAATTATACAACAGGACAATATATAATAAATCTTTAGCAGAAACACAAGAACATGGATTTTAGCAGACAATTGGAAACGTGGCAGATTGTAAATGACAGCCTAATAATGTTGACTCAATAGTGTGGGAGCAAATAACTCAGGTCCTGGTTAACGGAGATGTGAAACCATTCAGGGGAGCTGATTTGATTCTGTACAGTGGGGGGCTTTGGAATGGTGTGGGGTAGCGGCCACAAGTGCAGCTGCAGTTATAGCTGCAACTACAACAGCATGGGGGGTTCAGTAGACTTTTGCCTGGCTGGATCTGTTTCTCGGTGAAACAGACTCAGAACTGGGATTATCCAAATTCAGGATAAAACCCTTCCAGGCAAGAAAGCCTGAGGAAAAACTGGAAATGCCACTTGGCATCTGGTTTCAAAGGACTGAAGACAGCCTCCGTCCTTTAAAATTAGAAAACGTGACCAGGGCCCAGATGTGAACTACACACAAAGTACAGTCTCACAGGGCAGTACTGATGCAGTAGCATTTAGATTTGTTGACAATTTAGGAGCTTTGGTCAGATGCACAGCATGTGTCCAAAAAGGTGACAAATGCTCTTTACTGTAGTTTTAAACATTTATGACAGCTGTCTAAAGAAATATGTACTGTACATTCAAAACTCCAAAGAATTAAGGGACCATAAAGGTGACATATTATAAGAGTTTGTTTTGTTCTTGTTCTGATTAAGCTGTTAAACCCAATGGCTAATGTGGCTGTCACATTTTTTTGGCAGCCATGGCCACATCTTCAGTCCATCTTCTGACTGCAATGCCCACAGCTTTGCAGACTATTCACCCTCCATTGAAAATCCACAATAAAAATGGATAGATATGAAAAGGTGCGAGTGCTGCCATCATAAGAGGGACGGAAGAAAGTTTAAAATGAAGGTGTGACCATGGTCTAATAGGGAAAAAGAAATGGGGCTAAAAGCATAAGCATCATTTCAGGAAATATACCGAGGGATTTACTTATTTATTTAGAACATATGTATACCACTTCTCACTAAGAAAATCTCAGGCTGTGTTCCCATACAAGTTAAATCTGAATTGAATCCATTTTCGGGATCGGAAGATCCCATTTATTTTTTTATTCCTGGACTTTATGAGGACTATCTTCCTCACAAAAACTTTTCTCGGACCCCTTTTGGAGCCCAGCCCGCTTTTCCACTTTGGGAACACTAGTGGACTATTTGGGATGGAGATCTATCCTTCTGGCCAATGCCTGTCAGATATGGGTGGGATTTCACAGCTGGGAAGGTCTCCCTCCTCCCTTTGCCATGCCTGCTTTTGAACATACTGCAATTACAAGAGATATCATTTGCACAGGAGGGGAAAGGAAAACCGTTTTAAAACACCAGCCTCAAGAGATATATTTGTAGCAAGGATGGCATAGCAGGGGGAAGCTAAGCTGTGAACCTCCAGGGGAGGGAAACTGAAAGGGAGAGTAATAGCATCTCTCTCCCCTCTCCTCCATGTGAGCTGTCTTTATTAACCTCTGTTTTGAAAGGAAGGGCTTTGTGCTCTGTTCTTTCGCTCCTCTGCTTCAGCGCAGACTTGCAGCCTTCCTGGTAACATGAATGGAGATAATGTTGCCAGGAACATCTGAGTTGAAAGGGAGAGTGTGAAAGACATGATCGCTTTGTGATTGTTCTCTGTTCTTTTGCTCAGCTGATTCGTGGGACAGGCTTAACAGGGGTTGGACAAGGAGAAGATATTAAAAGGTACTGTTTCTCCATGCTGGGGATTTGGACGGTGACTGGGAATGGCAGTAGTCAGATTCAGCCCGTGTTATTGTCAGATTGTGCACCCAGTTCTGAATCCGGATTTTAAAAGTCCAACCATCACAAGGCCCTGGTCTCTTCATCGTACATAATGGTGGTTCTTATTCATAGTTTGACATTGGAGGCTATCTCCATTCAAACTGAGCTCAACAGATAGTCTATGTTGCCAAGCAGAAGCAAGACACAAGGTCTGAGCATTGCAACCCCTTCTGAGGGGGCTGAAAAACTGATGAGAACTCAAATTGATTCTGTAAAGCAGGGGTGGTGGTATTCTGGTAGTTACTCCTCGTATTGCACTGCTATACCAGCTCCCAATGACTGGCCCACTTTAGCCCTTTCACAACCTTGCCTGATACAATGTGCAATTTTTGTTCCATCTGCCCATCTTTGGCTCACAGCAGGAATGCATTTTGCTTTGAGAACTTGGAAGGAGTTCTCTTAAGATTTTAAAAAACATGGTCCTAGCCTAATTTTTTGGCTGCTACTGGTGACCAGGTGACTCTATTTTTATTTTTTTTATTTTTGAGCCCTGACAAGGGCTGTATCCCAAAATTCAAAGATGCGAAATCTGAAGGATAATCGTATACCAATAATTTGTGTACCAATCTTAATTCAGGAACCATGAATTAAGATCAGTGTGCATAAAAATATGACCCAAAGGAAATTCTTCTCAATTCCTAGATTGTAACCACCATAGACAGTTGCATGTATGGAACGGGGCTGACTCTTATTCAAGGTTATTAAGATTCCATCAACTAGATTTGTAACCAGAAGCCAAACTGGAATTGTAACCAGAAGGCAAACCTCTTCTTATTGAGGCAAATTATTTCTATTGAAAATATGCCTTCCCCTGAGTATCTTTCTAACTGAAAGAAGCTGTTCCAAAGTTTGTATCACATGAATAGTTATTTCAGACTTCAACATCTGGTTGCACCATCCTATGAGGAACTCTCTTGGTCTCACAGATACACACTTGACACACAATCTTCTTTCCTGCTGCCAATAGTTTGTGTGTGTGTGTGTGTGTGTGTGTGTTTAAGTGTTCTATTAGCTGATTCCAGATGTCCGTATGGGAATTACAGGTCTGAAACACTCATTAAAAAGGTATGGCAGGCTTACATACTTTGAAAATATGTAATGCTGAGGCTGGCCTTCAGGGTGTATTTCTGGTGATGCAACTGCCATGCAGTGAGAAGCAGGCACTCACAATGGAGCCATGAACCTGGCATCTGAAGTCATATTCAACTCAGCACTCAGGAATGTGGTGTGTGTGGGGGGGGGGGGGTTTGCCTGGACCGCACATGGCAGCTAAGCCTGGATAAGCTTTCCTTCCTTTCCCACTTTGGTGGTCTGGGCTTCATCCAGCTTCTAGGGAAAGAGCTGGGAAGAAGCCAACCAACTCTAGCTACTTATTTCTAGCCACTTAGTCACCCATCATCCTGCTAGGAAAATCCCTTTCCAAAAGTGCTTACTGCTTTGTATTTTCTCTCTCTCTGCTACTGCTACTTTAGCTTCCTCACACCCACATTCCTCTTCCATTTCAAATGTCAACAGATCACGTTTTTAGTCATGTTCATCCCATCTATCACCTCTTCCTAACCGTGACACCTCTTCCTGGCTGTAGGCTTAGTTTCTGAGCTGGCCATTTTCTTCCACACCTCCCTGCAATGAGTGCTCTATTGTCAGTTCATTCATTACCAAAGTATTGCAGCTGTACCATCTCTATGCTGAGCAGAAGCTTCAGTCCATAACAGGAAGCTGCCTAACACTGAAATCCACTGCTAGGATCATACAGTTCATTGGCTGATTTCAGGCAGCATTTTCAGCCCAACTGAGAAGTGCAAAGCTCGGGCATTTCTGAGCTTGCCTTACCATCACAGGAAAGGTGCAGGGGACACTAATGTGTGCTAGCATTTACACTAGGGAATGCTAGTACCTAGTAGCCTAGCCCATGTGCCTCTGGAAACTTACCTGGATTAGGTTGTGTGTCCGGTCCTCTGCAGGGCACTGCCATTTTGACTGTGGCGCTCTGCACAGCTGTATATGCGCTGGTGCTAAGATGACAATGATGCTCTGTGCACACGCAGTCATGTCAGGGGTCATCTGAGGTACCAGCATGCTTGTGCAGTACCTCAGATGATCCCTCACACCAAAAAAGGTGTGAGTGCTCGCTGCCTGGATGGGCCAGGCAGCGAGATTGGGGAGGGTTAGGTTGCTTGGGGTTGGGATTGGGGAGGGTTAGGTTGCTTGTGGTGCACAATTTCATGCACCACAGCTAGTCTGAAATTAGTCAACATCTGGGCAGGGAGCGGGCATCTGTAGGATGTAAATGCCTCCTGCAAGTGCAGAAGCACCTGCCCAGATGTTAACTAATTGCCAACTACAAGGCCAAGTATGAATTAGTCTTTGCTTTCTAGCACTGAACTAAGGCCCTTCCATAGAGGTTGTTCACCAGGAAAAATCAACAGCTTCTAGGCAAAGGAGGTGCTGATCTGAAAAGCAGACAGTGTTGGCTGGCTGGGTAGCTAGCCAGAACACTGATCAGGAGCACTCTATAATACAGCATGACCATATTAAACATATTGCTGCCCTTATCAACATCCCTGGAAACATGACATATTTAAATGAAAATGTGTTTTAAAAATTGCTTCTGGTCTTAACCTTAGGCTGTATTCATCAAGACACAGCCAAGAACGTGTGAGGTTAATATACAGTGCCTCTGAGGACGGACAGAAAATTTCCTGTTTTCACTAAGAAGCCACAGATCAGTCTTCATTCAAACAGATGGAATTACAGAGCAGGGCTTCACAGTCAACCTCATCCAGATTGGAGGAATATAGCAGCATTATAGTGTCAGTATGGTGGGGTTGCCACAAGTATCTGTGGCAACCTAACCAAACTTCCACCTAAAAAGCACAAAAAACTATTGCTGGAAAACTCAGCGATAGATGGAGCTGCCATTGTTGCTCTGTCTACTGTGCACATGCTGGCCAAATATCCAGATGGGCATGTCACTTTCAGTGTGCAATGGGCGGAGTGCTATCACAATAGCAAGCACTTATGGCAGAAGGTATATATTCCACACTATCGCTTGCTAACGGAATATCCGGTACCATCTGCAGGCAGCCCAGGAATGTGCCTTCAGCAGTGATACATATAATAATGTTGTTTTTGTAGTTGTTGTTCCATTTTCACCTTCACATAATTAAGAAGTAATAGCTTCAAAACACATCCAAGACCGTGTTTGCACCAAAGTTTTAACTGAGCTTCAGTTCAACCTGAGATAATGGATAAGCAAAGCAATAAGCTGTTTGTTTTTGGCATTATTTAACTTGGAAAATCCACATTTGGACTAGATAAAATGGAAAGAAAATGACTGCTATGTTGTCTCACTCTGAAAGTAGATTGAAGCTGAATTAAAAACAGGTGTGAACGCAGCCCAAGTGTGAGTACTGAAAACCTTTCTTACTAACAAAGGGTGAAAAACCTTAAACAAGTGAATCTCTCTGAAAGGCTTGTAGTAAAGTAGGTTGCTGTACTTGGTTATAGTCCACATGTAAACTGCAGGAGTAAACTGTAATGGATTTTACCATATTGGCCTGGAATGCAGCTTTGCTTATTTAGTTTCTTTCCCTCAAGCCAGCTATGCTTATATTTCCTAAAAATAACACTCCAATAACCCTACATGCCCTCTGGGAATAGTAAGCCCCCACTTTATTCTTCCTCCGGAATGGGAAGTTATTGCACTTAAAGAAAAGCCTGGGAATGGGGTGAGGTGAGGAGGGGGCTATCACAGAGCACATGGGCTCCAGCCAGCAGCTGCAGCTGCTGCCCTATAGACAATGAGCAGCTTGGATTCGTGGGGCCAGGCCAAGGGGTTGTATTTCCAAGAGCTGTCCTTGAGAAAAGGCATAACAAAGATTTGCTCCGGGCCTTGATTCTGGGGATTAACAGGATCTCTGTTCCTTCTGCCAGAACCAGCTTTGATTCTGGACAATCAGCGGTATCCCTGCTGAAGTGAGCGAGGACACCTTTTTAGTTTCATTCTGACGGACTCTGAAGCACGAATCAGTGGCTGCTTTTTCCAAAGGTCCCCCAACAGCATGTTTTTTTCTCTACAAGGTTTTGAAGAAAGGCAATTAATTTTTGAAAACAGCATGACTTATTTCGTGCTACTTTCCAGGGGCATTAAATTTCAAGATCCAAAAGGGAAAACACAAGCCCATCCTGATTTGCATAATATTTGCATAATCTGCATTTTATTTGTGTTACTTTCTTAGTCACTTGGCCCAAGCAACCTTGGCCTGGATTTTCACTTCCAATCACGTGTAAAAAGGCAGACATGCCCTACCATTCTAGAGAAAGAGCCCCAGGGACCTTACAGGTAGTCTGTTTGGACATCACCACTGGTGAGCCTGGTGTGTGTTGTCTGCACATCACCAAGTGGCAAAGAGGGTCAGGCTCTTCTTTGGCACTCAGTGACTGCCTCTCATCCACATCCAGCCTGTTCTCTGGTGCAAAAGCCATACTGGAAAACTACTGAAAAACAGCCTTGATGTGACTAAGGGTGGCTTACAGCTCCTTCCACTTCTGTGCAGTAGTGATGACACACAGTCCATTTTGAAGCCCATTCCTCCAGGCTGTGGAAATGTCCCGCTTTCATTTCCTGACTTTGAAGGTGGTCCAGAACAGGTCAAAGTTTGTGTGACAGCCCTGAGCCAACTCCACCTTACTCCTTGACCAGAACACTTTTTCTTGGCCAGGAGTGTTCTCTGTGACTGCAGGTGCATGTGGATCTTGCCCTTGTGACTAGGTAGAGTTTTCTAGACTATTGTACCGCAGCTTACAGGACAATAATACTGAAATCATTTGTCATTATATTCTGCCAGTGAGATGCCAATGGCTAAACTGGGATCCTTCCACGTTCAATTTACACTTCCTCAGTCCTTTTAAATGGAAAAGCCTTTCCCCACCCACACATGTAGCCAACAGTAGGAACCCTGGCCCTTTATGAATTAGGGTGAGACCTACAGTAGTCTGCACTAACATGTGGATAGCAGGTCCCCTATCCTTGGATACAATTTAGAATAAGATCCAATGCAGAACAGGCCCCAGCTCCTAAATGACTACCTAAAGCTCTATATGGAATCCAAACACCACGGCAAGAATGGTGTTAGACCCAAAGATAGAGGAAAGAGTAATATATCATTACAGACAGTGAGTTAAAGTACTACTGTATATAAACACTCCTCAAAAATCTACTTGTAAAAGGAAAAGGGGACAGAAAAAACCCTCTGTCCTTCGTGTTTCTTTGTCTTATGCTCATGCATATTTTCCATTTCAGCAACTCTTCTGGATGGAGTTAACTTCTCCAGCAAATGTGCAGAGAAGTCCTCACATGAAACATCTCTGAAGTTACGTGTTTGACCAGAATCCCTTCCACCAAGTTGCCGCTAGATGAGTTGCTAATGGCGTGACTCACATTCAGCAGTGACGTGTTGCCATGGTGTGGGTGGGGGAGAAGCCGGGTCATACCACTGAGGTACAGGAGCAGGCCTTTGAAGCTACCAGACTGATGAGAAAGTGCCAGGGCTGGCTGGCAGTGGCACCCAAGCTGAGGAGTAGCAGGTCTCTATGGGGGAAGTTGAGCTGGGCTTGTGGAATGTCCTGCTGCTACCACTGTCTCCCGGCCTACCTGCCTTGCCAATCCTGCTTTTCCTCAGCTTCATGTGCCAACTTCTCATTGCAGGCTTAGAAGCAGGGAGCCCTTCACCCCATACTTGTGGGACAGGGGGCACTGAAAGTCAGATTTCCAAATCTGAGGAAAATTGGGTCAGGAAAGCATTGCCTCTGGAGAGAGGCTGTGCACCCTTCCCATCCCTAAAGTAACTGAAGTCACCCTTTGGTCCATATGTAATTGTACTCCCCATTAGAACAGTTTCTTTTCCTTGTCCTCTGACTTTGGATCAATGAAAAGATGCACTCCATATTCTTACTGTGGGAAACAACTATGAACAACAACTGTGCCTGTTTTAATAGTTTGGAATAACATTTAGTGGCTTTGGCATTCTAGAAATATTTTGTTGATTTTTTGTGAGAAAGCAGATTTGAAAAGCCTTCACTGGAAGCTTTAATAATTTTATTCAAATTGTTGAACTAATCCAAAGACTAGACGTTTCCACATCATATGTGGTTCAGTATTGGATAAACACACAACAGCTCAGTTGTGCATGCCATGTAGGGTCTGTTTTCACTTGGCTGTATTCTGGAATATAGCTCAGATAGGTATTTGTATAGTCACCATGCTAATGCACATTCTGGTAGCCTACACTTGCATGTGGACAGCAGGCATCTATTCTGAGATATAGGGTGTTTCCACATTGGCTGTGGAAACCGTTTTAACCACCCTTTTAAGACCCATTTAAAACCCTTACCTACTTACCTTCCGCACTGGAGACTCTTTAGCGACCCTTCCTGGCAGCTGCTTCTGCATTTCAGCATGTGAGATCCGTTTCTAAAACAGGTCTCACCACTGAAAAACGGATTAAAATGAAGACCTTAAAAACTAGGTCTTCAGTCCGTCCCTTTGCCTGGATCTGTGTGGAAGCAGGACACTTCCGCACATGGCCAGGCAAAGGGATGGATGTCCCAGCAATCGCCATGTTGGGAGGGGCGGAAGCAGGACGGCCTTCCTCGGAAGCCCCTCCCTCACGTGCCGGGTGGAGCCAGAAACATGCGGTGACTGGCAGCTGCCTGCTCCAGTCCCGTGCTCCAGGGATGGCGGTGGCACGGGAATCCGGTGGACTTTTCGAATGGGTGCTGTGCCTTCCGTGCAGCACCCAGGCGATCCAACCGCCCGATCCAGCCTCCCCGTGCATGTGCGGACAAAGGGAGGCCTCCTCTGATCCGCCCCTATTTGGGACAGATCCTCCAAAGGACTGCTTGCCAAAAAACGGATCTTCTTAGATCTGTTTTTCGGCAGCAAATGCGGAAGCACCCATAGTTCAAAATAAAGCCAAATGTGAACAGACCCTTAGTGCTATTCTCAAGAAGCAGGACAGGTGTCACCCAATAGCCCTCTCTATCTTCTGCTAATGTTCCCTTAATTTTTAAGGACATGATGTATGCCTGTTGTCCAACATCTTCATCCCTCCCACAGAGCTGTTAGCTGGTGTAGCCTTGTATTATTTCTGTTTCCAGAAAGTGAAGTGATTTTTCCTCCTACTTAGTCATGATATAACTTTTTAAACAGGTTCTTTTTTTTCTTTTTGTTAATGGAAGTGCACAATTGCAATTGATTTCTCTGAGCTCTCTTGTCAGTGGCCTTTTCCTGCTATATGTCTGGACCAGTTAAGAGTCACAGCCCTCTTCCCTTCAGCTTAACATCTGCACTTTTTATCCAGCATTGCCAAACAAAAATAGAGAACAGGTCTTGACATGTCTGTTACACGGCTAATCAAAGAGAGAGTAGATATTTGGGGCAGTAGTGGGGCAGGGAGGGAACTAAGCCTGAATAAGTATCTAATCAGAGTCAATCTATAAGTTTGTGATACGGAAGGTAATTGTTTAATTACCTAAGCCGTTTAAAGGTTTCATATGCAAAAGAAAGAATGTTGAATCTGACCTGGGCTGTGATCACACCCATAGTTCAAAATGTCCCCCAACCACCTTCTCTTCACATCAGTCACATTTCCCCACCTCAAGTTGGCTTCCTCAAGCTGGCGTCTCTGGATCCCACTTTTATACAGGACTGAATCCATCTTGGGTGGGGCAGTCTGTTTTCACTTGTCCTGTGTGAGTTGAGAACTGGGCTAGAGAGGTTGAACCACTCTGGGTGGGTGGATCCAGCCTTTCCTCCTGCCTGGCTGTGGGTGGCACACATGCAATGTTTCTGCACACCTCCTCCTTCATTGCATTCCTTTGCACTCCCAGGAGGTTCATATTTGCGAAGGAGGGGAGGTTTAACAGAAAGGTGTGATTTCCCTAGTAATTTCTTCTTTGCTTGTGAAGCAGTTTGTACTTTGCTTGTCACCATTCCTAGGATGGTCCCCTCTCCCATCATGCCCCACTCATTCTGATAGCAAGTTTGCAGACTATCAATTATTTTAAAATATATAGAAATCTATATTGCGCTAGACTGATAATGCAACAGATCCTATTTATTTAATTAGGGCGAACGGCAGATTACAGCCTCTCATTTTTCTATGGGAAGGGCTGTGGAGGTGGAGGTGCACGGTGGTTGGGATATGTCTGGGCTGCATTTGTTTCGGGGCACAGTCCCCTTACCCCAACAGTACCCTGCGTTAGCATCAAGTATTTATTCTATTGGAATACAGGTGGTGTTGATGCAATCAATAGGGATGGAGAACTAAAGCATTGTGTAAAGGAGACTCGGGAAGATATCCTAAAAGGTGTGAGCATAGAAGCCCAAGCTGAGGATGATCTGAGGACTGATTATCACGAATTGAGTGTGAACAGGATTAAAATGGCTTCAGTTCAGTTTCTTAATGGCACGGACTATTTCAGCCAGATGTGATCACGGCCCTAGTGACTGACTGGCTGCCAGTGCTATTGCTTAAGCACAAGTATGACAGCTATTGCAAGTAGCTAACCTTGCATTCAGCAACCTGGCTGTTGCATTTACACCAGGAGTGCTTTTCCACCGTCGCTAGAAGTACGCATTAAGTACCCATTAATGGGTACTTAATGGGTACTTCTAGCGACAGTGGAAAAACACCCCAGAACAGTTGCATAAACAAAAGGTTCCTAGTGCACTGATAAAAACGGTCATGATATCCCCCAACCAGACAGGAGGTAGTTGGGATTTGTAAGAAATGCCCTAGCCAGAGAGGCCACTTAGACCCTCAGTGACAAAGATGATTCTAGGAACAAACCTGTTCCTTCTGAGGAGTGTAACTCCCTCTAAAACATCCCCAAACCCAGGAACTTTCTGCTGCAGACCTTCCCTTTCATCAGGATTTAACTTCAGTTTTTTGGCCCTCATTCAGTTCATCACTGCAACAAAGCATCTGTTCAGTATATTCCCACCCTTTCTTGACTGAAATACTGACTGATAGTAGAACCTTAGTTCTGAGATTATGCCAAAAACCTAGGATCCATTAGGGAGTTCCTCATTTGTCACTTATGCTAGAGCTTAATCTTTCCCTCCAAGCTTGGAGAACCGTTTAAGTTTTCCCTGCTTGCTGCCAGTGCTCATCCTATTCTTTTCTCTATCACAGAACACTAGAACCAGGAGGCAGTCTATGAAGCTGATGGGCAGGGGACAAGGGGAAGTATTTCTTCACTCAGAGGGTAATCCGTCTATGGAATTTACTGCCAGAAGTGGTAACAGCAACCAACCTAGATGGCTTTAAGAAAGAGTTGGACAAATTTATGGATGACAGATTTATAAATGGCTACTAGAATGGATGCCTAAGTACATATTTCAGGCTGGGGGGACAAATAGGATGCCTGAAAGGCCATTTGCTGGGATTTGAGAGCAGGAGAAAATTTGTCCTTGTCTCTGCTTGAGATGCCCATGAGCATTTGGTGGGCCACTGTGTGAGACAGGATGCTGGACTAGATGGGCTATGGCCTGATCCAGCAGGGCTCATCTTATGTTCTTATGTCTTAAAGCGGGTTACTGAAGGAAGCAGGAAAATAGACACAGCAATAGAAGTAGAAAAAAATTAACCTGTTATTCTCTACAAGATTGCAGATAAATGTCCAATTACAAGCATAATAATTATATTACAATGACTATACTAGGTTGCCAGAAGCAATCACTGTAATTAATTTCAGTCTTAAGAAGAAAATAAATATTGATTTGAAGGACCTTTTTGAAAGTGAGTCTTGCAAAAGTGTGTACTCATTGGCATACATTAACATTCATTCTTGGCAGCTGGAAACTCATAAAGTGCATTACCCATCTCATTTTTGCTGAACTAAAGGAATTATTGTTCTTTTTTAAAGCAGAGAATAAGATTATTAGTCTTCCTAGCCGCTGAAGAAGAACTGAAAATGTAGGTCTGTTGCCAAGACACAGACTTAACATATTTAAATCATAGAAAGTATATTTCATTAATGCCAAGTCTTGTTCAAAATCCATTATGCAAACTTTCAAGTTTTAAGGAACTTAACTTCTCAGTGCTTCATGAATACAAAATTCTGAGAGATATGGAAATACTCAAGACCTTTGACAGAGGCCTATGAAAACAGTTGCACATCTTCAAAGACTGGTTCATCTGGGAATCATGTTACATAGGAAACTGCTAAAAACGCTTGTCTCACTCCTATGCCTCAGAGGTGTAAGGGAAAGGGAAGTTATATGCATTCCCATGAGTTCCCAGCAGGATAGGTTGTTAATCAGGCAGAACAAATGACGTTATATTTGGTGTTAAAATCACAGGGCAATAGGAAATTAAGTGTCCCTTCAGAATTATTTCTCTGAATATTTGTCTTGTGTCCTGAGGAGGAGGAGAAGATAGACTTTCAGGTATCTTAAATATATGTAGGAAATCTAAAAGGAGGACATAAATTTCGTCTAAAAAGGCAAAGAGAAATGACCACAAAGATTAAAGGTCTGGTAGACAGATCAAGGTATCCAAGCCAACTTTATTACAAATCACTTAACTGGTGTTTATTAACCAAAGTTTTCCTTCTGTCCTTCACAATTCAGGCATTTTTATTTCACTTCCACAGGTTTTTTCTTTTCGCTTCTCTCACAGAGTTAGGTAACAACCACATCTACTCTAATCAAGTTTCAGATCACATCCATTGTGACTGTCCACCATCCATCTCTTTTCTACAAACTCTTTCCCTGTTGTTTGATCCTCTAGAATTCCTTTAGCAGGTCAGAACTGATACTTGCTTCCAAAGGGGCTGAAATCCTTTCTAAGTTATGTTTGTGAGATATCCTGTGCAGTACGTGTTCGATTGAAAAACTGAAGTTTCCTACTATTTCCACATCCTCACATTTTTGCAGCAGTTGGGGAACTCCTAATAGTCACATCAGACCTATTATTGGATCTCTGACCCAGCAGGGAGATGACAGGTCATTAAATTCTCCTGTGAAGCCAGAAAACCAAGCTTTCAAGTCTTCCGAAAACAGCTGGGGATGTTTCTATTCCTGGCCAGCTCTCACTTGTCCTTTGTTTACTTCTCCTCCATTCCTCAGATCCTCTTCCTAACCCAAAGAAAGTCATCAATTCAGTCATCAAATCCCCAGCACAGCTCTGCTTACTTTCTCATAGATTTATGAGCTGCTGCTGCTGCTGCGTTCTTTCTGGGAAGGCAGAACATGACAGGGGTGAATTCTAGATTGTCCCATGCTGTTACAGATCTGGGAAAGCATGTTTTCCCCAGAAGGCGTAATGGCTAAAACACAGCCACATATACACAGAAAAAGACACAGAAAAAGTGTGTTAGGCCTGAAGGCCACACTATTATTGTTATAACTGCAGGCACATATTTAGGAATAGATATGCATAATCGCCCTCTTTTTGTAATGTACTTATTATTACCATATTAATTGTTCTTATTGTTTCCTTATTACATGAGTAAGCATACATTGGATATGGTAGCATAATTCCTGTCTTCTTCACATGAGAAAAGTATATAGAGTACTGTAACTATTTTGCTATTCATGGCCAAAAGAAATGCTAGTCTCATGGCAAGAGGTATTAGGAAACTGCTTTTGGCATGCAGTCATCTTTTGGGAATTTAACTGTATCCTCTCAACTGTACCCTCCCTACATGTGAAAGAGAAAACAAAGACCTTCTTGAGAAAAAGAGGGAGAGACCTAAAACCCGGGATTATCCCAGCACTGTTTTGGGATTGCACATATAGAATGTAGATACAATTTGAGTTCCAAACTACTGGAATGGGAAATTGAGAAGGAGATGGTAGAATACATTCTGGATACCCCATTATAGTTACCAGCAATGAAAAGTGTGTGGATGAAGTGTGAAGGGACAGAGCTACAAGGCCAGGAATTCAGCCCTATCTAAACTTTACTCAGACCATGGCTGTTGTACAGTGCCCCTGGGTGGGGCATGCCATAGCCTGCACCAGCATGCGGATGGCAGGTCCCTATTGCAGGATAAAAGCCGAAATAAAACCCAGTGCAGAAAGGGCCAATGTTTCTGGTAAATGAAATATATTTTGCTAGTGGCAGTAATGCCACTGATATAGAATTTGGCAGGTGGGTTTGTACTCAAAAGATCTGGCAAGGTCACAAAAAAAAAAAAAAACCAAATAGCAAGATCAGGAAGGGAGGGAGGAATGTCTGCTTCCAATTCACAACGATCATCAACACTTTAGAATCAGTCTTGTCCTGACCTACATGAATCAATAGAAGGAGCCAGTTAGCTGATTGCCTGGAATATGGTTATGTATGTAGCTAAGCATTTAAGTGAAAAAAACTCCATATCAGCACGTGGACCTTTTCAGTCCAAAAGAAAACCCAACTAAATTGGGGACAAAAGGACTTCTCAGAACTGGGAATTCTCTAGAATAGATGAATCTGAATAGAACTGGCCTGTAAGGTGATGGCAACTCCTGCTAATAGCAAGATTCTTTTTACTGTCAATAATCATACTTTTCCATAACTGGAGTGAACCTGAAAGTCGTCTGGATTTTCCATTACTACCTAGTCTGTTCTCGGTTCCTAAAAGCTTAGTTTCTGTCTTCCAATTAGGTAATAGGGTTTCCCTGCTCCTGTTCCATCTGGGATTTCCTGAGTCAGAACCAATGCAACTGACTTTTTTCTGCCTACAAAATTGAAATGAACAACTAATATAACACAGATCCCTTGTGAGTTTCTGAATTTGGTAGATAAATAACTAGTGGGAAATAAGTCTGTAACCACAGTGTTAACCGTAAGTCATCCCTGTATGATAACCCAGCTTACTCTGAAGGCCTCAGAATTTTGCCCATAATAAAGTATCAAGAGCAGCACAATAGATAGCTAAATCCGCTCTGAATCTGCTCCAGAAGTGGCTGGGCAGCTGCTTTGTTGCCTCCCCACCTTCAGGAATGTAATGAAGCTTTGAACAAATATCTGAAGCGTTGAAGTTCATACAAATGTCAAAGCTGACAAATATTTTTCACCCATATCCAACGGCAGTGTGCCAGTTTGGTCTAGTGGTTAGGGAGCAGGGCTCTAATCTGGGAATACCAGGTTTGATTCCGCACTACCTCTGAAGCCAGCTGGGTGACCTTGGGCTAGTCACAGCTCTTTTCTAAGTTCTCACAACCCCACCTACTTCACAGGGTGTCTGTTGTGAGGAGAAAAACAGAAAGCTTTGTCAGCTGCTTTGGGTGAGAAAAGCTAAGTAGAAAAGCCAACTTGTCTTCTTCTTCCTGTTCTGTCCAATGCCATAAAGGCACCCTCAGAGCTCTTTACTACTTGTAAAGGATTCTTCCTTGCATCCTTGAGATGGATGCAGAACATGACATGCATAACTGGGTGACAGAAACCCCTTCGGTTACCTCTGTGTGTCTGATTTCTTGTGTGAAGACATAGCTTGGTATTTAAAGTAGATCCAGCACAGCTTTCCTCTGTCCTATGACAGCTATTTTATGACTAACGTCTATAACACTTTTGTTAGAATTCCACATGTGCTCCAAAGCCCATAAAGGTTGAGAGTCCCTGGGCTGAAGAGTGTGTGGTGAAAATCTCTTAATAAAAGCTTATTGTAAACAAAGACAAAAACAATAGTACTTCCCCCCGCACACACACTTTCTTGCATTCCACTTCAGTAACTTGTGTTCTCCAGTCTCTCTCTCCTGAATACCTGTATTCTGGCTTGTGCATTAAAGCATCTCTCGAATTGCTACATAGGCTATAGAACAAGGAAGTGAAGAAGGGGCCAAGACTGCAATCTCTACTGCTGATACCTCTGTCCATTCAAGTTCATATGGATTGCTCCTCCATATGATGCTGCCTTCCCCCAGGTGTAGGATCCACACGTCTGCCAAAAACAGCCATTTTATGTTCTAATACAGAACAAGTTTCAGATGCAATGGGGAAGTATGGCAAATTACTGCTGCTGTTGTGTTTTCCTTTGCAATGAAACAAGTTCTTTCCCTTTAAATATACAGGCAGCATTATTCAATATACATACAAGGGACAATTGCTGAAAACCAAGAAGTGTGCCCCTTACCTTTCTGAGGTCATCCAGCCCATATTCCATGGAAGAAGTCAAGACCTCTAAGGCCTGCATGCCAAACAAAAAATGATTAGCCTAAATCGTCTGTTCTTGGTATAGTTTGTCCTGTTGATACAGAACATCACATGCTAAATAAAAGTCTGATATCAGACTTTTACCCCTCAACACGCTGGGAAATTTTTGAATGTTTTCATCACTTTTTAAAAGAAAAGATCTGCAAAAAATTTATAGATCAGAACAAATTTGTCTTTCATTTTTCTACTTTCTCCTCATTGTCCTCTTCAGCAATAATTCTGCACTGGCACATTCTGACTGCATCCAGACGTCAGTAACTTATTCCGCTCTAGTTGGATATTCTGGAATAAAGCATGGATATTTCAGAATATAGTGGAATAAGTAGCTGATGTCTGGATGCAGCCTTGGTGTCGAAAATGGAAAGATAACAAGGTATATTTACAAAAGCTGGAGTTGGTGTTCCTACCCTTTTGGGTTTAGTCCTCACTACCCTGTATAGCCAAAAAATAAAGCTGGCCCTCAAGGTGTTGATGAACTACAATTCCATCAAGATTAATCCTGAAAGCTGAGTTGTATTACACCTGGAGACCCACATATTAGTCACCTCTGCCTACAGTTTTGTTGTTTAGGTTCTACCTCCCTTCTTCCTGTTTCCTATCCTAGACAATTATTACAGCCTTGGAATTTCAGCTGATAATCCAGGAATATGCAACTATTCCTTTATTTGACCCTTCTATTTACTACTGAGTCAACTGCTAAAAAAAGAAAAGAATTCACCAGCTTGTGAAAGAAGATAAGACAAAAATTAGATAAGCTTGCTGCCACCAGGGCAGATCTAAACTACTTGGAGAATGTCTAAGAGCCCAGAGGCCTTTTCGCACAAGGGCATGAGGAACGCGTGTAGGATGCCCTGAGATGGAGCATTCGCTCCGCTGGGCTGGGGGGTTCCGTTCAGAACCACCCCGGTCCATCCCAGGGCACCCACTCATGTTCCAGGTATAGAACACGAAATCATGCTCTACACCCAGCCTAGGGCTTTCAAGGCCGTCCCGGCCGTCCCGGAGCTGTTCAGAAGGGACTGCCTTTGCATGCTCCTTCCCTGACAGCTGTGGGACCTGCCCCATTGGGCAGGCCAGTCACATTCCTTCCCCGGCTTCCTGCGGGTTCTAGGGGCCTGCATCTGTTATCCTAGAGGCCGCAAGAAAAAAAACCCGGGCACCTACTCCCCTGGGCACAGGCCTGTGCAAGGACACGGGTGCACACAAGGCACTTACCTCATCACCGCTGGGTTCTGAAGTGGCAAGCCTGGCTGGTGGTGTTGTGCGCCTGTGTACCCCACCGGCTCTGATTGGAGTAACTAGCCAATCAGAGCCGACAGGGCATGCAGGCACACAATGCCGCCAGCAGGGATCACCATTTTGGAACCTAGTGGTGATGAGGCCTGCGCCCGGGGGGGGGAGGGTTCCTGCGGAATCTATGGGACCCAATCCGGTCCCCTAGAACCCGCAGGAACTGGGGAAGGAACGCAACTGGCCTGCCCTTCCCTAGGTCCAGTAGGCCCCAATGAAGACAGGCCTGGGAGGGGCATCCCACCCCTGTGCCAGCCTTTTTGGGTTAGGGTACGTGGGGATGGGTTCCCCTTTTGCACGTAGGCAGGCAGGAATGTGTTCCCACAGGTTCCTTACCTGCCTAGGTGTGAATGGGGAACCCATCCCCGCGTGTCCTAGCCTTACTGCACTACAGCCAATCGCAAGAGAAAGAAAGAAAATTTAAATCACCAGCCAGCCTCAAGAGATAACTTTGTAGCAAGACAAGAATGGCAGAGAAGGGAGGGAATAGGAAAATAGAACCACCCCTCTGCCCACTTACAAATAGTCCTCTTTCATCAGACTGGCCAGGGAGAACAGCAGCAATATGATCTCAATGAAGATTTATTTTGTTAAGAATGTGGACTGGTCACAAGTGCTCTCGGTGTCCCTTGTGTCTTGAAAAGAATTTGTGTGTGTGTGGTGTACTAGGCCTATGGTGATATTAGAACAGCAATAATCATTATGTCAAACCCAGTTGCAATCTCTGGCAAAATACCGGCTTTTTTAGTGTTGAGTTTGATCAAAATCCAAGAAAGGTGAGAAGCACAACATGTTTATAACCAGCAATGGCAAACTGCCACAAGCAAACCAGAAGGGCCGAGTGGCCATTCACCTTTGATGATCATTCTGCACCCAAACAAGCTCCTCAGTCCAGTGTTGGAAGTACTTATTTCTACATCAGAGCAAAAGAAATTGCTACAAATTACCAACATCAAAAGTGAGCAGCAAATTGCTGTTCTGCTCTTCTGCTGTAAGCCCTGGACACTTATATCCCTTTCTCTTCCCTGTTCCCATGACTACATTCTTACCATGTCTATTTTAATCTGAAAGATGTTGGTAAGTATGAAAGAGGAAAGCACTCCCTGAAATATCCAGAAGCCAGATAATTTAGGTCAGATGATCATCTTCATTAATCACATATTTAGACTACATCTAACTCCAGTCCTGTATAGAATGGCCCTCCTGGCTGGGCCTAATGGCAGTTTTAGTCCAAAATATTTTGAGATCGTTGGGCTCTTAAAAGTTGATTTAAGGCTTTAAAGACTGAAGGCAGCATCCTAAACACAATCACTTGGGCCTGCAGACAAGTCAGGATGTAATGTAGCTGTTCAGCTTCCTTTATGTTTCCAGACTAGTGAGCCAATGACTCTTACAGCATATTGTAGCAATGCCATCTTGAAGTCATTAAGGTATTAATTACATGATCCAGGCACCTATCAACAATACAGTTGGTGCAAACTGTCAAAGCAGCAAAGAGCACTCCAGGTTGTTAATGGCTGTTTGTTCTTGAGTTTGTGGGGGCGGGGGCCTCTTTATTTGGATTAACTCCAGCGCCATGTATCCATAGTAGCAAGCATCATAGACACACCAGTCAGGAAAAGGTACTATAGATATTGACCACCACTCTCAGCTGCAAAACTGATCCTTAAACAAAAGTGCAACTTGATATCTGGTGGAATAGGTATTTCAAGAGCTAGCAATCCACTATGGCTTCTGGCATTATCATCTGGATTTAGCCTGGGAATACACACAAATACATAATAAAAGCCAATGTAGGTTTTTCTCAGCAAGCCACACTCTGCTTCCCCCACCTCCACTGAACAATCCAGGCAGGTTTGGGGCTAGTGTGGTTGTTTTTTAGTCAATCACAAGGGTTTTGCTCTGGTCTAGAACTATAAATAAATCCTCTTCTAAGAATCAGAAGAACTGGCCAATCAGCAGCACGCTGGGTAAGCGGATGAGAGAGCAGAGAAAAGAGTTCCTTTATCACTGCTTTAGTGACTCAGATAAAACTTTCCAATACATAGCTACCTTAGCTGGAAACAGGAAGAACGGCTAGTTGGTACTCTTAAGTTAGACACTTTATCCAAAAATGGTTTGTATATGTAGATCTATGAGATTTAACTTAGGCCCAAGTCTCATTACTTGAATGGAATAGTCTGGGAAGACCATTCAGTAGCTAGGCAGGTGGGCACCCGGGAGAGGGCCTTCTTGGTAGTGGCCCCTAGGCTGAGGAATGGTCTCCCCCTCAAGGTGCGTCAGGCCCCTTCTTTGTTCCTTTTCAGGAAGGCCGTGAAAACGTTCCTCTTCAAACAGGCCTTTGGTTAAATGTTCCCCACACTTCCCCCACTGAAAATCACTGCTGTTTTTAACTATTTTTGTACTTTTTAAAACTGCATTTTTAAACTTTTGTTTTGATATTGTGTTTTACATTTGTTTTTAAATGCTGTGAGCCGCCCAGAGACCCTCGGGTATGGG
>MTQE01001134.1:56158821-56171246 GCA_014337955.1 Aspidoscelis marmoratus | reverse complement strand
TATGGGGCGGCATATAAATGTAAATATAAATAAATATAAATAAATAAATTCAAGGCCAGTTAACATCCAGCCCGGCTGGAGCCATTGGCATGCTCGGCACAGAAACATCCCCATTCCTGCCCCAGCAGCAGTATGTGTGCAAATGGCCATGTTCCAGGCCCTTGCATCCTGACCTCAGACTTCCCACACACCCCTCAACAGGATCGGGTGAGGAAATGGTGTCTAGGCTTCACAAGGTTGGGATGAGCTGTGTTGGGACAGAATGCCATAAAGTGTTCTATTTGTGATGCCCCTGGGCTATTCTACACATCATAGGACAACCCGTGGGCAGCTTTTAAGCTGTCCATAGCAGGTAAGCATGGAGAACAGGCAAAAGACTTCAGGTAGTGTTCCAGGTGAATCATGGTGCATACAATGTGTTCCCAAGCACTGTCTGGTCTCCAGGCAGAGTGTGAAAGGGCCCCTAGTGTTATGCTCTCTCTCATCCATCTTATTCGTTAGCTAGCTTTGTGCAAACCTAGATCCTTGCTAGGAATTCAAGAAACAAATGGGTTTGTTTTGAGCATTTGGCTGGTTGCTGAACTTGGTGTTTATTATTGTAGTCTGTGCATGTTCTGAGTCTGTGTAGTATGAAGATCCCATTTTGCTTGCTTTCCTAAGGGTCCATTCCACTCTAGCTAGCACACTCTGTCATAAGTGGTCATCTGCAAACTTTTTCAGAGTACTAGCCAGGAAGCTAGAACAAAAGAAAAGCAATAACAAAGGTAGATAACAGCAGCATACCAATAAACACTTGGGCCATGGTCACACTTTCACTTTAAACCTTTTAAAGTCCATCTTCAGGTCTGACTGCTTGTACCTTTTCATTTCTGTCCATTTTATTTGTGGATTTCCAATGGAAGGTGGAAAGTTAACAAATAAAATGGAAAGAAATGAAAAGCTATGAGCACAAAGATGGACCGAAGAAGGTTTAAAGTGAAGGTGTGACCATGGCCTTGGACTGTGTCTTCAGTCATGTATTAGGGTGACCTTTGGTCACCTGAGAGGAGGACAGGCAAACCGTCTGTGCTCTAGGAGCCACAGTCTCCTGCCCCAAATCTTGAAGATGTACAGTTCCATGTAAGGGTCAACATCTGGCCAACGCTTTTGTCACACTAAGCTATCAAATGGTAGCTCAGTAGCTTGAGTTCCAGGTGGATATCTTGTCTGTGGTCAGAGTTCTGGCTGCTTTGACAGCTGTCACAGGCAACATTCTCTCTGAAAACTGGCTCTGGTGGCCTTAAGGGGTCACTTTGGAACTGTGTACTTGGGACTGGAGGTGAACCATCTACATCATTGTAGCAGCTCTCTGGCTCAATCAACTTACATAGATGTGGCTTGTACCCCGAACCTTCAAATAACTTCACATTTTATTTCTGGAAGGGCTAGTCACTATCCCTCTCCCACTATCTCTTCCTGACATAGGTTGATCAAGGCAGTCTCTATCTCTAAACTAAGTTCCAAACAAAAAACAGCAGACTAGATAATCAGTTTCATTTAAACAGAACTTTCTAAATGAGAACAGGCACGTGGAAATATCTGGTCTTTCGAAGTTAATTTTGTTGTTAACGTGGGATGGGAACTGATTTAGATAGATTTGACAATCACAAAATACAAGTGAACATGACAACACTAATTACTAGGTTTCTAAAATGAAACCTAGAATGGAAAAGGGACATCTGAGGAGAGGATATGCAACACTCCCGATACTGATTGGCATCAGAACATTTGGTTCTCTGCACCAAGGAGACTTTCCCTGCACCATTCTGGTTAAACCACTTCATTTAATATCCCTTCTGCTCTGTTTTATGGTCTTGAAACCACCTACTCGAAAGTAATTTCACTGTCTTTTCTGAGTCAGATAGGTGCATCTTAGTGACACTGGAACACAGCCTACGGTTTTAAATTAACAAAAAGCTACAGCCTTGATATATGAAGGCATGCAACTCATGTTTCCCTATGTGGCCCCAGTTTCCAGTTCAGCCATGTGGAAGAGAGTTAAGCTGTAGTGTAATGCTGGAGAACCCCATTATAGGGATTTTGAGAGACTACAACATTCATGCTGAGAGGGCCACCTTTGGACCACCTTGGCCTCTGTGACAGCCATTGGGTTGTCTCAACTGGTTGCACAACCAACACATGGAGCAGAACACATCCTTGTTCGTTTTTTTGTCTTAGACTGTTAGAGGTCTGGCCTGGATATGTTGTGGGGATTAGATTACCTCAGACCACTATCAGGTGAAGTTTGGTCTCAAACTGTATATTGTGCTTGCAAGAGTAAGAGGACTCATATTAAGATAGTCTGTCCCTAGGAGATGTATGGAATCTGATGAATTCTTGAATGCTCTGGGGGAATTTCCAGAAGTCAAATCCAATGATCTGATCAAGATCCTCATGGAGTTATGAAACAGAAACACACAAGAGTAACACACAGGACTTACAATGAGGTTGTTGAGGGTGATACTATTTGTGTAGACATATTCAAGGACTGCAAGGAACACCTCTGGCTGCACGTGGCTAAGGATCACTGGGGCTTGGATCTCTTGGGGCTGACTCAGCATCACCTGGAAGGCCTGACAGCGGGACGAGAGGAGGCAGCGATGAGCAAAGACTTTCTGCTGCTTTTTGCCAACCAAAAATGTTACATCACTGGAGAAAGAGGCAAGGAGAAAGCCAGTTTAGGTACCATCCAGTTCTCTGCTTAATTGCCCTTGTTGAGAACCATCCTGTGGAGTTTGGTTCAAAGTAATAATCTACACATTGAGCTAAACTACATGTTCAGTAAGAACACCATATTTCTAACCACCTACAGAACAAAGGGAGGATTTGCTAAATCTTTCCCATGCCCATCAAGATGTTTGCCTGTTCGCCAATTCCAGGCTAGACTCAAAAATAACAGACGGAATGGTGTAGGATGGTGGGATGGAAAGAAAGCAGTGCATACTGTTAGCAGTGAGTATTTCTTTCCCACATCTCACTTATCTTTCTGAAACCATCCCACTCTCCACTTTCACAACCCTTTAGCAGTGCTTTGCATTCATGGGGTGCTTCCAAGCAGAACGTATGAATTGTGTTCTCTGCATCCCATTCCCTTTTGTTATTCTGGCCATCCAGATGACAAAGTTGGAAGGACTGACCACACTGCATCATTTTCAGTCCTGTATATGCACCATTGAGGTCTCTCCTGCTTACTGTCAAAATGGCAATAAGAATTTTGCATGGCTTGGGGGAGGGCAATCCCTGGAGATACAATTTGTAATCTGTCTAACTAGTGGCCATTCAGAGGTGACATGTAAATGCTAGCTAGGGAAACAGTGGACAAACAATATGTGAGACGTATTCTGTATTTTTTGTTCCTTGAAGGAAAAATCTATATCACATGGCACTAAGTGTGAGCAGAGCCACCAGTTCCCTAACTATCATAAATTGAAGAAAACCTGTTTACTCTTTTTGGAGCTATAGTCAGATTGTAAGAAAACCAAGTGGTAAGAAACCTCTTCATTCCAGCCTTTGGCTGAGGGAACAATAACCCCTTTGCTTGCGGGCATTGCCACTAACTTAGCCAATCTCTTTTTATAATTATTTTATTGAGATTTTTCGGATATAGGGCAGGATAGAAATATAAATATGGATGGATGGATGGATGGATGGATGGATGGATGGATGGATGGATGGATGGATGGATGGATGGATGGATGGATGGATGGGTGGGTGGGTGGGTGGGTGGGTGGATGAATGGATGGAATGTGAACAGGGATTTGGGGGTTCTCTCTATTGCCCTACTTACACTGGAAAAATAAATAAGTATGCCACCTCATTTCAAGTCAAGCTAGAGTGTGTTATATACAATGCAGCCTAGGATAAGCGTTTAATCCTTTCTATAACATCTAATTAAGATAAACAGAGGAACTGTAGTCAATAGGCATATGTAGCTATTATTTTAAAAGGCATTCTCAGTCTGAGTTTTCTACAGTAGTCCAAGTCTAGTTTTTCATTTTCTTAAAGAGAAGTCGGATACAGATGTTTTAAATAAAGACAAAGAACCATAAGAAGGTGAAGCAGGTATGCACAAGTCTTACTTATCCACAATTAGCACATGCCATGTTTTCTTTGATACCAAATGATCTTGTTTTGGCCTGCTTCTTTCTTCCTCTTCTAAAATGTCCAGCAGACTGACTGAGGTTTGCTCGGACCGTAAACAAAAGACTTTTGTTTTTATTTGATTGCCTCAGCCCAGCGTTTCATGATTTGTGTTCCATGGAGCACTGGTGTTTCAGTGTGCTAAGAGTCATAACAGATCTTTAAAAAAAATTGAGAGGCTACTCTCTTGCTCCAACATTGCAGTGGAAAGAAAGAAAGAAAGAAAGAAAGAAAGAAAGAAAGAAAGAAAGAAAGAAAGAAAGAAAGAAAGAAAGAAAGAAAGAAAGAAAGAAAGAAAGAAAGAAAGAAAGAAAGAAAGAAAGAAAGAAAGAAAGAAAGAAAGAAAGAAAGAAAGAAAGAAAGAAAGAAAGAAAGAAAGAAAGAAAGAAAGGCTAGCACTCACAGGAAGCTAACCAGGAAGAAGGCAAGATAAAGGCTGAAGGCTGTGTGGGGTGAACCTGATATACAGCACTGTAATGTAAGAAGGCACCAGACTTGATAATTAGCACTTGGACAGCAGACTAAGGAGTGGGAGTTGTGTTTAGATCTTAAATTTTACAAACTATGTACAGCACAGATTTCCGCATCCACTACACACAACATGCAGATTTATGTCCCTCCTCCCCCACCTCTTTCTACATTAATGTTCTTTTTTCCCCTTCACTTTTTTTGTGATATATGTCCTCTTTGTTGATGAAGCTTTACTCTTCCCCAGCCCCAACAAGATAGAAATGCGCTCTCTAATACTTCCTTTATTATGTTCAGAATGTCTCATGGGGCGCTAAGAAAGGCCCTGAGAAATGTGTACGATTATAAATGCAACATGAGGATACTGAGTCTTGACACCACCAATAACAGCTACTACACGGAACATTAGTGAGCAAGAGTTTCCTTGGTAAGGAACGAAAAGGCCAGTATGTTTAGAATCCGTAATTTACTAATACATTTTCTTAATCAATTAAACTATGCCAATTCATGCCACTTAACAAGACTGACAAAAGACCACAGGTCAACAGGGCTGAATTACCTTTTGTATAGATCGGCTGCAATTTATGTCTTTAATAATGAACACATTGGTAGAATCAGAACTAGCTGGCTGGGCCCAAAAGCCATAACCCACTGTTGTATTTAGCACAAAACTCTGAAGGAAACAAAGCTTCCACTCACCTGAAACTAGAAATGTTTCTACTATATTTAGGATGGGTCTCTACCTTTCTTCAAATATATATGCTAGATGCCACTGAGGATCCATGCAGTTATCACTTACATATTCCACCATATCCTAGACTAAAGCAGGGACATGCCTTATTCTGGGATATCCAAAGGTAGCAGAATAAGTTAGCTGGCTCTGGATGCAGCCACAGGTGTGGGCTGGCTTTGCTAAAGCAAGGATGCTTGCTCATTCTGCAGCCTTAATACTGGCTTCAGCCCACCACCTGAGGCAAAATGGGATTCTTGTCATACAGAAAGACCCACTCCATAAGCTAAGAACTACCCTGTTTCCCCAAAAATAAGACCTATCCTGAAAATAAGCCCTAGCGTGATTTTTCAGGATATTCAAAATATAAGCCCTATATAAGTGTTGTATAAAACATCCCCTGAAAATAAGCCCTAGTATGTCTTTAGGAGCAAAAATTAATATAAGACCCCTTCTTATTTTTGGCGAAACACGGTACTACTTTTGTAGCAGGGTTTGGTTATGTCCAATTCACAAAAATATTTATACTGCATTTTAAACATCTCAAAGCAGTTGAAAGAAGTAGCTTCAGAGAGCCAGCTGACCCTTGCAAATTAACTGCTCCAGCATAGTGAGTCATATTCCTTCCCCTCCACATAATGAATTTCCCTTTTCTTGCTGACTTTCAGTTGAGGAAGTCTAGATACATAGAGGCCTTGTGCAGCGCTGTCACTTACTATTCACAGCAACATTTCAATGAGACACCAAAAAAACCCACTGCTGCCTCCGACTCCTCTTCATTTCCTGGCATTATGAATCTTCACAGTTCAGTAAACTAGCAGATTTAAAAGTTACTTAGTTTTCCTCCTGAACTTTGCTCCTGTTGTTTCAACTGCGGCCTTCACTCCCAGCCCCTCACGATCCCCACATTCGCTTAGCTGGCCTCTCCAGATGGCTCACCTGAACTGTGGGTTGTTGATGAGTGCCCTGAGGGCAGCAGCAAAGGCAGCTGAGTCTCCTACCAGGGGGACTGAGCAAGGTGAAGCCATATGTGGGGAAGGCCTCCAGAGTAAGACCCAGCTGGGAGGGAAGAACCATCAAGTTCGGGAGCTCACTGGTGCTTTTTTAGCCCTTGGCTTGCTGCCTGTGATACTGATACAGCCGAGAGAAGTTACAGCTGTCTGAAAGCTCAGCTGCAAAGCAGGAATGTAGAGTAAAGCCAGAAAAGGGGGAGGCAACTTTGTTTGTTGCCAAGCAACAGCAGCTGCCCAGGTCCTAAAATCCAGCTGCTGTGGGAGGAACTATGGAAATCCAAACGGAATTACGGAAAGGCTTTTTATAAAAACAGAGCGCTAGGAAGCAGAGCTGGCTGGGGAAAAAGTTAAGGGGAGAAAAGTCCCAATCAAAAAGGGAGAAGACACTTCAGGACTATTTTCAAGGCGGCAAGCAAGCAGAACACAGTGTAACTTTTCAGCTCTCAAGCTTGCCAAAACTCCTGGCCGGAACTTGGAAGAAGCCGTCAGGGTCACATGACTACCAGTCAAGAGGAAAATGACACATCGCTGTGTGCTTGGAATCCTTGGAGCTTGGAGTTTTTGTGGAATTTTGCATGCCTTCCGCATATGTGTACGCATGCCAGCTTATAAGGTGATGAGTTAGGTCTTGTGATGGTCACGTGTAACAAACTTCAAGCAACAGGTTTTTGTCAGTAATGAGTCAGGCAAATATTGGGAGAAGTGGAGAGGAAAAGAAGTGTTCAAAACACTGATATTCAGACAGCACAAATCCCTTGGCCATTGGTGTCTTACCTATACCTTCAAGCACTGATTCACTTGCTCTTTAAACTTCCCCAAAATTAAAGTTGTTTTCAGAGCACTCTTATAGGTTTTTCTTCCAAAGGCATCTCCAAACCATTTTCCCCAGAGGCAGATATTATTTCAGCAGAGAAGTGGGATAAGAGTCTGTGAAGAGAGACACTGAACCCCCATGACACCTTTAAACTGTGAAATTGATTCAGCAGCTTTAAGCAAATGGCAGATTACAGCCTCTCATTTTTCTATAGGAGGGGCTGTGGAGGCGGAGATGCATGCTGGTTGGAATAGGCCTCAGCTGCATCTGTTTGGAACCACAGTCTCCTCACCCCAACAATACCCTGTGTTAGCATCAAGTCTGCCATCAGCACTACACAGCTCCAAACACACCCCATTGCCACTATTGACAGAACTTTATCCTTTTGGAATACAGGTGATGTCGATGCATTCAATAGGGGCGGAGAACTAAATGGTTCCGTAAAGCAGACTTGGGGAGACAACATAAAAGGTGTGAGCATAGAAGTCCAAGCTGAGGACAATCTGAGAACAGGATTAGGATGGCTTCAGTTCACTTTCTTGACAGGATGGACTATTTCAGCAAGGTGTGATCATGGCCTGTGACAGACAAATCACTGGCTAAGACTGAATTACTTATTTTTCCTCCTAAATATCATCTATCTTTTCCTTTATCAGCTTTTTCTATTACTGTGAAACAATGATCCTGTCCATCCTGTAAAAGATGTGGGTAGTCTCGGTTTCATTCTTGATTCAATTGATTCTGTGGCCAAGTTATGCCAAGTTATTGCTAAAATTAGACCTTTTCTCACAGTCTCTTTGTCCATGCCCTAGTCATCTCTTGGCTTGACTACTGTAACCTTCTTTTGACTGGCCTTCCTTTATCTCATCTTAACCCTCTGGTTTCTATTCAGCGCCATATGGCTGCTAGGATAATCTATCTAGCTCATTGCTCTGATCGTGGTACCTCACTTTTCCAGTCTCTTCACTGGTTCTCCATTCCCTGCAGAAGCCAGTGTAAACTTCTATGGATTTTTAAGGCTTTATGTAGTTGGCACAACCTTATCTTTCTGCCCTTATTTCTCCTTATCAACTTCCCCGAGCGTGAATTCCCCTTGCTTCACTCAGCCCAGGATCTCATCGTACCTGGCGCGCCTTCATCCTTTCTCTTTGGTTGTTCTATACTCTTGGAACTGCATCCCTGTTCACTTGCATTGGCTTCCTCTCTTGTAGTTTTTAAGTTGTAACTAAAAACATTCCTGTTCTCCAAAGCTTTTAGAGATTCACAGTAATCCATGATTTTATGATTAATAGGCTTAATGCTATTGTTTTTATTTCTTGATTGTTGGCAGGACCTATTTTTCTTCTCTTTTGTTTTATATTTTGTTGCGAAGTGCCATGTACACCAATGGTGCTATATAAATTAAATAAATACATAAATAACAACAACAAGGAAAGGGTTAGCTAAGGATTCATTAAACTATTTGAATCACCTGTTTTCTTTATCTAGTTACAGATGGACAGGCAGATCCGAGCCAAAAGTAGAATCTCCTCTTCATTCTGACCTCAGACTGTAAATAGCTACCCCCGCAAAGTTTTGGTTAAAAAGTATTAGGTAAGATAGCCATAGGCAACAAAAAGGAATTCCATACAGGTGAGTGGAGAGCAGCAGAAAGAGATTTATGCCATATATAGAAATACAGATGAGATGGAGGTTTCCCGTGTTAACCCAAGGCAAACTGGTAGAAATATTTGTAGTCTAGTAACATTTTATTCAAAGCTGATGTAGCATCTCTTGGTATTGTAGAAGAAAAGAATTATGAACTCCCAAGGCTTCAGTTAATAAAAGCAACTTCATATTTGATCATGCCTGGGTTTGGCTGAGGACAGAAAAGGTTTATCAACAGAGGAAAATATTACATGGTAACTTGCTTCAAAATCCAGATCTTACATGGTTTGTAGACTTGCATGGATTTTATATTCCCACTTCGTCACCCATGTAGTGACTACAAAGAGTTAAAGGAGAATGCCATGCCTAGGAAACCTCTGTGTCACATAGCAACTAAGCATTTCACTAGAAAATAAACACACAGTAGCTTGAAACCAATGAGTCTTAGTATACAGGTCTCCAAACACAGAGTAAGAGCTAAAGGATAACCAAACAAATCTAAAAGTCAGAAAGTTAAAAAAAATCTTCAACAGAGAAAAGCAGAACTCAGTTGCATAAGAGAAGGTCAACATGAGGCACTGGGTGGAAGGGTGGGAAAATAATGGATGGATTGAGGAACAAGACAAGACAGGGAAGAGGTGTACTTCTAAAGACTAGAAATCTGCACCTTTGCTAAATGGGTAGAAGTTGCACCTCAGGAGAATCCAAAGCAAGCTGTCCAAGCCAGGTAGCTTGGAAGAGGGTTTGGAAAAGACACTGAAGCATGACGGTCTGTGAAGTTACCACTGGCAGAGAAGCAGTCCACAGAAGGACTAGTGGCAGCCTATGAGTAAGTGATTAGGAATTAACAAGGAAGTGACTCAGCAAGCATGACTGGAAAAAGGTAGTGCATTTACCAGGTGGATTAGAGAACAGAGTACCGATCTGGTAACTTGAAACAAAGTTTTATCACCAATGGCTGAAGTTGAGTGGTTCTGGATGAATATCAGGGAAAATGTCTGCTTAATAAGAACAAATCAAGTTTTGACCTTTTCTTTAGAGGATGTGTTTAACCAGAGGTTAGACAGCTACACGCTGGAGATTCTTTAATTTTGATTCTTGCATGGAGTGAGGGCCTGGATCCAGCGGCCAAACATCCTCCAGCAAAAATGACACAGATCTTATTGGTCCAAACATTCAAAATGAGACAGCTGTCAAGACTGAAGCTGCAATTACTGACTACAGCACAGGAGTTTTCAGGCTGGATTTTCCTTTGGGCAATATTTTACCACCAGGCTGGGCAGCTTTATCAACATATTGATGTACTACCTAGCCCGGTGGCAATATACCTTCAAAAAGAAGGGCCCTTTCTGCATAGGGCCTTATCCCAGAACAGGGACCAGCTATCTGCATGCTCTAGTTTGCACCAGTATGTGGATGGTAGGGCCCTAATTCTGGGATATAATTCAAAATAAAGCTCAGTGCAGAAACGGCCAAGATTCAACTTGGAGAACTCCTATGGTGCAGCAATCTAACCCTGCTATGAATCTAGATCCTTTATAGGAGCCTAGCTGCCAAAAAATGTATTGCTGTTCACTCCCTATTTGCTAAAATATGTGGGACTACTTCAGCAAGATAAGCTAATTTTTTTTAAAAAAAATAGCAGTCACAGTGGAGTGTGTTTTATACAGAAGTGGCTGTGATTGAACACATGTCATTGGCTGTCAGCCCCAGTCAGCTGACTGTGATTAAACTCACACAAAGCAACACTACTAATCTCCTTGACTTTGTTGTTTTACCCCACAGGTGTGTAGCTATGGTGGAATGGGCATCCGCACAGAAAGTATTATTCCTACCCCCACCCCATGCAGACTGAAACTAAGAGCATTCACAAAAATTAATAACCCATAATAATATGTAGTAAACAGTACTTAACACAGCAAACCAAATACTGTATTTAAGCATTTTTTTAAAAATAGAATTGCAGCAGGTATTATTATACAGTCACCTGTTCTAATGCAAAACTGTTACTATTTTGCTCAGTTACTATTTTGCTCATTTTGTTCCTACATACTGCATGAAGCTGCTTAAAACTAAGAACTAAACATGGCAAAGTGTAGATGAGGTCTGGATAACCTGGGGCAACAGACCCAGATTGGCTTAGCCAGAAACAGAGAAGTATTTAATTGGGGTTTAGTTGGAATCAGCCCTGTAGTGATTTAATAAACAGTGAGTTATAAATCCAAGGCCGTGTCTTCACGGCAACCTTATTTCGCTTTCCCTAAACCGAGATAACAGAACCGGATGCAAACGCGAATTTGCCTGTTCCCATTACTTTCAGCTTAATCGCGTTCAATCCGGATTCTGAGGACGTACGTGACTCAAGGGGGGACTCCAGTGGCTACCTTTTAAAAGCCGCTTTTCGGGACTGCCCTGTCCTCTTCCTCCTGGCGTGAACATACCACCCATAACAAACCCCTTCATGGAGCCTAGCTGGGGGGCTGCCTTGCCTGGATGGAGGAAAAACGGCACCAGGCAGGCAGCGATTCTTTCCCCTCCTCTCCCGATTGCTCAGGGCACGCAGCAGCGGCGGCAAGTCAAGCCAAACATTCATACATTTCTCCAAACAGCAGTTGCTTTTGTTTCTTTTCCCTTTTTAGAAGGTCAGCACTTTCAATAGCAAGATGGTTATCAGGTGTGAATTGCTTGTTTGCTACAGTGGATTGCTTGGATTGCTATTCGGGCTGCTGCTGCTTTTACAGCTTGCTTTGGAAGCAAGCTATTGGGGGAGGGAAACTCTCATCCCTTAACACGGAAGGGTTCCCACAGTAAAAAATGTAAAACGTTTCAAGCGCACAAACCGGAGTGAGACCTGTTGAAATCAGGATTGAGATTCATCACGCTTTGGGGTGGTTTAACACGGGGAAATCGTGTTAAGCCAAACTGCCGTCTGGACTCCGAGGATTCAAAACATTTTGAATCCGAGATAAGGTTGCCATGAAGACACAGCCCAAGAGAGAGAGAGAAAGAAAAAGCTGTTACTTCTCAGCGTGATGGAGAATTAGACACTATAGACAAATTGGAGGGGAGGAGAACAATGTATATTGCCTTAAACTGTTTGAAAGAAAGGTGGGGGATAATGTGGAAACTGAACAATAGATAAGTGCATCTTGGGCCATGATCCCACTTAAGGAAATTAAAGCAGAATTAACAAAAATGAGTGTGAATGCGCATTATGTGCGTTCCCATTTTTTTTTGTTAATTCCGCTGTTAAAGGCGGAGCTTGGCAGCAGCATAGCGCAATCAGTGACAGCAGATAAAATGGAAGGAAGGAAGGAAGGAAGGAAGGGGGGGAGGGAGGGAGAAAGGTCAGGGCTTGCTTGCCTGCTCACCAGCCCACCCAACACCCGGCATTCCTCCTCCCCATGCCCCGGGAGCGCCATGGCTGCTCAGCGAGCAAGGTGGCAGCAGTGGTGTCGTGGATGCGGGCATGGGTGCAATGGCGAAACAGAGGCTAATACGGTGGAGGGTGGGCAGAGGCAGGCGAGGCATGGGCTTCAGCAGGGCTCTTCCAGGCCTGTGCTTTGCCCTTTGG
>MTQE01001134.1:56144981-56155923 GCA_014337955.1 Aspidoscelis marmoratus | reverse complement strand
TCACAGCTCCCTTTCTGTGCTCTCACAGCCCCACCTACCTCACAGGGTGTCTGTTGTGTGAAGAAGAAAGATTTATCAGCCGCTTTGAGTCCCCTTGAATGGGTCAGAATTGTAGGGTAGGAAAGCCAACTCCTACTCCTTCTTGTGGCCACCATTTTTGCTTCCCACCTGCTTAAGTTTCACTGCTTAAGTAAAGAAAATAGAAGCCGGCAGTGGTAGCCCAGCAGCTTGGTCCACACCAGACCAGCCAGTTGGTTAGCCCAGTGTCTACTGTCTGGGTCTGTAAACGTGAGAAGAGGACAAGGCAGGTCTATCAGGTAAGTGGAACCTAGAGATGAGAAGTTGCTTCCTTCTCTCTCCTTCTCACGACACACATTCACACCTATTCTGTCCTCTTGAGCATCTTTCTGACTCTCATCCTTACTGCAAAGTACATCAGCTTACAAAATATTCCAGAAGGGTTGGGGCTGCCTTTTGCCTCAGGCAGCCCCTGACCAATAGCCAGCCTCTCCTAGTGGATCATAGCCTTTGGCTGTGGAATGAAGCAGCCAATCCCAAATTAAGGTGTGTTGCCCAATGGCTTACTTCAGTCACACTGCTCAAGCACTCCTATCACTATTTTATTATGTAGAGTGCTTTCAGATGTATGCTTTTTGGAAACATTCTCTAAGATTGTCTGAACTGTGATGTCATGGATCCTGTTTATGTGTCTTACAAAATAGAGAGACCATTGAGGGCACATATTCTTTTAATCTTGCTAGCAAGAGAATAACATATATCAAATTTAATTTTGTTACTGACAACTCCAAGATTGACATCAGCCCAAAAAGGGTACTCAGCAATGTGCCTTTTGCCACTGCACACTTACTCACACTGGGACCAGGTGCCTTGTGGTGAGTACACCACACCATTTTGGGACATGATTGCTAACTAAGGTGCCATTTTGAAATAGTATGATTTGTTGCCTTCAACAGAGGGAACTTCAGTTCGCCTCTACGATCAGTGAAAATGGAGATGAGAAGGTGTAATATTGAATAGCAATTGTGACATCTCCTCCCACAAAGAAGGTGCCTGCTTTTTCAAGTGGATACCTGACCGAATTGTAAGGGGTTTCTTTCTTGCGTATTAGGATTGAGTCAAGTAGGAAGACTAAGGGCTGTGAATGTATTAACATAAACACTTTTTGTTAAAGTAGCAAGCCAAGGGACAGCCTGGAAGCAAAAAAAGAAAAAAAGAGTTAAACACCTATCCCTGCCCTCACAGTCCTGGCAAAAGTCCCTTCTTTGAAGTTGTTATTTGCATTTCAAAGGATGCCTGCATGGGGGCATTGTGAACTTCTGGAAGCTTCCATTGGTGTTAATGGAAGCATCTCCTGAACTCTAGATGTTAGCCTTGGAATGGAATTCTTAGCAGGAGTATTTAGAGAGGCGAATATAATTCTTCCTCTCATGTCATAGGGTTCAAAGGCTGCTTAGTGTTCCTCCTGGCTACTATTTACATATTTAAAAACATGCATGTTAATTGCACATCTTGGCCCACAGACTCCCTTCATATAAATCATGTTCTGTACCCAAAATGATTCTCACCTAGTCCAGGCAAGGTAAAAAAAATAATAATGTGAGTGGTAGTCTCCATGGAGACTATACATTTCTGGTGGCATTTTGCCCAGTCCTGCTGCAAGGCCTTCGATGGCTCTCCCATTGAACTGTCACATCAAACAGCCAATGATTTACCGTAACAGGGCTGTGAGCTTAATAGGAAAGGAGGCAGGGGAGTGAGTGGGCCTTGGCAGGTCTTCCCAACAAGCCTGAGCAGGCTTTGGCAAGATAATAATAGGTATTAAAGAGCTTCTGCAGCCTACTTCTCACTCACAGACCCAACAAAGCTCACCTTCCAGCAAAACTGCTGTCCTCTGCGTTGCTCCCAGGTAAGTCGGATTGAGCCCTAAAGTCACCAAGGTTCCTCTCAGTAAAAATTGCAGGTTTTGCTGGCAGAGGAAAACATTTTGATGCCTTAAATGGACTTTCTTGCATGCACTGAAACTCATTAAGGTGTGTGATCACAAGAGGTGCTTAACCGGAATTACCTTTAAGCACATGGAGTCATTTGGGTGATCATTTAAGTTAAGTATATGTGCATTTTCTGTGCTGTTCACAGAGCATTCAGAAATAGCGATGATGCAAGATTTGTTGTCTGTTTTAGGAAAGGTAAAGAGAGGGATCCATAAATTAACACTAAAAGAAGGGGTGATGAGAATTATTCCTTCTTTGTCTTATAAGTTCTGATTACTTATCTAGAATAATGTTAAAATTGAGTTTTCCTAGAATGCAGAATGTAGCCTGTAAAGCAGATTGGAAGTCATAGGATTTATATTCTTATCCTATATGATGCCCATAGATTTACAGAGGAAGAAAAATGATGATAGACATCCAATAATCACTAAATTAAAAAAAAAACCTGGTACCTTGAAATGTGGAGGTTGGGTGGGATTAAGCCATTTATTTTCACATGAACTTTGATATGTCCCCTCTTTCACTTTCATGTATCTTGTAAAATATTTTTTGTTTGGAATGTCAAACAAAAGAAATCAGAAAGAACGCAGAAATAATTTTGCAACTGTTTTTTCCCCACAGTCAGAGAATTCGGCTCTGATTGCCATTAGACAGAGTGAACCAAGTGCCTTAAATTGCAGATGCTGGGATGTTTGTCACAGCCTCGATTTTCTCAACATCAGTATCCACAGGGTTTCTCTCTCCGCTCCCCGTCAGCTCAGGGACAGTATGGGATGCAATACTGCTGTCACACGTGTTGAAGTAAAAGTAAACTATCTCTGAATAGAGGAGGGAACACTTTGCAAGCAGCACTTCTATCAATGCTGGTCCTGCTTTATTCTGCTTATTCACTGAGGTCACTTCCTAGACTTCCACCTTCTCAAATCTTGAGTGATTTAGGGTGTATCTCCACTTCACTAGCCCCTCAGTTGGATCAGGCAACCCTCATGGCTTCAAGCAGCCTAGAGAGGAGTTTGATAGCTCCACTGCCATCCCTGAATTTGCCGTTAAGTCTCCCTGCCTGCGCTTGGATGGACTCTTTGCCCTCTATGTGGAGGTGCAGCAGGAGCCCATGTAAAGCTTGCACATTTTGCCATGGCAACAGCCCAGCTCAGAGCGTGCATACCCATTTCAGAGCTTCTGCCTCTGCACTAAGCTGTGTGAGCCCTGGAGGGGGATAGAGGTCTCTCCACACAACCTTACACACCTTTAGCCCTGGGTGTTGTGGAGATAGAGAGGCTTCAATGTGCAAGGCATCTTGAACACTGTGTGGAGAAATGACCTTTATGATTGGCTCTCAGGTTCTGGGTTTGTTCTTGTTTTCTTAAGTACTGCATCCAATTTTTGAGAGTATAAAAGATATGAGCCATAGAATTCAGCTCACACAGAAATGTGACATAGCAGGTAGCAGGCGTTTTCACATTTCAGTGATCAGAGATGTCCAGAGCTGCTCCAGCATGGAGCATCCTCACAGTGTGGAGGATTGCTGTTAGCTGTGGAGCATGTCTTAGTACTCCACAGCTATACTAGAAGCATCTACTGTGCTCCTAGTAAACTCCCTCATGGCGCCTTCACGTATTCTTCCATAAGGACACTGAATGAGGGCAGGATGGCTGTTCAGTTACCTCACAGCCTGCTGTACATAGCCCTTGCTGTAGCAAATGCACTTTCATGGCACTTAGTTAAGTGCCGGGAAGCTTTGGACAGGGCCTGCACTTTGCAAAGTGAATACCAGCCTCCGTACCAGATATTAACTTGCCTGGGAAGTTAAATGTGAAAAAGTAAGAGAGGTAATGGGAGAATGTACCACTGTGCCATTCCCCACATTTTCCCTAGTCCCAGCAACTGACTGGCCGGTGAAGGCAGCAAAAGAATGGAGGATTAAGGATTTAATCCCTTATCCCCACATTACTTCCTTGGCTTGTTCAAATAAAATTTATATTATACAGTTGAAGGTAATAAGGCAATTCAAGATGTAAATATCAGTTTTAAAGCATACTGAAGAACACATGTGGATCAAAATTGCGCCCAAGAGTATTGGAAACTGACAGCATAAAGCCAAACTGCATGGTCTGATAACTGGGCAGCGATCAATTACTGAAATACATGTTTGGAAACCGCTGTTTTCAGGAAGGTGTTAACAAGCTGGCTTCAGGAACAGAATTCATGGCTTTTCTGTTAAATCTCTTGACTAAGTTCTCACACTACATACCTCGGATAGCAAAGGACTAAAGCAGTCTCTCATTCACTTGCATCACAATATTAGTGCATAGAATGATCTCACCAATATGAAGTTAGCCAATATGAAAGCTCTCAGGTGGACAAAATAAACTAAGATCCCAACAGGAAAAATACCTGGACCCTAATATGGCCTCTCACTTAAGGAGAACTTTTATCTGCACTCACTTTGATCAATTAGGCTTTATGGCCAAGACAGGGAGGTCCCAAAAGCTTCCTTACAAGGGTCAAACCTGTGTCTGTGTTTGGCTTTCCTTTTTAAAAATAAATTGATATAGTCTATAAACTAATCAATAAATATATACATACACTTGCAGGATGAGATCAGCATCATACAGTCCTTCAGTCCTCCAAACCACTTCAGAATTTAAAAGATTGGAACACACACACACCGGAAGTGAAGACCCAAAGAGACTGGAATCCAAGGAGGCTGGTACAGTGATTGTATTAGCAGAAATTTCCAGGCACTGTTAAAGGCAGCTCCATCTTGACAATAAACTAAAATCACGTTTAGACCATGATAGTTTACAATAATAAAAGAAAACAATCATCATACTAAACCTAGCAATAAACAGCCAGATCCTTTAGATGATACTTTCACTGAACCGCAAATGTCTGGATGTCCTGAAAATGCAGAAACAACACTTAATGAGCTGGGTGTTGAACCAGAAAAACTGTTTTTTCTTAATTTATTGTGAAGTTCCTTTTGGGAGTAACTAATCTGTCATATAAACTGAATCATCCATTGAGTTCCATCTGGACATACCCTGGAATTGCTTTACAGCATTGTGGTTCAATCTGTATTGCTACAAGAACACGTAGTAAAATGAGACTATAAAAATATTGGTTCTCAGGACCCTGGGAAAAGACCGTCTCTGTCTTAAAGAAAAAGGGTAAATGTCTAGATTTTAGTGTTTACCAACATGACTTTCAACACATAACTGTTAATTCCTAAATCTGTAGACAATATAGAATTCTCACACTCAGCAGGGTATCTTTAAAAAGAGGGACAAATTATTTTGGGAAGACATAAACTGAATCCCGCCTCTAGAAATCTATTTAACAGGAAGAAATTTTAGTAACTGAGACAGTTGCAAAGTACTGTTAGCCAGTTTTTTCCAGACATCTCTCTAGGGATCTTCATAACTCCACCATGGAATGCAAAAGCTCTTGTGAAAGACAAGCAGTAAGAGGTAGAAACTATAAAAATGTGAGATGGAAGAGATTTAAAAGGCTGGGACATATATATAATCCATGCCAAATTGAGAAGCTTGGTAAATGGCAAATAATTGGAAATCTTCGTTAGGCTATTTTAGGAGTGTGCAACAGTATCCTGCAACTGTTTCTTAACTAGAACTCCCAGCATTCTGTGCTGGCACAGCTGGTACAGGATGTTGGGTATTGTGGAGGGCCACAGTTGAGCATCCCTGAGCTTTACGGACAATCGGGATGAAAGGGTGTAGATATTTACCTCAAAGAGGAATGATACCTTAGAGGCAGATTTGATAATCAAAACACTAAAGATGTGTGGCATTTTAATTTTGTTGCTCTTTTCTTGGTTTCCTAGGGGTAGATTACTCAGGCATGACAGATCAGCCTCTGGCTCTGTCCCAGGAAAATCTCAGTCAGACAATGATCTCAGAGGACAATGGCTGTGCCCACCCAAAGGCAGGGCCACACACTCTCCACCAGAGCTCCCAAGTTACAGATACAGCATCTAAGTCACTGTTGCGCTTGCACAGTACTGAAGAAGGAAAAGTTGTCTTCCCACTATCCAGGAGAAGCTCTGTCATGAGCATCCTCAATGCCTCCTTTTCCAGCAGAAGAAATTCATTGGTTGCCGGAGGTAGGCGCATCTCCATTGGACCCTGGATGCATTATGGCCGAGTCAGTTTCTCTGGGCTGCCCCTCTTCGAACCCATCCGGGAAACTCATTATGAGAACACCTACAAGACCCAGCCAGATGAAGGCTGCAAATTTAACGCCGCTCGCACCCAGCAGGTACTCAAGTCTGTTTTAGCCAGCTACCTTGGCGATACCAACTATAAACCTGCAAACAGCGGGCAGTTGGCCCAGAACCTGTCAGACCTTATTCGGAACAGGGTCAAAGAGCTAGCCCCGCCGCGCTATAAGCTGGTATGCAACATCTTTCTGGGCCAGCAAGCTAACCAAGCTCTGTGTATCGCCAGTCAGTCTCTCTGGGATGTGGATAATGACAGCTTTGCCTCGGCCTCTTTCACTAATTCATCACTCTTTGCTGTGGCCACAGTTCATGGGCTATATTTTGAATAGATTACATGAACTGATCCTTAAACATGTTTCTTATCTCTAGCCTAGACAGAGATAAAAATAAGTACAAGCCGTCTTGAGCTGTCTGTAATTAATCTAAGCTAAAAGCGCAAGAAATATATCTTCTCCCAACCATCTGCCTAATAAAAATGTACATTAACAAGATAGTGGAGTGCTTCTTGGCAAGGTTTCTTGATACACTTAAATTCCATTTTTTTCTTCCAGGGAGCTGTAGGAACAAATATACCATGTGGTTGATATACCCAATATGACATTTTCTCTCATTTTGATTGTTTATACTTCATCCCTTGGACAACTGAATATTTTTGCATTTCAACATTTATATTTTAAAGTGTCCTAAATAAAAGGCTCCCCAAATCTGACTGAGGAACATAAAATGTTACCCTATATTGAAGCAGGCTATGGGACTAATGATCATGATTGGTGACACTGACAGTTTATCCAGGGTTTCAGACAAGTGTCTTTTCAGTTCTTGACGTCTCCAAGTAGGGTTGGAGATTACTTCTTCCAAATTATGTGTACTGGCCCTTAGTTATGGCAGTTTCCAGAGATAAATCAGGTTTAAAACATTGTGAGTGGAAAGAGAACACTCTTTAGGTGGTCTACACACACATAAAAGTGAAAGTATCAAACTTCTACAGCAGTTCATATTGCTGCTGCTAGCAAAAACTACAGGAAAACATGAAGATTTTCCACAAGCAGAAATTTTACCTGTGAGGAACAGCTGTGAGCTTGTACCTGCCTATAACCAATATTTACGATAGGTGCTTAAAATACGTTACACATTTTTTCAGTATATGCTACCAGGAGCCATCCATGAGGATAAGATTCACTGAAGCTTGTTTCTGAACAAAGTGCATATGGTGACAGCTATGTGAGCACATACCAGGCTTAACTTGCAGCTCTCAAAAAAAAGCAATCCACTACACAGCACTCATATTAACACTTGCAAACTTCAGCTAATGGACTTGTCATTTGAGAAACTGATTCAGGAGAAATATCACAGGTGGCAACTCTGTAAAGATTTTTCTCATCCTACAACACTGTCCAATTTCTCCAAAGATATACAGCCTGCTCCATTTGGCAACGTGGTTCCAAGATACCAGGACACCAGTCAGTGCTTGTATTTATACAACTCACCAACCAGGATGTGGTAAATCAGGCACATGTGACCAAGAGCAGCAAAGAATAGACAATTCTTGAAATTCTAAACCAAAGTTTAAGATTCCAGATGTCTTGGAAGAAAGTTAGTCTTGTCCAGTCCATTTGACAAATCATGTACCTTCCATCTTCTCATAAGGAACCACAAACTGCAGACATCTGATACTAGTACTTGTACTGAGTTTTTGGGTTTGTGGAAAAGCATTGTAAAAATCCCTAATATTATATCCAAGTGCTGGAACATTAGTCAACAGAGTAAATCAGGTCACATAAGGAGATACATCCCATGCCTTAAACAGAACTCTTGCTCTCCATCTTGAATTGAAAGATCCTGTCTAGCTGATTATTCACCAATAAGACACTTACATAGCAGCAATTTATTTGCTTTTCATAAAAATGAACTTTATTGTAATCAAACTGATGGGTTTGGGGAGATATGGTGTGCATGATAGACAGAATGTAGGTGCAAAATAAATAAGTTTTCTATAAATACATAAATAAATCTTAAGGTGTTCACACCATTTAAACTCCACATGGTCAACAATGCTGTCAAGTTCAGAACACAAAGTAGGCAGCTTTTACTTAAAGCTGTTCAAGTCTGTACCATGACATTTTATAGAATCTCCCTGCTGCATCTTAGGCGTGAAAGCAGCTGAGAAACTGAGGCAAATAGGGAGTTCACAGTCTCAGCAAAAATAAAAATAAAAAAATGTCCCCTTTGCCTAATTAGTGTAACCACTCCATTAACCAACATGTACCTTTGTCACTTCAAGTGCTTAGCAGCAGCACCAGAAATAAATTGACCCTGATACAAGGTTGAAGAAACACCCATCCCACCCATTTCTATGCAAAGAAATGGTTGTTGCTCTTTCTCAACCAACTGTACAAGATAGGCAAGCAGTCTCTCAAGATCTTGCTTTATAAGTATATGAAAGCTAAAGCAAGGAAACCATCCTTCTGGTCATCAAAGCTGCATCTGCTCTTTTGCAAAGGCCTCTTCTTTGCTAGCCAGCCATTCCGGGTTCAAAGCTCTGTTTGACTGACTCCGATACGTGGACCAAAGACAAATAATGTAACTTCAAGCACCACCAAAAAAGTGGTAGTACTGCAAGAGCTTGAAGACACTTATGGCTGAAACTATGTAATCCTGGATTGGATGCCAACTCTTCTACTCTAGAGGCTCCTAGAAGATACCATCAATATTAGGAATCACATAATAGACAAAATATAGACCCCATCTGTCATCTCTTTCCTGGCTTATCCCTGTGATTTGTTCCCTATATAGCGTATGGAACATGTTCCCTTTTCCCCACCACCACCAAATGATCAACCCAGTGCGCACCGATTGTTTGTGTAAGATATCTGTGTTACACCTCTCCACGGTGAAATGCAGCAGTTGTGTCAAAGAAAGTGAAATATCCATTAAAAAAAACAGATTAGGCAGTCAGTGGTAGGCATCCAGAGGCTGGTAAGTCACAAGGAAGAGCTTGGAGCCGTATGTGCAGTTTTGGTTTTTCAAGTTTCCCCCACTCCTAAAAAGGGCATTCTTGCATTCAGAATCACTGTCTCGTTTGCTATTAACATTGTAGTTCTTGGAAGAGCAGGCTGGTCCTGCAGCCTTAAACATCTGACCGCTGTTGTAGCAATTTCAGGATGTACTTGAGCCGACGATGAAGCTCTGGTGAACAGCCAAGTTCTGTGATACTGCTGAGCTTGTAAGTGTAGGAATTTCTGTCACGGTTTATGTAGGTGAGGAGGCAGGTGTGGTCAGGTTTGCTAAAGATTACCTTGGTATGATCATTGTAAAAATTCACCTAGAACAAGATGGAACACAAACAGATGCTTTGATATTTAGACACATCTGTATTTGGAAGCACACTCCCTAGCAAATCTCAGCTGCGTTTAGCATCAAACACAGCTTGCACCTACCGACTGTTCACTAATTTATTTCAAATACTGACAGTAAATCCTTTTTTTTTGCACTGGGTTTTATTTCAGATTATATCCCAGAACAGAGACTTTCTATCTACAAGCTAGTGCAGACTACAGAAGGCTCTGGGCAGAACCTGCTGTAGTCTGCACTAGTATGCAGGTAGGAGCTCCCTATTCCAGGATATAATCGAGAATGAGCTCCATCGCAGAAAGGATCTAGGTCTCTCCCCACCCTCCCCAACCAGTACCTACAAGTCAGGTAAAGCGAACAGGAGTTAAATGTTAAGAGGTGAGACAAGAACGTATAAAATAGTACCATTCAGAATGGGATAGAATTATATAGATGCTTAGAGACAGGTAAACTATGACGAGGGGCCACATACTATTTAAAAGTGTACAGAAAGACAAAATATAGTCACATTCCAAAGGTCTTCCTTACTTCTTCAGCATTTTCCTGGCAAAGAATAAAGTCTAGGAAGCCGCTTATGACATATCGAGCCAACTGGGGTTTGTCCAGGATAACAGTATTTGTATGGAGGTGTTGGTATGAAAGTCCACCTAGTGCAACCTCCATGAAGATCTCTACCTTGGAAAGGCAGGAAATGGCTTCCTCCAGGTATGTGCCTGAAGGACTTGATGCCACTGCTTACCTGTAATGTTCCATTGCTGAAGAGCATCATTAATGCTTGATTGGTCTTCACCCATTGTAGAAGCAGCAGAGGCAGTTGTCCGGACTCCTCTATGCTGGGCAAGTCTCCTCCCTTGAAGCAGGAGAGAGAAGTTAGAGTTATTCACAGAAACCTACTGTCTCATGCCAAGAAAATGTGCAACTATAACCTGTCTACCGATACAAGGGAAAGACAGTTTCAGTTGCGCTGGAACACTAATTCAGGCACAGGTAAAATTTAAGAAAAAGGCTTATCTTTACCTATGAAAATTGGCCTCTTTAGTAGTGACTCCCTGCCTCCCATATCTGCACATTTTTAGATAGCCTGGGACCAGGGCAAAAATCTCTTACAGATGTTTAAAACTATTCTTATGCCACTGGCCCTTCTAGTCTGATGTCCATTTGGTCTCCAATTATAGTTTACAGATGTTTTCTTGAGCAGATTGTACCGTTGCATTTGTATTTTTCCTAGCCTTATGTTGCCTTGAAACTTAAAGTACTGTATAAGCTAGTGTGTAAAGTACAAAAAGAAAACCAACACAAGTTCCTAAAGCCAAAAAACCCAAGTAATATAACCAAAAAA
>MTQE01001134.1:56060770-56144877 GCA_014337955.1 Aspidoscelis marmoratus | reverse complement strand
AACAGGATAAAATATGTCCCACTACCAAGTGTAGAAAGGCAAATATGTGAAGAAATAAAGAAATAAATGCACTCTGGAGCAGAAAAAAAAGTGTAATTTCTAAAAGGGTAGCGATACCCCACTGAAAAGTTTATAAATACTGAAAATAATTTCAAAACTCAAGGCCAAATGCGTTTCGACTACAGTCTTCTTCAGTGGCCTGTAAGTATTAAAAATATTTATAAAATATCAAATCCACAGCTCACACAATGTGACTCTGTTCAATTCCAAAGTATTGCTACCCTTTTAGAAATTACACTGTTTTTTCTGCTCCAGAGTGCATTTATTTCTTTATTTCTTCATATATTTGCCTTTCTACACTTAGTAGTGGGACATATTTTATCCTGTTTATTGATATACTTTGGCAGAACCCTTTTGTTTGGTTTTTAAGTACAAAAAGAAACCCTGACTTTACAGCACATGTAATAAAGCAGCTAAAACGTGCAGAATGAAGCAACTGAGAGCCAAAGCACACTTGTTTTAGCAGGCTACCAAACAAACCCTAGCAATATCAAGAGAAATGCTTCACTATTTCCAACCAGATCCCTTCAAAAACTTATGGGAGATCCCATTCAATGATCTTTAAAATGCCAGAGAGTGGAGATTTTCAGATGAATGTATGCTACCAACTACATACTCACTTTCATGAGATGCTGTTCCATATAGGAGGCAAAATACTGCAGGACACTCATCTGTCCCTGCAACTGTTCAGGAACAGCTGAAGCCGGAAAGGAGAAGTGCTTGCTGTTGGTCAGATTGTAATGTACTTTTCTGAAAGGTAAGAGAATCCAAATCAGTGCACTAGACAACTAAATAGAGAAATGCAGTTTTGGGGGCAGATATATGCTCATGTCCGCATACAGCAGGGTCAAAGGGAGAGTAATAAGAGACTTGCAGGATATGTAGGCATTACCTTACAACATGCCCTTTTGAAAGTTGTTGGTGCTTTTCTAAACTAAGTTCAGATCAGGCTTTATGAAACATAAACCAAACTCACATGACATAAAAAAGCTTGGAGGGGCTTAGCCAAATGGGTCTTGGAAGTAGTTCATGCCCCAGTTGTGGTGGCTCTAAGTAGGGCAGCAGTACATTCCTTCCATAAGATGCCCTTCCTAAACCCAGAAATCTCATAACCATCACCCAGTTGTTGATATAATCTTCTTGGATGAAATAAAAATCCAGGCAAGGCAAGGGTTGTCAAGTTTGTGAAGTGGGAGGATTCTGTTCTTAATGGGATGTGTAATACTGGATCGTTGACCCCTTCTGCACTGGGCCTTATTCTGGATTATATCTCAGAATAGTGCCCTGCCGTCCACATGCTAGTACAGACAATGGCAGACATAGTCTGTAATAAGGCCCAATGCACAAAAGGTCCTTGTACTGTCACTAGAGGCTCAGCTGGCAGGAGTGGCCAGGAGTTTGCAAGGATTCCATTCTGTCAAAATGCTGCAGGTGCAAAAATGACCAAACACAAACAATAGAAAACAATGCATTCTGCATCACTGGGAAAATACATTGGAATCTGCTGCTAACTTGCTGATTCAGAGAAGCACAAAAGGCAACCCTTTTCATACTTTGGGTTGTTTGCTTGGAAATATTTGAACCTTGAGTAAAGAACTTGTGAGTTATCTGGGACAAGCAGTTCCACCCCAAGCCCTTCAACAAATATTTTTCTACTTACTTCCAATTAGCAGAGAGGGTCATATGAGTCCCATCGTTGAAGAGGACACCAATGCTGCGGTTGGAGAGCTGGTAGCCAAACCCATACTTGTTTGAATAGTCCACCCACTTGCTCACCCATACAAAATGCTCGTGGCAGGCCAGAGAGGCAGGATTCTTTTCAGCTGCACGGGAAAACAGAGGTACGGTTTAAGTGAAGGTAGATGAAAACTTGACACTATTCCATGGCTGTCGGAGAGGTCACGCTTAGGAGTATGAAGAAACATGGAATTGAACAATGGTATGAAACTTCAAGGGAGTCAATGCAGATTAGGTATTAGGAAAAAATTCCTGACAGTGAGGGCAATCAGTCAATGGAATAGATTGCCATGGGAGGTAGTGGGTTCTCTTTCACTGGAGGTCTTTAAGCAGAGGCTGGACCTACATCTGTCTGGAATGGTTTAGGAAATCCTGCATTGAGAATGGGGGTTGGAATCAATGACCCTAGAGGTCCCTTCCAACTCTATGATTCATCCTTATGATGTCATATCACTTAGTCAGTCAAGGGATGCAGGTGATTCCCACTGCAGAAACCATGTGTCAGCAGTAATTTAAGGGCTGAATCCCACCGTAACTTATTCTGTAAGGATTTCAAGTGTATAAAAAACAATTACTGTGTTTCATGATTCTAACTCCTAATCGCAAGTGGTTCTTACTCCAGAACTGGAAAAGTAAGAAGGCAGGAAAAAAATTGGTTTGGTGAAGACCACCACCTTCTTCCAAAACTTTGCAGCAAATCAATGCTCAAGGTGCATGTAAGCACAGCAACATGTGGCCATTCTAGTCAGTCTGAAAATCCATGAGAAGGTAAACGGATCTGCAGAGGGTTTTAATGGAGCTTCCAAAATCAAGGAAGAGCAAACAAAATCCTTTTAGCTCTTCCAAGGAAAAGCTGTCACTGGACTCTGGACCACTCCTTTTCAAGATTCACTTCCATTTGGTTTCAACCATTTTATCAAGGACAAGGTTTAAGTGGAAATATCCACAAAGCTTAAGATGGTACCTGGTGGCATGAGGGACAAACAGTTCTTCAGCAGTCCAACAGCAGATTCAATGATAGCTGATGCAGTGACGCAGTCTTCAAATGCTAGAGAACAGAAAAGGAAACAGTTCAGCAAGGAGTGAAAATTAACCTTCCCTAGCTAGACCTTGGTGTTTAAAACAGAATTTCAGTTCACTGAAGTACTGATTAAGCTAAATGTGGGTGTCCATAGGTGATTGCTGGACTACCATTTCAATCATCTGATTGGCCATGTTAGCTAGACTGATGAAAACAGGAAGACCAAAGATTCCCTTCCCCAAGAAAATCTTTTTCAAGCCCAGCTTTGAATATGACAATCTGCCAAACCAAGCTAAGTCAATATAACTTTGTAAAGTGAGCTTAACCGACATTTATCTATATAGCATCAAGCACCTGCTTTGGAACTAACAAATTCATTGTAGGCTTGGGACTATTGAGAGAACTGGAAATAATTGCCCTGGGAGACATTGTGCCTATCTGAATAAAACCCCACACTGATTGTTTTAGCAAGGAACAGCAGCTATTGAACTGTAGTTTAGTTTGCACCAAGCTTTCTGGACCCACAAATATTCCTATGGCCTCTCATATTATTCTTTTCAATAAAATTATATCTGTTTATTTCTCAGCTTGCACTTGTGACCCAGCCACCTTAATTTTGCTTCGGTTCTTTCAGATGTTAAATATGTAGTAGTACAATACTTTACTGTTGGAGCCATAGACTGGCAGAGAACAGAGCAAAAGGAAATACCTGTGATGGAAAGCAAAATAAAGACCCTTTGGCCTAAGGGATATTTAACATTTAACCAATTCTATTTTAAACTTAGTTTTAACCATGAAATTAATTAAAATGTTTAATCAATCTACACCGTACTCTAGTTTATTGGAAACCTGACATATTTTGTTACTTCTGGAGCAAATTTTAGCAGGCAACAATCCTACCCAAACAAGAGCACCGCAGCAGAACTACCAGCTTTGGAGACCTCGCTGCTTCTCACCTTCACAGCTACTAGCCATTGTCCCACGAACGGACCTGGAGATGGATTTCTGGGAGCTCTCCTCTGCTACAGTCTGCACAGGGCTGGAGCTGGGACTCTGACCACTCACGGGAGTGAGCTAAGGAGATACAAAGTCTGTTCAGCATACTGGATGACAGAAAGACAATTCTCATTTATGAAATGTATACACCTGTTTTCATTTTAAACAATGTCAAAGCAGTTTACAAGAAATATTACAAACAAGGGCAAAAAACACACTCAGAATAAAAATACATTTTTAAAAAACAAAGTGGGCCAGGGAACTTCCACACAGGGAATCCTGGGTAAAAGGACAGGTCCTTAATAGACATCTATAAGTGGTAAGCACAGGCACATCACGAGGCAGAAAAAGGGCATTCCAAAAGGAAAAGGAAAGTGCCACCAATGAAGGCCAAGCTGCGAACCAGAATAAAGTGGTATTCTGCATGAAATACATTATATTTAGCATCTACCATCGTAACTCCTGGCTTTCTCTCCCCCTTCTTTGAGAACGTCCAAGTTAGCTAACTATATGGAGTTTACCTCATTCCCTTCCACGGTTTTGTGACTCAGTTGCCTACAGATGGAGGTCTTCATGAGGCCCGTCACCAATCTGGATATATCATCTCGCTCTTCAGAAGGAGCCTTCTTAACTGAAAAAGGAAAGACAAGACTAGCAATTAAAGCAATAGAAGAGAAACATAGATACAACCTTGGCCTTATCAGGCAGTGGATAAGGGACCTTCTGCTGGATCAAGAAACCCCACGGATTTGCCTTAGGACAAGGGGTGGTCATTTAAGGGTCCAGGTGACAGTGAAGGTTCAAGCCTCAGTTGGTGAAAGGCAATAGTAGAATCAGCACAGACTAATTTCCAATACCAAAGCAGGGCCCAAACCAAAAGAGGAATGGGATTATTTCAGGGGTGAGAGAAATATTGGCTTCCAACAAGCCATTCATGCTTCCAACTAGTAAATATTAGGGAACTTCACTGAATGATTAGGCAAAAGATAAAACACACTGTCGGCTTACTTTTGGATTTCCTCTTCCCAAAAAGTGTCTTTGTAACCTTCACAAACAGGCTTTTGGCAGGATTGGGGGGGTTGAGCTCTGGCACCATCACACAGCTGCTGGGTGGGAGCTTATCAGGTGTATAACCCTACAAAGGGAATAAAACTATTAGCAAAAGTTGAAGTATGCACCAGAAGAGAGTACGTACAACGTATTAGACTAATGCCAGCTCTCCCAGTTGATATTTTTCACCTACAACTCAATAGCTGGGAGTTTCAGCAGTTGTGTTCAGCTGACGACCTTGGAGCAAAGTCTCCCTTGGCAAAAGCATAACAACCAGGCTGTCCAGCAATACAGGCCAGATCAAGAAGTAATAACACTCAAAAATGGCAAAGTGTTAATTAGAAGCAGGATGTAATTATCTAAATTGCAAACCAGGCAGGATTCTGTGAGCTAACACCCTTATGAATCCTGTACATACTGCCATTCCTGTCCATACGGAGACCAGTAATATGCTGTACAGGAGGACCTTGCCTCTGAAAGAATTTCCTTTACAGCCAAAAATACAGGCACACCCAACAGTAGCTTGAGAATTGCTGCAGCCCAGTCCTCCGTCATCAACCTGTCAACAAATTTAAAAAATCCACAGCGCTGCTTACTTTGGTGAAAAACTCATGGTCTAAGATCTCTTCCAGTGTGAAACGTTCTTCTGGATTTAGTTTCAAGATGCCCATGAGCAGGTTCCTAGCTGGTATGGAGAGGGAGGTCGGGAGCGTGAATGTGACAAGCTTGATGCACCTGTAAGTCTCCTTGAGATCAGAAGTCTCAAAAGGGGGAGTCCCACACAGCAACGTATACCTGTGAAGACAGCCCAGAAAAGAAAAAAAAAGATGGTAAAGGATTTAAGGAAGATTCAAGGACTCCACTTCAGTGCCACCAGCTTTGACAGGATCTTCATGACATGACTCAGCAGCAACTTTAAGGAAGCTACATGGAACCACACCCAGCTTTAAGTGTTCTTCTTGAAATGAAGCTCATTAGATGCTGTGGTTACTCCAGCTACTTGCTAGTAGAGACACATCCGGACAGCAAATGACAGCACCGTTCCATGTGATCAGGACTCAGCTGCCTTTTTAGGAACTAGACTTCACAAGGCATAATTGAAGGATGAAAGAGGAACAAACCTTCCCCCTATGCAGAAACTCACTAGAGACCACTTGGTCCCTCCACAATCAAGATAAATTTTCCATTTAATATGATGTGAAAAGTAACAGGATGTAGTGGCTAACCAGTGTGCGAAGATCTTAACACACAAACAATTTTGGTTGTTTATAAAAGATCCTCAGAAAGCTGTTCTGGACCTGAGCTGCATAACCACTAGCCCACAATAGTTCAAACATATTTTCCATTTGTTCTGAAGGAGCTATAAATAGGTTGATGAGAGATTAACAACAGCATTAACAACTAAATAGATTTGTCCTTAAACTGTTTCCCCATAGCCCAGAAGAATGAGGCAATAGTTTTGAGGAAGCCTGCATGGGTCTATATTGCAATCAGGCTGCAGCATACGTCTACTAATCAAGCAAGCTATGCCACATTTTCTAATCAAGATCTTTCAAAGATCGTCCTGCTTATTTACTCATGTCTAGAGTTTTGAGCATGGTTCAGGATGCTTTTTTATCACCACTTTCCTTTCAACTGGTGTAGGACAATAGCTTCCACTTTGAGCCAGGTGGTGTAGTGGTTAGGGTGCTTATCTTATCTGGGAATAACGGGTTTGATCTCACACTGTCCCACAAAGCCAGCTGGGTGACCTTGGGCTAGTCACAGCTCTCTTCTGAGCTCTCAAACCCCCACCCACCTCACAGGATATCTGTTGTGGGAGAAGAACAGAAGGTTTGTCAGCTGCTTTGAGTCCCCTTAAATGGGTGAGAAAAGAAGGGTAGAAAAGCCAACTCTTCCTCTTCTTACCTTGGATTGTGAAATTTATCCTATAAGATTTGAGGACATAAGAGGAGCTCTGCTAGAGCAGGCTTTCTAGTCCAGCATCCTGTCTCACACAGCAGCCCACCCATAGCTTCCGAGCATTCTCAAGCAGAAGACAAAGGCAAAACCTTCACCTGCCCTGGACTCCCTGAAAATGGCTTTTAGAGGCATCCTGCTCATCTCACCAATCAGGAGGCAGTACCTAGGCATCCATTCTAGTGGCCATTGATACACCTGTCTTTCATGAATTTATCTAATCCATTCTTCAAGCTGTCCAGGCTGGTTGCTGTCATCACCTCTGCTGGTAATAAATTGTTATGACCACCTGGGTGAAAAAACACTTCCCCTTGTCTGTCCTAACTCTCCTGCCCATCAGTTTCACCATTCTACTATTGTGCAACAGGTTTAGAAAATTCTCTATGCATGATTCTATATATTTCAATCAGGTTTTCTCTTAAAACACTGCCTTTCAAGTCTGAAGAGACCAGACATTATGGAAACTTTATCAGACATAAGAAGAGGATCTAATGTGTTCCTTTTTAGCCAATGCCTTTCCATATACCAGCTTACAAGTAGCTTTCTCTGCCTAGATAGTGACTGCTACCAATGTTATACCAGAAACCTCATTGCCTTTCATATTATTTCTTTTCAGTATCTGTACTGTTATTGCATAGATTTGCTGACTGTATCAAAGCTTAGGCTACATAATGAAGGAAGCACTGCACTTGTGCTACTTGGAAAACAAGCTTTTCATTTCTACACAAGCCATAATATGCTGTTTCCTTCAAGTGAATGGAGTGAAGCGGAAGGACTGAAACAGCCCCTCTAGAAATCCTCAGAGAAACCAATCGTCCGTGAATCTTAGGCCTGCTACTTACATGACGCAGCCCAAAGACCACACATCTGACTCTGGTCCGTGTCCTTGTCGTAGTAACACTTCAGGGGCAAGGTAGTTGGGGGTGCCACAGATTGTCCTGGAAAACCAAGCGAAGTAGGCCAAGCCAAATCACAACGGTGCCAACAAAAACACAACCACCAGAATTAAGCAATTTTAGAGACTATTAAAGCCATTAAGCAATGTGTGTCCTCAAGGACCAGTCACAACAAATCATTTCAAAGGTCCATTAATAAGAAAGGATGCATTTTATAAATAATGCTATAAAGTTTACAAATAATACTATAAGAACCAATACTATTTGTTCTCCAGGTCAGGGCCCATGAATTGCAACTCCACGTCCTGGGTCAGCTGGCCATGAGGTGAGGGACCAAGAGGAGCTGGAGTCCAACACCATCTCAAGCCACCCTATTGATTGTTACACCTGTACTATACGAAGGCTTAAACGCATCACTATAACATATCTGTAGTTCATCAAAGGGACAAAGGAATGTCTGAACTGACAGTAGTCTTTCAAAATTTAAGGTTTTGCTTGGGATTTTAATCCTTTTACCTGTTTTCGCACATTCCCTCATACAATAAAGTAGCTGTGCCACGCCATCTTGCTCCACTGTTCCTCACAGTAGCAACATTTTGAGCCAACATTCCTGGAATCTGCCTGTTCGTATTGATGAGTATGCATTCTCTCTTCTCCAGGTACCAGAACTACCCTCCCTATTCAGAATCTCTTTCCATTTTAGCTCATCCCGGCTACTGCAACAGCCAATGCTTGGCATGAGCGTAATCCAAGAGAAGGTTGGCATTGTTTCTCCTCACTGTGCAAACATGAGGCCTTTGCCTTAGGCACAGCAACACGCACAGTAAAGGCATTGTTTGCCATCATCAAGTTCCAGGCTGGAGTAAAGAAGTCCATTTCAAACCCCACTGTCCTCGTCTCACTCCAGTTTCACTCTCCCCGCACCCAACACACACAGCTGCAAAGAAGTGTGGGGACAGGACCAGGAGGCACTGTAAGGAAGAAGTCTCTTCACTCTCATCCCAGGGTCAACTAGATCCACATTAGACAGGCAGGAAAACACAGGAAAAAGCATCTTAAGGGATCCAACTTTAAGTTGCTTACTTTTTCCTCTGGTCTGCAGGTTCCTGCCGGGCAGCCAAACCAAAATCCCCAACTTTCAGTTCCATGTTCTCATTGATGAAAAAGTTACCTGCAAGAGAAGAGTAAGATTCTGGTTCTGGCCTGCTTCTGCTTTAATGTCAAAGCCTATTCAACTAACAGCATTGTTGCAAACCCAACAGGTTTTAGGAACTAGAAATATCACAGTAAAATACTAGCCTTTAATTGCAAGGAGGCTGTCTGCTGCCGGCCAAAAACGTCTGCAGCTGTAAGTAATAAAACTTTAAGCCACTCTGACCTGCACTTCAGAGGAAGGTTTTTCACATGCGGGAAAAGAACGGCTGTGCTATACTCACCTAATTTCAGGTCTCTGTGCAGGATGCCCTTAAGGTGGAGGTATTTCAAAGCAGAGATGATCTGTTTGAGGTAATATCGGACCTCTGGTTCCAGAAGGGTGTGACGGGATTTCCAGATGTGTGCCAAGGACTAGAAAAGAAAAGGTTACAGAGGCCCTATTTTAAGCTGGTATTTATTCAGGGTTTCATTGTTTGTTTATTTTTCTATCACACCCAATACCCGAAGGTCTCAGGGTGGGTAACAATATTTAAAATCAGACATATATTAAAACAACAGTATATATTAAAAATCGTACAGTGGGAAGAGACAATATATTTCCTATTTAACCAAAGGCCAGGGCACTGCACACAGCGGCAAATGGTGTTCAAAGTTCCTCAGCAATGTGATCCACAAAGTGACCCTAAACTGGTTACTGTCTCTCAGCCTAAATCAACCCCAAAAGTTGTGGGAAAAGGAAAAGAGGTGAACCATATTTACTATCCTGAGATCCTTGAATAAGACAACATAGAAATGTATGACAAGATTGCCTCCAGGCCTTAATACTATATAGCCTTTTCTGCACATGGCCTTATTAAACATTATGTTTTAAGAACATAAGAGGAGCACTGCTGGATCAAGGCCACAGCCCATCTAGTCCAGCATCTTCTCCCACACACTGGCCCACACATCGCTCACTGGCATCTCAAGCAGAGACAAGGGCAAACCTTCACTTGTTCCTAAACCTCAGCAAATGGCTTTAGAGGCATCCTGCCTGTTCCCCAGCCTGAAAGATGTACTTAGGCATCCATTCTATTAGCCACTGATACATCTGTCACCCATGAATTTGTCCAACTGTTTCTTAACGCCTTCTAGGAACCTGCCATCCACATGTCGGCGCAGACTATGACAGTTCCTACCCAAGGTATGCCACAATCTGTAGATGACAGCGTCCTATTCCAGGTTATAATCCTGAATAAGATCTGGTACAGAAAGGACCACAAACCCATTTTATCAAAATGTGTGCTCCAATTCAAAATGATAGTTGGGTGAATTTCCATGATCAAGGTCTTTCCCTTTAAATTCAGTTATAGAACCTGCTCATTCTACTGCTTTTTCTAAAACATATTTTGATTATCTGACTGCATATTCTATAACATAACCTTTATAGATATAGATAGGTTGCAACTGAAGGATTTTTTGAAATCTTGGAAGACTAACTTCAAAACTGTAGGATAACAGTTGCTATAAATTTGAAGAATAGATTATGAATTGGGTCTAGCACGCATGATTGGTAAAGATAAAGGAATTCTGTAATAAAACTTCTGAGCTTAATTGACTCTACTTTAGCAAAATTAGTTCCTTTGAAAAGCACCACATTGAACCTGATGTCCTCTAAGTACTGTATTATTCTAATAAGTAATCATTGGACACTTTTGTATGACTGATTCCAGAGCAGCCATAGCCATTAAAATACCAGTAGCTGACTTATTGTTTACAGAGATTGAAGAGCAAACAGAACAAACAGCTAAATACAATGACTGCTATGCACGGCTGACACAGCTTCCATACCAAGGCCGCTAATATGACATTATAAGAATTTTGATAACACTGTATCAGACAGTGCATGCCACAAAGTCAAGACATGTGCCAATCAGGAGGACAGAAGCATTAAAGGGCCCACAGTACTATGCAAAACTAGTATTGGTAAGAAATTTGGAAATGGACATTCCGACAGTGGAACAAAGAAGAACAGAGTTGCAAGGCTATTACTCCTTGAGCTTCTAGGGGAACTTGTAGCAGGGAAAAAACAGTACCAGGTTTTCCTCCTCCCTCCCAACCACATTTTCTCTTATGCTGTCTTTTCATATTGTTTACCCTTTTGGCCATCTGCAAGCCACTCTAGAAGCATTCTTCTCAAATGTAGGATAAAAAAAGTGTGTTGATTCTTGTCAACTCTGGTGCCCTCCAAATCTTCCAGGCAACAGCTCTCACAACTCTCCGCCAGCCCAACCTTGCCAGACCTAACTTCTAGGCTGTTTTAGGAACCTCTCATGCTAACATAAATATGATGGTAAAGCTAAGGTGGTGTGAAGATATTGGGAGTAACATGAAACTCACCCGGTTATCTAAACAGAAGAACCAGGCCATAACAGAAACAAGCTACACCCAAAGGAGCATCCAGGCTTAGACTCACCTTCCTGCTGCAGTGTTCGAGGAAAATGTAGATATTCTCTGAGTCTTCAAAATAATGTGAAAACTTCACAATGTGTTTGTGGTGGAGGTCTCTGTGCAGCTCAATTTCATTGTTGATCTAGAAGTTCAATCAAAATCAGCACAGTCAAATCCAGTATCTAAGAGACATGCAACCCCTCATCCATCCACTCAGGACTCTAGGACTCTTACCTTTTCCCGCTGATGCGGCTTTGCTACTCTGCTGTGAGGGACAACCTTCACTGCATAGGTTTTGTTGCTTGAGAGGTCTATTGCTTCATAGCACCTAGCAAATCCCCCCTAACAATCAAGAAAACAGCAATTAGAAAGGCAGAAGATTTCATTCAAAATGCCCCTTGATAGATTAGCCAGTTTATCTGAAGAAACCTGTTTTCCTCAGGCTCCTGTATTACCCAAACAAATATTAGTCAAGGCTCTGAAGCCAGTTTCTCTTATGAATTAGAAGCATTCTTGCTATCAAGAATTTTCGTTTCCATCTCCATAACCAGTAACCTGAAGTCATAAAGTGGCCACCTACTCTTTTGATGATGATACAGTGTTACCAGCTCATATTATTGCTTTTCTGTTGTGTTAAGTTAAAGAACGCATAGTATATTTAAAAGTCAATCCTGTATTTACTGACATGACTTCTTGTTAATGTTTAAATTACTATATTGTTGAGTTGGTGTAAAGTTGCAAAAAAGTTTTTTAAAAAGTATAAACTATTTCTTCAGTTCTCTCAAGTGTCATTTCTTATCAATAAGTACCGGAAGAAAAATGTCCTTAACTCAAAATAGCCACAACATGTTTATGGAAAACTTTTTTGCAAATAAGAAAAATGAACCTTCTTCAGCAGAGGGAAGAGACTTCTGGCTGTGCTCATGAGCACTGACTACCCCTGGATTTCAAGTGTGATTGGCAATTGGAAGATGATTAGAAAACCACAGTTGGCCAACAGATAACACTGACCCTGATTTACCAGTTGCTGGAAGGTGAACAAAATACAGGATCCTAGTTAACTTTTTCCTGACATTACTGAACATGGGAAAGTAGGCAAGAAAACTAGGACAACACAAATCTGCAAGAGTCATAGCACACAAATGAGCAAACACATCAGAATTAGCACGGGAATGGATTTAGCCCTAGGCAAAATGGGTTCATAAAAATCCACCATCATGTTATCAACGTATCCCCTAGTCTTCACAAGTGAGAAACAAGCAACCTGCAGCAGAGGTACAGCCTTATTTCCACAAACAACAGAACAGAAGTCAAGCCAGGTTGCAATAGCAAATATGAACTTTATCCCAGTTGTTTTAGGTTAGAGAAACATACCCAGAATACAGCCACGGCTATTTAAATGCAGTGAAATACATGGTGCCAACAAAACTCTGGTGCCAGTTCAAAAGGCCGCACGTGCTCGCTGAGCCCTCCCTTGGCTAAGACAGCCCTAGTCATCTCACTCTGCAAAGGCTGCATCATCACAGCTTCAAATTCTGCAAACATGTCCAGGACACTTCATCCTATTTTTGTCTTTGCAAGGATACTGCAATATGCTTACATTGTCACCTTGGCAGAGTCTGTAACTAGAATATAATTAAATGACACTTCACACTACGTCAGGAAGGACAAGTTGAAAGAACTCTGAAGTCAACCTATACATTCTGCTTTCTTGGTTGCTCATAATTGACAAGCAAATGGATTCTACCTTGAAAACCCACTGGATCGGTTTCAAAAGAAAAATACATACATACTAATTCAAACCCTGAGAAATCATGTCAGCCTGAAAACAGACCATTTTCAGCTTTTCCACAAGAAGGCATATTTCACTATGTATCATACTTCCGGCTATTTTGAAGTCTGTATAATTATTTTACACTTTTCCTACATCTAAGAGCATCATTCTCCTTTTGGAAGCTCAGTATGATTAATCGCTGCTCACGCGACACCCAACACTGGAAGGCTAGCACCATAAACAGGTTTTTCTAGGCGTGAAAAAAAGTGACATCCTTTGCCATAGCCCAGATCTAACCCAAAACAACCCTCACACCTAGCCAGTGTTTTAAGGAGAAGCCAGTTTTGTTGCATGATAAATCACAGGTTTGGGTACTTCAGCCACAGAAACTGTTCTAGCAGGGATCACCAAGGAGCCGAACTCTTATCTGGTCTAGTGGTTAGGTAGCCAGATTCTTATCTGGGAATACCAGGTTTGATTCCCCACTCCTCCACAAAGCCATCTGGGTGACCTTGGGCTAGTCACAGCTCTCTACGGACTGCTCACAGCCCCATCTACCTCACAGGGCGTCTGTTGTGGGGAGAAGAACAAAGAGCTTTGTCAGCTGCTTTGAGTCACCTTAAATGGGTGAGAAAAGTGGGGTAGGAAAGCCAACTCCTCCTCCTTCTACAAGAGACAGCAAAAAAAGAAATACACTAAACCCTTGCGAACTCAACACTAGCTCTGCTACATTTGGAGATGCCAAGACATATGTGTCCCACGCAGACAAGGAGATTTCCATATTATAGAACACATTATTTGATATGGGGCAAAAGCATTTATACATAGTCCTTCCTTCAAAACGTGACCTTTGTAACAGTGCCACTTTGCTCATCAAGAAGAGACATTTCCAGGCTAATTGCTGCCACTCCTTTCCTTCCTCTCCTGACACCCAAGTACAGATTTCTCAATGAACATGAATGTTTTTTTTAAAGCAGAAAATAGATACTTGCATCAGTATATCTTGCAATAAATAATCCAGCAGCTGCAAGTACTTAATAACTCTAATACTGAAAACCAGTATTTCAGCTTTTTGAAAAATCTCTGTGACTGTGCAAAATTTGCATTTGCCAACAAAGCGGGGGGGGGGGGGAGATTTTCTGTAGAATGGAACAAAAGATGCCTGGGTCACTTAAGGCCCTACGAATTAAAGCAAATAGTATACAAGAAGCCCAATTTCTAACCACTGAATTCAGGCCGAATTGCTTCTAGTTTTAGCATCTTACAGCAAGCCAGAGAAAGTAAATCTGGTTTTGAAGCAGAAAAAGATTCTCTTGATTCTACATTCTTCTAAGCACCCAAGACATGAGGATTCAAGCAATATTTCAATATATACTTGAACAAGCATGAGAAACTATACTAGAATTCAGTCTTTGGTTTGTGTCTCACCTGCTTCTAAATAAGCCAAGTTTCCACCACAAATTGGTTTCAGACAAGTTTACCAAAATCCAAGCACAGCTCTTTATACCACAGTAGCTCTTTGGATGGACCAGAACAAAGACACTTGTCCTAGGCTGACTCAGACTTTGGGCCCTGCAGACGCTACACCAACCAGCAGTGACCAGAAGAAATTTCTCAGCCTTACCCAGAAACCCAGCAGTTAAATTAGGATTTTTATTCTTTTTGTGCATTCAAAGCGTGTGCTCTCACACCTCTGAGCCTTCCCTAGCCTGGTATTCTCCATTACTTTCAACTTGGAAACCTCCAGCTGTTCCTGAACTATAGCTCAGTGCCAAGAATTGTAGCCGTGGGACATTTGGAGGGGTGCAAGTTGAACAGCCCTAGTTTTGCCAGCTTATTCTATAAGCCTAGGCCTGTCCACGGAGAGAGAGACAGTTCAAGAACCAGAGAGGACACCAAGCTGGGCGAGAATGGTTGAAAGCACCCCGGTCTGCTCCAAATGCTATTCTAACCACAACAGGGTTGTAGCTCCATTTTGCACTTATAATACTACTGAGCCCTGTCCGCTGATAAGGACAGAACTAAGTGTAGTAAGAAATTCCAAAATCAAAATGCCAAATTACACCAAAAGTCACAGCAAACCAGTCGCTACACAAGAGGCAGCTTTTAAACCAAGCTGGTCATTACCACAGGAAATGCCAACTTCTACTAATCTCTCCACTAGCCTGTCCGGGTCAAAACCTGAACTGTGTCTATTAGGTTTAACTGGGAAAAGGCCAACCCTCACTCAGTGGAAACCCCCCCCCCTGCCCCCAGCTCCTGACTACTGAGGAGAAAGGGGCTTGTGCCTCCAAACACAGACAGGAGAAGAAGAAGAGTTGGCTTTTCTACCCAGCTTTTCTCACCCATTTAAGGTGACTCAAAGCAGCTGACAAACCTTCTATTCTTCTCCCCACAACAGACACCCTGTGAGGTAGGTGGGGCTGTGAGAGCTCAGCAGAGAGCTGTGACTAGCCCAAGGTCACCCAGCTGGCTACACGGGGGAGGGTGGAATCGAACCCAGTATTCCCAGATAAGAGTCCGGCTCCCTAAACTGGCTCACAGGAAGGAATCGGCTTGAACACTGTCCACTGCCCATTCCCCCTTTCCAATCCAGCAGTGAGACCAGAAGAGTCGAGGCCAGTACTAGAATGGGGAGAATAATCTATACGCTTTGCAAATACTGGAGCTAAAAGCAGCCGCCATTCGCCGGGAGCGCTTTTCTCCCGTCCACACAACGCCGCAGACCGCCTCAGCCAGCCGCGCGCATCCCGCTTTCACTCCGAAGCCGATGCCCCACCCCGAGAGAAAGCGAGGCGCTTCCCTCGCGTGCCAGGCTGAAGAGGAGCCAGAGGGGCTGAGGGGAAGAAAAGGAACTCGGTCGGCAGGAGAAAGGAGAGGAGACCAGTAAGAGATCCAAAAAAGGTGCAAAAAGGGGAAAAAACCGAAGTCGCCCCCCCTCCGTTCACACGTTACACGGGGTGAAGCGAGGGAGACACGCTCAAATGCGGGGGGGGGACGAATAGGCACAAACGCCACGGGCCAGTGGGCGAGAAATCCCGCTTTGATCTCGCTCTAGTGATCCCCACATGGTCCGCGGGCTGCTGCAGGGCCCCCGAGGGACAAACGCCTCCGCCTCCGGCGATCGTGTGGACGGAAGCGGCTCGAGCTTCTCGCCTCTCCCGTCCAGGGCAAGGAGTCCGCGCCCGGTACGTACCTTGCCGAGCAGGCGGCCTTTGCTGTAAGCTCTGCCGGTGGCCGGGTCGGTGATGATCCGCGCAGATTCGGCCGTTTTGGGCTGCTCCGCGCGGTCGGGTTTCGGGGAGACGGCGGCCGGCTGCGATGACTTGTACAAATCGGAGCCCAGGACGCGGTCGGCGAACGGGTGAGGCTGGAGAAAGCAAGCGGGCTCCATGGCGAGAGGGCGGCCGCGCTGAGCGCGGGAGGTGCGACGCGAGCCGGTCCGCACCCTCAGAACGACCTCCCGAAACGCGCCGCGCACACCCCGCACCGGCCGGGCTCCAACTTGTGCGATCTCTCCGCTTCTTACCGAGCCGGCAATCCCGCTCCTTTTATGGATGGGCGCGGCGTAGGTAAGCCCGCCTTCGGAGGCGGGGCGGGGTAGACCTTAAAGGGCCCTCCGCCTGAACCAATGGATGGGGAACTTTCTCCTGGCAAGAGGAAATTCGAAAGGAAACAGAGAGAGACAAAAATAGCCTTTCCACTCTCCCTTTCCTTTTAGTTTCGGAAGCAGCAGCGTGATCCACGGAGGAAGCGGCGAGAGGTCTGAATCAGTGGATGTCACACTGAGCCCTATTGTCTCTGGACAGCAAAATCGGATTATTTTAATGATGCTACAGATCTTCTGTTACTCTTCTTTAGAATAAACCCGTTTAGAAACAGAACTGCATAGTATGGACCTGAATGCGTGGAAATGAATCCTGGTAGGCAGCTTTACCGCATGCCACAGGTTGATGGGGGAATTTGTGAGTTTGCACTTCAAAGCTCCTATTGAATTGCTTTGTGAATGACTCCCAATGCTTCAGGAGTTTTCTAAAACCAAACAATTATTTTCTACTTGACTTTTAAAAAAAGAAGCTTCCAACCTCCCAAAATATCTTGGCTGCTGTGTCTATAAGAGTAATTTCAGGGGATACAATTCTTAAAACAAATAATAAACAAAATCTCAAATGGGGGAGTAAAATGGCTGCTGCTAGAGTACCTGGTGGGTGCTTGTGGGTGCTGCTTCCTGGCTGCCTCTGAATCATGAAACCCACCCTCAAGGTGAACTATGTGGTGAACACAATTAACTACTCTGAGGGTGGATGAGCCTGTGAGAGCTCAGAAGAGAGCTGTGACTAGCCAAAGGTCACCCAGCTGGCTTCATGGAGGAAAGCGGAATCAAACCTGGTATTCCCAGAGAAGAGTCCGGCTCCCTAACCACTACACCAAACTGTCTCACTGGAAGTGAAGGGATCCACTGCTGGGGCAGGAAGTGCGCAGTTTACATGGCCAGTGCCTCCTGTCCCTGGAGGTCACCTCCAGGGTTATCCCACTAGGAGGTGATAATGCAGGAAATCCAGCCCCAGATAATTATCACCTCCTTTTGGTCATTTTAAGGGAGTTTGCATCTAACCATCCAGAATGCCTAGATGAGCTTGTTGTCACTTCCATGCATGCCTGTTTCAGCCTCCACAAATGTGTGTTGGATGGAGGAATCGTGGCAGCTCTGTCCAGAAGGACAGTAAATGTTAGAAAATCCATCTCAAATCCCAAAATGTTTATGTTAGGTTTAATATAATATATGGTAACTCCTCTGGGATTTATATATGGAAGATATCCAACAATAGAGGATTGAGTAATTATGATGATGGAATTTGCAGAAATGCACAAATTACCCAGTTTGGTAAGAGATACATCAGTGGCTAAAAGAACTAACAACCTTTTATTGATTATCTACAGAGACAGGAAAATGATATATTAATTGTCAGTTTCAAGGACTAAGTAAGAAATTAGATGAAGAGGAAGAAGAAGACAAAAAATTGGGGGAGCAGAAGATCAGAGGTATAAGGAAACATCAAGACAGAAACAAGAAGTCAATAAATGTAATCAAGAGACTAACAATTGTATAATTTTATTTTTTTCTAAATATTGTTTTGGATTCTTTTGAGAAAATAATAAAAATATTGTTTTATTGTTGTTGTTGTTCAAAAGGAAAACCTGCCACCAGCGCTGGGCTTTCCAGCATTAGTTTTTAGCACATTTTCAGAGGTGGGGGAAGCAGGGCTATGGTAGGATTGCCTCATTTACATGAGGCGTCTACACCAAAGCAGCACCATAGTGGCATGGTATTCCCCCAGGGTCAGAGTCTTCAAAACTGAAGAACAAAAATTCTGCAGCTTCAAATTTTCTGTCACTGGACAGGAAATGGCTCTGGAAACTGGACATTGTGCCAGGTGGAAGTTGCCTCTCTAGGTTGCCCTCCCCTTGCTGTTAATCTCAGCAAAACCTGCCCTTGGAGTAGTTTCTAAGCCTCTGTGTACAGGTTGCCTTCAAGGGTGGAGTTTGCATCTTGGAGTCAACCATGAGGCACAATGGCAAAAATGAAACAACGAAGACAAAGGCATTAAGTGATTCTTGGAAGTGTTCTTGATTCCACCTGGCTGGGAAACTGCAAGGATGCACCAAGGACAGGTGTTTTTGCCATGGAGATCAGACTACGGTCAGAACTCTGAAACAACTACATTAAATGCAATAGATTGTTATACTGCAAAAACTGTTTGCAGAAGGAAAAGCTTGAACAACACAGTTGGTTATGAGTACGCTGCTTTCCAGTCTTTAGTAGTAAAGGTAGGTCTGTTATTTCTGGGGAGGGCCAATTTGACCTGTTCAATGCAAGCATATGGAGGACAGCTGGGGGAGCCTGTTGCGCCTGAGATTAATTAGCTAGCTCATGACATCTAAAATACGCCTCCCCCTGTGGTGATGAGAACTGTCTTGCGATTTTTTAAAAAATCACAGAAAGGACCAGTGCAAATAAATAAATGCTGCTTTAAAGAGGAAAAAGAAAATCTGAATTATGAAAAAGAAAAGCAGTTTCATGGTTGAAGTAGCTTGGTGGAATATAAGTCTCTATTATAAGGCTGCAGGTTAGGGGTGAATCTGCCCTTGCTGGTAGGCCAGCCTTTTCACGTGAGGGTTTTCGAACGCGTGTAGAACACATTGGGACGGAGCATTCGGTCCTGTGGGCCGGCAGCTTCATTCTGGGCCACCCCGGCCCATCCCAACCCGTCTACACACGTTCGAGTTTCAGAGCACAAAAAAGCGCTCTGAAACCGTACCTGCGCGCTCGGCCTGTCCTGGGATGTTCCCAGCTGTACCAGAAGGAAAACATTTGCACGCTCTCCCTCCGTGACAGCTGGACCCCTCCCCCGGCCTCCCCCCCCCGATTGGCTGCTGTGGAGCCAGGGATGGACAGCCCTGGCGCCTCCCTTCCCTGTGGTCGTGGCGCAATCCCGGGGCCCAGATTGCCTTCCCAGCACCGGCAGGGCCACCACCCAGCACCCCCCAACCACCCCAGGGGTGCGCGCACATGAACACCCCGTTTGCCGCAGGGCAGCAAGTGGGGCGAGGAGGCTGCGGGGCGGTCCCTGGCCATCTGCACAGGCGTGGGTGCCTGCTGAATCAAGGACCACCCCGCATGCAGACGCAGAACATAGCCGGCCTCCTCGCCCCACTTGTTGCCCCGTGCCGAACAGGTGAGCCCCGTTCACGCACACGTGCCCCTGGGATGGGGTGAGGGGTGCTGGGTGGGGATCCTGCCAGTGCCGGGAAGCTGATCTGGCCTCAGGGTGTGTGCGCGACCACAGGGAAGGGAGGCACCAGGGCTGTCCACCCTGCTCCACAGCAGCCAATGGGGGGAGGCCGGGGGCAGGACTTATGAGTCCCGGGATGGCCATTCGGCCTGAAAGCGTCTAAGACAGTTTTCCATCCACACGTAGGTAGGTAAAAGATGTGTTTGCAACGTGTCCTTAACCTGCCAGTGCAGATGGGAAAGTGTCTTAGCCGTGTTCGGGCCGAAGCGTTCTACAGCATTTTAGCTGTAGTGCAAAGAGGCCTCCGATCAGAAAGTGTGCTAGGATCACCCCCTCCATATGCTGGGGATATTTTACTGGTCTCGTGTTCAGGATGATGGACGCTCGCCTTCACTTGCTTAGCACTTGCTTTCAGTAGGCTGGATGAAGTGGACCGGACTGAGAGAGTAGATCCTGCCTAGGACAGATGGCTTCTGGTACGGATCAAGGCTGCCTGCTTTGAATTATTAAAAGAACAAGCAGTTTCATGACTGAATGTAAATCTGTATAAAGAGGTGCAGATTATGGACAATTCTGCATTTGGGAGACCCTGCCCACTGCTGGTATATTCCAACCAAACAGGGCAGATTGTAGACCAGACCAGGAGACTCAAAAGGTCATACCAGGGGGTGTTACGCCAGGCTACAGAGTTCTGTGGATGACACATCTCCGTGGTCCAATATATCATGGGACCCATTGTGCCGGCGCAAAAAGGCAAGCTACCACAATGGACCCTTGGGCCTTTGGAGCTGTTGGAGGTCCCCTAAGCCAGTGCTGGACAGGAACAGGCTATCCCAATGCAGAGAACCTTATTCTGCACCAGGGGCCATCTTTTCTAGGAGGGTCTGTCTACTGAAAGCAAGTGTGGACAGGCCATAGGAACCTGCTATGGTTGTTCTTTACATATGATAAACATCATCCTGAACACAAGAACAGCAAAATGCCGTTACCTGTCCTGGAAGAACATAGAGGAGGGACCCCAAGCATAATATACCTGTGTGTCCATGTGTGCTCTCCCAAGCAGGATCAGCTTTAGCACAGTGCAAGCAACGTAGCCATGCAGAGCATTGAGTTCACAGGGGTTTGGAGTGCCCTGCCTTCGGCTTTGCCCCATCCTGCCTCAGGTCCTTCTCCCCCAGCCCACAGAAATCAGATGCTGTTCCCTTGTTTGGGCACCTAATCTGCTAAAGCCAATACTGCTCCTAAGACATTCCCCAGCACCTGTGGGAGAAGCTTTATACTTCCCTCTGACCTCTGCAGATGAGTTAAATAGGTAAACTGTCTTCCCTACTGGACGCACTGCTTTCTCAGTGGTAACCACTGGTAAGGAGCAACAGTCTCCATTTTGAAACCACTTTCATTTTAAATATTCTACAGCAGCTATCTTGCAACTAGTGACCCTACTTCTTTCTTGGAGTTCCTCAGGTACCCTAGATCATTCAACATGCCTTTGGGGAAAAAAGTTGTTCCTCCTTTAAGAAAACCGCTTCCTCCAGTGTGGTCAGATACAGACAATTGTTGGCTTACCTGAGGAAGCAGGAAAAGAGGACAGAGAAAGCAGTTGGGATGAGCACTTTATCTTGCAACAAGCCAGACATGGAACCACTGCAGACAAAAGTCCAGTTAGATTCAAGCCAAGGTACTTCCCCCAAACGTGGCCTCACCCCATCGCCCTTCACGACCCCTACCTTGGAAGAGGCAGCTTTCTTAATGATACAAAAGAAAAAGGCCTATATTTTCAGGACAGGTTGGCAGATAGGGTACCCACAAGTGATTTTAAGTTACTTCCTGTTTGTTTATTACATTTGGCCTGTTTATTGGTAGCAATTGCTTGGCATTCTGTTTCAGAGAGGGCAAGTTTGTTTGGCCAGTAATTTATAGCCACTCACCTGGCCAAATGAGTTTGGAATAGATAATAAAGTCATACCAGCAGCAATTGCACAAATAAAACAGGCTATTTTGCTACGTTAAGGGAAAATCCATATTAATAGCCTGGATGCCACTAAAAATGAATGATTTTAAAGATTATGTTCACAAAGCAGCAGAGATTCCGGAAAAAAAACTGTCTAAACTCAGGCTTCTAGAAGTAGTTTAATTAATTAATGACATGAAGCTACTGCCCCCTACTGACCAATTGAAGAATTACTCCCATTGCTGTTAGTTTTTCTGGCTTGTTACTTCTCAAATAGATAGTTTGTGGATGAATAGGAAATGTCATGTGGACTCTGGGGCCGTGTCTTCATGGCAACCTTAGGTCGGATTCAAAACGTTTTCAGTCCTCAGAGTCCGCACGGCAGTTTGGCTTAACACGCTTTCCCCGTGTTAAACCACCCCAAAGCGTGGGGAATCTCAATCCTGATTTCAACAGGTCTCACTCCAGATCGTGCGCTTGAAACATTTTACATTTTTTACTGTGTGGACAGTACCGTTTTAAGGTATGAGAATCCATTTTTAGGGTTTCCCTCTCCCAATAGCTTGCTTCTAAAGACAGTGATTTCAGTGTTAAAAATCCACTCTTAACAGCAGCGCTACACTGTAGCAATGGAACCACTTCAACCTGGTAACAATGTTGCAATTTTGCACAATTCTAAAAGTTCTGACTTTAGAAAGGGAAAGGAAGGGAGGAAAGCAGCTGAATGTGAATGTTTAAACCAAAGGGGCTTTAGTTGCCGCTGCTGCTGTGTGCCCTGAGCAATGGGGAGAGGAGGGGAAAGAATTGCTGGCTGACTGCCCGCTGCCATTTTTCCTCCATCCATGGAAGTGGCAACCACCCAGCCACCCAGTTAGGCTCCGTCAAGGGGTCCCTTATGGGTGGCTTGTCCATGCCAGGAGGAAGAGGGCAGGGCAGCCCCAAAAAGCGGATTTTAAAAAGTAGCCACTTGAGTCCCACCTTGAGTCATGTACCCCACGTATGATCCTCAGAATCCGGATCCAACGCAATTAAGTTAAAAGCAATGGGAACAGGCAAATTCACGTTTGCATCCGGTTCTATTATTTCGGTTTAGGGAACGCGAAATAAGCTTGCTGTGGGGATTCGCTGGGCTACAGCCAATAAATCATCTTCACCAACAAATTACAGAGAAGGTCTGGCATGAGGAAAAGAAAGGTAGATTTGCCGGGTTTCCTTTTTACTAATATTCTGAGAATGTATACCGCTGCTTGAATCTTTGTTTTTGAGGCAAAAGTGTGGCAAGAAAGTAAACACCTCTGTAGTGCTCAAAGTATGCTAGGGTTGCCAGCATTTCAGCTCATCACTGTAATTTTAAGAGCTGTTTCATGGCAAGACCATTAAAGACAATAATCACTTTCTCCATATTGTGAAAGTAAGAAACATTGAGACCCTAGTCTAACACAATTTTTATGATTGACATTTTCATAGATAAGCATCCCCTTCATTTTATAACTGTGACATTTACTCTGAAAGAATATCCATCTGTCCTGTTCTTCTAACTCGGTGGTCACTTTCTTTAAGTCAGGGTTCTCCAACTATAACTATCTGTCTTCCTGAAATACAGCACCCATCATTACATACCAGCATAGAATCCTGGGAAGTGTAGTTCAGGAACATCTGGAGGTCATCAATTTGGAACTCCTGGTCTAAATGATGGCCTTCTACCTCTTCCCTTCAACCAGCATGTGGACAAAGGAAACCCAGAAGAGGAATGCCATCCAAACTAGTGGCAAGTGCAGAAAGGCCCTATCTATCCATCTTATCCTCAGTTGTACCCTTCACCACTTGCCTTCAATCATGCCCAGCATCCGTTAATTTAAGATCTGGTGTAGAAACCGCATTTATGCCCCCACCAAATCAAATAAAGTGAGTAGCTACCAAAAAAGGACCTTTTCCAGTGGTAACACCTAGATTTAGCAATGGCTTCTTCAGAGAGATCCATCTGACCCCATTATTTTGTTAATTCAAATATCTAGGTTCACCAAGATGTTTTAAGATATAACTTTTAACTCTTGTTTTATTTTTAAATGTTCTAAAGTATGTGTATTAAGCTACAGAGAGAATTAAGGTCAACAGTAGAGCAGCTTCCTAGAAATCATTGGGTTACAAGTTAAATCCCTCCAGAAGCTACTAACACTTTTCTATCTACAAGGAAAACTCATTGAATGGGTAACAAGGAGGAAGATCTGTTTTTGTTTGTTTGTTTGTTTGTTTGTTTTCAGATTTATAGCTCAGGGCTAGCGCCCTCTACAGTTAATTGGGCAGAAGCATATGGAGTGCAACCCATGGTGTGCATTCCTCCCATACACCTTGGCCGCATCCCCATTAGAAGCTTAATCCAGTTTCCCTAAATCGAAATAACAGAACCGGATGCAAACGCGAATTTGCCTGATCCCATTACTTTCAGCCAGAATTGCATTCAATCCGGATTCTGAGGATGTACGTGACTCAAGGGGGGACTCCAGTGGCTACTTTTTAAAAACTGCTTTTCGGGGCTGCCCTGTCCTCTTCCTCCTGGCGTGAATGCGCCACCCATAACAGACCCCTTCACGGAGCCTAGCTGGGTGGCTGGGTGGCTGCTGCTTGCCTGGATGGAGGAAAAATGGCAGCGGGCAGCCAGCAATTCTTTCCCCTCCTCTCCCCATTGCTCAGGGCATGCAGCAGCAACAAACATTCACACATCTCCCCAAACCGGCAGCTGCTTTCCTTTCTTTTGCCTTTTTTAAAGATCAGAACTTTCAATGGCAAGATCATTATCAGGTGTGAAGTGGTTCGCTCACTACAGTGTAGCTTTAAGCGGTGGATTTTACAGCTTGCTTTAAAAGGGTTCCCACAGTAAAAAATGTAAAACGTTTCAAGCGCACAAACTGGAGTGAGACCTGTTGAAATGAGGATTAACATTTACAATGCTTTGGGGCGATTTAACACGCGGAAAGTGTGTTAAGCCAAACTGACGTGGGGTCTGCCAGGATTGAAAACATTTTGAATTCGAAATAAGCTTGCTGTGGGGATTCGCCCCTTGAGAAATAAATCTTCTCTATTTGGGAAATGATCACCCACTGATTTCTGAATTACTTCCAATATAGACCAGAGGCCTACTTGCACTACAGCCTGTAGTGCATGACTAGGGAATTTTTGGGGAAGAGCATCCACACCTTGAGGAGTCTGTTACAGCCTCCAGGCACCCCCTACCTTCCCAGAAGTTCCCTAATCATGCACTAGATGTGGAGCATGAAAGCTTACCGGGGGTGTCCAGGCAAGAGCCATTCACACCTCCTCCAGTGCTCCAGGACCATCTGAGGTGCCACACAAGTGCGCTGGCAGCTCGGATGACCATACATGAGACGCCACGTGGCAACGGTGCTGATGCATGTGAAGTCAGACAGGGTGCCGCGGCCAAATGGCAGCACCCTGAAGAAGACCAGCCCCGCAATTGAACCAAGGTAAGTATTCAATCAAGGGGGAATGGGGAATGTTGACTAGTTCTCCAAGTGCGAGCGCTAGTCAGCTTTGGTTCTGCCTTCACTTATGCAGTACTGTACTTCTGCCTTCCCAGCCAGGAAACCTTTCAAAACTCACTGCAGTAACGGTTTTCATGAGCATTCCCATCCTGTGGGTCTCCTATGCTAGTCTAGAAGGGAAAGTCTCTTTCAGCTTCTGCTTCCTTTCTTTACCCGTTGTGGTTTCTTCTGAAAAGCCCCTTGGGAAAAAAACTGTTTTACAAGTTGCTAGGTTTCCTGTTTTGTTGGGGGGGAGAAGAAGAATGCTGATTGAGTCTTCCTTCTTGTTGCACAAGAGGCTTAGAAAGCATGCCTCACGCATGTTCCTGGGCCCAGCATTATGTACTGTGGAAGTAATACAGAAAATCACGTGGATTGTGCTGCTTCAGTCTGGTTGTTGAAACAGGAGGCAGATTTTAGTCACCTTTAAAAAATGCACCATATCTTCATAACTCATGCTGCTGCCTAGACTGAACTGTAACCAGGGCTGAATTAGCACTTCAGCTCATAATACGCAATTAGGTAGCATCTGGGCAGATGCATCTACACTGTCAGGAGGCGTTTACAGACTAGAAATGCCCCCTGCCTGCTCAGAAGATGCCTAACTGCATGCTTACCTTTAGCATCCAGCTGGTGACCATCTGCACTTCTGCCGGCTGGCAGCTCCAATGACCGCCTGAAGTGACTGTGGCTGTGCTCAGCATCAGCATTGTCATAGCAACAAAGAGGAGCAGCTCAAGGATCGAACACAGGTGGGTGTTAGATTGCGTGTGGGGTGCGCTGTTATCGACTAGCGCTCACAAGGTTAATTCGTCACACACCTTTCCCATCCACAAGACAGGGAGGGAAGTGCAAAACTGCCCCAGTTCTGTGAAAAGTGCCCTTCACTAAAACGACACCTTGCCAACGTTAATCCCTATCAATCCCGGGCAGAATTAAAATATCAACAATGAATACAAAAAAAGAAGCATTTTTGCAAAAATTGTAAGCCTAGGTCAAGACAGGACTTCCAACAATGGGAGTCTCCACAATTTCAGCGTTGGTGGCAGACATGCTAAGCACCTGAAATGTCCCTGAATCTCTGCTTTGAACTACTTGTTGCTGCCATGATGTAAATGCACCCTTAAAAAGATCTGATAAAACCTGAGTGGAAGTAGCCAAGCAGATGTTTGTGGGTGCTCCATAAGTTGGCAACTGGGAAAATAGGCTATTGGATGAATGAGCTACTGGGACTATTTTTCTTACGCATTTTGTCATTTTGGTTTTCAAAAGGCAGAGAAGGATTATCCAGAAAATTAGAAGGCATAAATTGGCCACTTGAGCCTGATGTTGGGTAAACTCTGTTACTTAAGAAGAAACTCCTGCTATTGTGTTACTATAAAGGTATGCAGCTCCCTACAGGAGCAAGTAATGTTGAACTAGTAATTGGCCCCTTGAGCCTCTCTCTAGCAATCTCTGTTCTAAGAAGATCTGTTCAAATATGTTTACGTAATACTCTTTGGTTTTGCAAGTTCAGAGACATGCCCCCTCAATTATTTTGAATAAATCCACAGTGTTATTGGGGGGAGGTCACAACAGAGAAGACCCAAATGACTGATTTGCTCTAGTCCTTAGGGAGCCGGATCCTTATCTGGGAATACCGGGTTTGATTCCGCCCTCGCCCATGAAGCCAGCTGGGTGACCTTGGACTAGTCACAGCTCTCTTCTGAGCTCTCACAGCCCCACCCACCTGACAGGGTGTCTGTTGTGGGGAGAAGGATAGAAAGCATTGTCAGCCGCTTTGAGTCCCCTTAAGTGGGTGAGAAAAGCGGGGTAGGAAAGCCAACTCTTCTTCTTCTTCTGTGCAAAAGCCTCTCAGTGACACGGATCACTTCCAGAAATTAAAAATCTCCAGGCAAAGTCTTCAAGGAGGATTTTAATTGCTGCCTGAAAGTAAAAAAACAAAAAAACAAAAAAAAAACAGGGCCTAGTAAGTTTACAACACCAGCGGCATTATTTCAAGGGGGGGAAAAGGAGCTCTGGTTTGAGTTGAGCTTTTGGACGCCTGCCGCCGCAGCAGCAGCAAGAGCAGCAGCAGCCCTGGGATACGGATCGAAGGGATGCATTGCACACACGCCCCGTTTCAGCGCATCCACATACACACGCCCATCGGTTTGCTTCTGGCGGCCCGCGCGGGAGACGTCCTTCCAGGCAGTTTCCCGGGCAGCGCGGGGGAGGGCCACGCCCCAGGGAAAAGGGCAGAGCAAACCAAGCGCCGCGCCACTGCAGCCCGGCGGCAGGTTAGGAGGTCGCGCGCAGCAGCAAGGCCCGTCCCGTGGCATGGAGGAGCCTTAAGGAAAGGCTCCCAGCACCGGACCCGGAGAATGGGACAAGCCAGAGCAGGTGAGAGCAGTTGCCGGAGTCATACGCAAGCAAGGAAGAGCCCCCCCCCCCGCCCCGTCTTCGCGGGCGGCTCCCTAGCCCGGGCCCCTGAGAGAGCGCCCCCTTGCGTCACTTCTTGCCGCGGCCTCTCTCCCGGCCAGCCTTCAAGCCCTGCTGCGCCAGGTGCGCTGCCCGCCTGGCGCCCTTTGCGACTCTTCCGTGGGGCGGGCGCGTGTGAACAGGTGCCTCTGCCAAGAGTAGTCGCGCCTGATTCCCGTCCTGCTCCTAGGAGCCTGGGAATGGCATGGCGAAGCTGGGTGTGTGTGGGGGGGGATGGAGCGATCGCCGCCGTATCACCAAGAAAGGAGCTGTTGTTTCGAGGGAAAGAGCGAGGAGGAGGGAAGCGCCGTCTGAACGCTTGAAATTGGGGCCACGTTGAAGTTGCGGGTCAGCTGGGCTGGGCGGAGGAGGGGAGCCTTGTCCGACCGTCGAGCCTTTTCCTCCTAGGCGTGAGGAAGTTCGGCCTGAAACGGGCGTCGGATTTATATATTATGTACAGCGCGGCACGTCTAGTCTGTTTATCATTTTGTAACCCGGGAAACCGGCGCAGGTCAAGTTATTTGGAGGGGAAGAGAAGACGAGCGAAATTCTGCTGGCAGGCCCCGAAGAAACAGGGGCCTTATTGTCCGCGTGTAATTCAGGCTAAGGAAGGACGGCGAACAAAGGAGGGTTCAAGGCCCGTTTATGCCTTCCCTCGCCCGTCGCCACTGAGGGCCCTGAGTATCCGTTTCCCCTCTTCACGTCGAGCGGGCGTGAGACTTTGCACTGCTTAAAAATGCCAGAGGCGGGTGTGTGTGTGTGTGTGTGTGTGTGGTGGAGGAAAAAGAAAGGGTTGCTCTAAAGAGAGAGTTATTTGGCTGCAGCAGGGTTGCCAGGGGATGAAACGGAAGGAGGTAAACCGATACCAGCGCCTGGACCGAATCGTCGTGGAGGCAGAAAGCGCGGGCGTCGGGGCTGCTGCTGCTTTGCTTTGCTTTGCTTTGGGGGCAATGAAAAGATTCCCTCATCACTCCTCAACGCTCTGCCTGCGGCTGCCCTAGTCGGAGAAAGCCTATCGCTTTCAGGTCTCTCACCTGTTTCCCACAGCCTCCAAAAAGCCTGTCTTCCCTCCTGCCCCTCCCTTTTGGGATGACTTACACCCTCAGTGCTTTTAGGGGGCAGAAAGCAACTCTCTCTGGGACTGGAAGGGGCATCTTTGGCTTTTAAAGACTGGGTGTGTGTGTGGGAGGGGGTTGTCACACACACACACACCGAATAACAATTTGGGAAGATTAAATCTGAAGAATACCCTGCTAGACTCATTACAGCAGGTACTTTCCTAAATAGTTCCCGCTTTCTTCTTCAGTTTACATGTATCTCTTGGTGCAAAGGGAGAGTGACTGTGGCCGACATCCTTGGTCACTGCTGTCTTCTCATTATGTAGCCGAAGTATTTATGCTTCAGGATTTGTCTTTCCAGTGAACGGTTAAGTATTAAGTATTTAGTAATGGCTTTAGTATCGACTGATTTGATCTCCTTGCAGTCCGAGGGGACTCTCAAAACATCCCAGTACAAAAGTGTTGATTGTTTGGTGCTCGGCCTTTCTTATGGTCAAACTCTTACTACCATGCATTATTTGACTATATGGACCTTTGTTGCCAAGTACGCTGTGCAAGTCTGCCATAGCTTTCTCCCAAGGAGCAAGGGGCTTTTAATTTCTTGGCTCCAGTCACTGTCTGCAGTGATCACCGAGCCCAGGAAAATAAACTCTAACACTGCGTCCATTTCTTCCTTCTCTGACTGCCAGGAAGGGATGGGCCTGGATGCCGTGATCTTAGTTTCTTTAATCTCAAGCTTCAAGCCAGCTTTGGCACTCTCCTCTTTCACCCTCAACAAGAGGTTCCTCAGTTCTTCTTCACTTTCTGTCATCAGAGTCCATCGGTACCCCAAATTATGTGCCTATTCTTTCCAGAAAAGTTGAATGTCGTTGAGAACTTCGTTATTCCCTGGATGCAATCAGATATGGTTTTTAAGCCATTGCTTTAAAAAACTGTCCAGTCATCAGGCATACAGTAAAAATCCCTTCCACACAAATGTTCATAGATGCACCTGTGAAGCTACCTTATTCTGCCCTACCACAACCTGCATTTGCTTCCAGATCAGGGCATGCGTCCCCAACAATGGTTGCTATCCATTTATTGGCCATTGATCTCCCTACCTTTCTATCTCTGATTGGTTAAATGCCTCTAGCAACAGTTTATATTCTATGATTTGCTACGTTTTCTGCCACTCACTTCCTCTTGTTTGTTAATTTCTTATTTCTGCAAACCCAGATTTCTGGAAATGAGAATGTTAGTGTACGTATCATTTCCTGTTTTTCCAGTTGCCCTTTTTATTTCTTAATTGCCGAAATGCTACCAATACTCACTCTGCTGTTGCATCTTTCTTACAGCATCCTTCTCTTTTTGCAGAACTCCTGCTTTTTCCCACAGTCAGAACAAGGAAGCATAGGTTTCCATATATTTGGAAATAAGGATATTCAGATATTCTAATGTTGTATAGTATCAGCTTATATCTTCTTTAGATGGGGAACTCCTGCCTGTGCTTACACAGTTCCCCACCAAATAGGAGATCAGTGTGGCTTGAACAAAGATTCCTCCAGTGCAAGAAATCCTGTCCATCTCTGAGCTGACCTTTCTGAGGCTTCAGGATCCAAGGAATCACACGTGAGGATTAACGTCTGTTGATTAAGAATGAAAGTTGCCCAAAAGGCAGCTCTTTAACAGAGTCTGATGGCACCCCCTATTTCCCAGACCTGTGACAGTGAATTCCATCTTGTGTGGGTTCAATTTCAGTGTATATTTGTCTACACCCAGCCCATTAAGTCCTTTAAGTAACCAACTTTCCTGATTTAGATGAAGAGATGGAAATAAAGTGTCCTCAGCATCCTTTGATGATAGCTCCAAGGGGTTTCACACAAATGTTAAAGAACACATTCCTTGCAGACAGGTAGCATAATATCCCGTAAATCATTTTTAATAGGATTGAAGGGGAAGTATCAGTGCTTGGCCAGCAAGTCTGAAGCATCCATTGCCAACTTGATTCCATCCAGCCATTTTATACCTATCCACTTCAACCAGTGTTGATTGACAGTGGTTGGCATTGAGCCTTATCCCCTCCGTGGAGCATAAGTGTGGCACCCTACATCTTGTTGTCCAGATGGACTCAGAAGAACATTGGATCTTAAGATAGGGAAACTTGCTATACGACCATTTTTGCATAGCTTTGTCGCAGAAGCACAGCATACGAGATATCCATTAGCTAGGACACATATCAGTATCCTATTTTTTCCTCCTACCTAAGTGATGACATAGGGAGCTGTCAGATATGGCGGAAATGCTGGCAACTTGCCAACATTGTGACTGGATTGTCAGGCAGCCCCAGTGTTACGTTGTGACTGTTGTAGTCCATTGGCCATTTGACTTGGCAGTAGAAGGGGAGCTGAATATCCATTATGTCTACCAGCCAGTATGTTTTCACAAGGAACTTCTGGGAACTTGTCCTGTGTGGTGTGCTCCTGGAAATCCTTTGCTTTGCTATGCAAGATGACTTTGCCAGATGGCTGGTAAGTTGACACCATGCTGGAGGAACCCTATGCATGCCTGGCAGTCCGCTGTGAGGGGCAGAGGTAGCTTCCCCTTTATGTCCAGCTATCCCTTCCCCATCCAGAGGTACATTTAATGCTTAGCTGTGTCTTTGATGAGGAACTATGGGCCTGAGTCTCACAAACAACCATTAGAAAGAAAATATGGAGCAGTTTTTGCTCACCCTACACCACATTAACTGCAGGTGGGGAACTATATTTTCAAGTAGTTTCTCACGTTCTTAAACAAACCCTTTGTAGGTGAAAAGTCTTGGCTAGAATCCTTTCTCCTAAAGGAGTGGTTCTGCTGCTTCTGTTGCTATCGTTGCTTTTAATGAGTATTCAGGAAAGCAGGGTGCAAGATGAAATGGAACGGCCTGGCCTGACAAGTACCCTCTAATAACTTGCTTCTGCACTTTCTTCCCCTCAATGCCTGCCCGTAGATGAACAGAGATCTGACTTTGGGGACTGGTTATTTTTTATAATGCAAGGAAAGGTGAGAAGTGGAGCGGTGAGTTAGTCGCACACTTGGATTTTTGTTTCTTTCAAAGTAACATGGAAGTAGAGAAAACTCATTATCTCCCGGTAGGGAAATAAGTTCTCCCTTCACGTGGAGTTAATGCTCTTCCATATCAAAGAAATGTGCTCAAGGTTTTCACTGGTCTGTTATGTTTGAAATGCAAACTAGGGGATGCTGTAAGATCTACCTGCAAGGCCCTCTTGGCATGGCCACCCCCTTCAGCAGTCGGAGGGAGGGGGCTGCATGGGGGAGCATTCTCAAGAATAGCCCCAGGGTATGGAATAGCTTTCCCCCTGAGGTGTGTCAGGCACTCTGCTGTATCTATTCAGATACCTGAGGAAGGCACACCTCTTTAACCTGGTCTTTGCCTGAGGGACCCACCTGTGATCCCTGTATTAGATAATCTATTTTATCTATTTTTATTGGGACCCTCACTGAGACCTTCAGATATAGAACGGAAGAGAAATGTGAACCAGTAGATAAATCTTGGTAACTGAAGCAGTTTCAGAAAGCAGGCGTGGGGAACGGAGCAAGATAAAAGCAAACTTGTGAATGGAGTTAGCTATCCCTCTTCATACTCTTTAAGGGTATTTCCCCCATTGTTCTTTTTAGATAACAAAGGAGACCAAAGAGGCAGCAGAATCTTTTTTAAAAAATAACTTTTATCCAGTTGAAACTGTGTAACAAGCCATGATAACAGTAAACTTACAAATAGCAACTTTGACCGTTCATGCTGAGTACAACACTAGTGAAGACAAGCTAAGTACAATTTTCCGGTGTGACCCAAGTTAGATAAGGAAATGATCTGGAATGTCTATTGTTAACAAAGATCTGAAGAAAAGGCGATTGACATTGCAAATGCAGATTTGTAGGAGCCACTTTCAGAAACAAGAGGCAGCAGAATCTTGAGGACTTTCGGCTTGGAACCTTAATTCTAGAATAGATCTGCATGTTAATGTTGATCTATGAGGCCACTGAATTAGACAAAGGTGTGGTCCAGATTAAAAGAGGTAGACCTGTTTAATTGGAAGGCGTACAGAAGATGTACTCAGGAGATATAAAAAAGGCATGACTCCCTTGGTTGGGACTACTGGGAGGGGGGGTGCCGCTGCCAAAAAGTACCCCTCCCCCTGAGGCCCAAGGCTAGGAGCTTTTGTTCCTAGCCCTCAGAGGCATGGGGGTGTGGCCACAAAGCTCACAGAAGCATCACACCCATTACATAGGCTGCTGCTGATCCAGCCCACACCTTTCCACAGTCTGGGTCAGCATCCTGGGCTGTTCTGGACACACTGATGCAGATTAAAGGCAAGTAGAAAGAGCTCTCCTTCAGTGTTGTACTTGGACTGAGGCATTATCTTTCATCACAGCTCACGGGGTAGAAGCTACCTCACTTGGGTGGCTGCTGTCCTTTCACAGAAACAGCTCCTGTGTGATGCTTGTGGGAATGCAGAACCTCACCTGTCTGCCTCTGCATGCTTCTTGATTAGTTAGGAGTCTTTCCCAGTGCCATGTGACACACTGAGGGAGAGACAAGATGACACAGTCAGGCAGGCCCAGACCAGCCCTAAGCAGACGTCACCCTTGGGAGCAATGGTAGTGGCAGCTGTACTCTCCCCCTCCTCTACTCAGGGTCAATGCCTGAGTCAGTTGCCTCATTTTGCACTGTGTAATCATTAGCTCTGAACCTGTAAGTCAAGGATGGCTAAACTTTGTTGACTGAAGAACTGTGCTTAACCTTCACCAGTTATCCAAGGACTATTTGTGACCCAAAATGGCAGTGATGACCACATCACATAGGAAGGGAGAAATGTGAATTGGAACTCAGTCAAAACTATGTTTACTTTTGTTGTGCTATAATGTGGAATTTTAGAATGAAGCCACACACACATCCTAAAACTGATGCAGATATGGAAGCAGAGTGACCGTAGACTCCCCTCCATGCACGCAGACCCCACACAATAGCTTTCAGAGTAGCATGAAGTTTATTGATGGTAGTGCCTGTGTCTTATGTATCAGGTGCGGGGAGAGGAATATAGTGCTGTGGGGTTGCCTCACATATCTAAGGCAGTCTCACCATAGCCCTGCTATTTCCCCCCCCACACACACACACACACCAGCAAAAAAAAAAAAAAAAAGGGGCTGGTCACAGATTTTCTAGCAGTAGTGTTTTTTACTTATCTCCTGGATGGAGTTGCCATCATATAGCTCCATTCACCACACTTGTGTGGAAGCCAAAACAAGCGTCCACAGGTGCATGGAGATGCCAGTGTGCATATCCAGGCATTCAGAATGGCCAGGTGCCCAGATGCACATGTCAGTAAAATGCACAAAGACCGCACTGGCTGCTGCACTATCTAACTAGGAGATGATTACTGCAGAAGAGGAATTTCCTGCATTGTCACCTAATAGCAGCCACTGTCTGAAGGTACCCTTCACCAGACACAGGGAGCTGTCATGCTTTACCTTTCTTGTCTGCTGGTCCATATAGTTATTACTTTGTGTGGAGCTACCCAGAAGCCAGCCATATGCCTACCCATTTCCCTTTGTTGTTTTTTCTGTGCTTGGCTGGCTTCCAGGTAGTCCCAAGCTACTGAGCCCTATTCAAGATATTAACCTTAACTTATAAAGCCCTGAATGATTTGGGCCCCAAATATCTAAAGGGATGCTTTCTTCCATATTGACCTACCTGTGCCTTAAGATCTGTAGGGGGTGACCTCCTCATAATACCACCACCCTCAGGAGCAAAAGGGGATAGGGCCTTCTCAGTGATGGCTCCCAAGCTATGGAATACTCTCCCCCTTGAGGGGCATCAGGCACGTTCCCATGTTGAAGAAAACAGTGAAGATGTTCCTTTTTGCCCTGGCCTTTGGCTAAATAAGAAAACACCTTTTTCTCCCTGCTTTCAGGCACTGTATTGTTTTAGTATGTTCATTTTTATATTTGGTTTTTAATGTTGTACCCCGAGAGACCTTTGGGTATAGGCCGAAGCAAAAATGCATTATTTATCATCATCATCATCAAGACACGTTAAGTAAGTTTCACTATTGTGAGAAACACATCATCATTGTCAGATTTCCTGTAATAACAATATTATGGACTAACCCAGGACTGTATGAGGAATGTGGCAATTGTGTCTAGAATTGTCAATATAGTCCTGGGGAAATCACAGATTTTAACCCGCAGAGATGCCTTACTAGCAGGGACAAGAGTTAACTACCATCAGTTTTTTTCATATGTTTTGATAACCAGTTACTCTACCACATTAGTTGATTTTGTAACAGTAAGCTGTATAGGTTAATCTGACAACATCTTTGGTTTCAGACAACATGGTCCAGGTTGTATTCATATCAGCAGAGGCATGTCCACTGCTTTTTCCTCAGTAACGTTTCTGTTTCGTTGCTTGTGCTGCCTTTAAGTGTTGATAATTTTGCTCTAAGATTTGAGTGTGATCCCTGGCCCTTCAAGGATAATCAGAAGGGTAGGAAATGTTGACATCATTGGTCAGGAAGAAGTCAGGGAGGAACCCCCTTCCGGTTCAAAATATTTTAATTGTTCCATCGTGGCACAGATTAAATCAGTGTCCCTGGACAGCGTCCAAAGCAGCATGGTTTCCGATTCTACACAATGGCAGACCATTAGACAGACATACTTGTGCCTACATCTGCTTTAAAACTGGATAGTGGCTACAGACATGTGAATTCACCTCTGTTTTAAAGTTCAGGCTCAGGTTTAGCTTCTGCCATGTTCTTTACTGGTCAAACATGGCACTAATTTTATGAGGCTCAACCCAGAATCAAAGTCATTCCTCCCAGAAAATATCATTCAATTCTGCCTGCATATTTGTGAGTTTTTTAAATATTATATTTGTATTGTAGGTTTACACCATGAAAAGTACCTTCTGTCACGTCTGATAAAGTATCCAAAAGCCACTTTAGTAAGGGTGTGGTTACCTGTGTGAGTTAACAGAAAAGATAGTGCTACTCACTATTTGCTAAGTAGCATAGTGACTTCAGTTTAGAGGCAAGCTCTCTGCCCCTCTCTTTGTTTGCATTTAGTCTGGTTGCATCAGAAACAGTACTAACAGAAGAGTGCCTAGGTAACCAGAACCGGAAAGGTTAAGGGAGACGCCCCAGTGGAAATGACAGTGAAGGACTAGTACACCCTTGAAGGTTAATCAATTTTACCTAGAGGAAATTTAATTTTCGATCCTTCCCCCAGAATCCCTTAGGAGGCTTGGAAATGAATCCTGCATGGCTATACTATTTAAGTAATGGAACAGAATGATCAATATGGAGCAGAATGGCTTTAGCTAAGTAGTAGAGCAAAACAGACAGTTCAACCTCCGGTCTTTACCCACAGGTAGGCACTGCATAGAGGTTCCCATGGAGATGCCCGTGCAATCAACCAAGTGTCACAACTCAGTGGTAACCAGAACAATAGCAATCAATATGGAGAAAATTCTATGGTAGTATAGTGACAAAGCCTTTATGCCCTCAGCTGTTTCAAGCAGCCTTTAAAAATTCCCTTGGCTTAGCTGCTACATTTAAAATACCAGTCCAGAAAAGATTCCTGTGCACAGTTTCGGCTGGTTTGGAGAAAAGGTTTCACTTGCTGCAAGGGAAGGTAGGTAAGATGCTAAGCCCTTCTCTTTCTAGCATCTTACCTACCTTCTCTTGTAAGAAGTTAAACCTTTCCCACAAACCAGCTTAAACTTGGTTTGTAAAAGCTTGGCTTGAGAATAGTAAGAGCTAGTAACCAGCCACAAATACCCTTGCAAGTATTTGCTCCAGTTAATTTTGGGTTTTGCAAGCAGCTCCGGTAACTGAGGTATCTGGATACATTTAGGGGCTGTGTTTACGCACAGAAAAGAAAATGGCTTAAAACATCTTAGAGATGGTAGCATGTGACACTTTATACTCTTATGCTATCTCTAATCCACCTTTTTTTAACCTAGAATGTTGGTGAGAGTAGAGAAGACCAGATTGGTTTGTGAACTTACCTTCCTGTCTGTAAGCTGCCTCAGAAGTGCTTTTGGCTGCCACATGTGAATGTGGAATGTAGCTATGAGGCAGCAAACTACAGAAAGAGGAGAGCTACGATCAGGTTGGAGGGCAGAGGTAACAACATGTTGGTCAAATATGAGAATTAGGCAAGCTTAAAATAAGTGCAATGGTACAGTCATGAGAGGACAAAATACAAAAGGTGACCATGGCCTGAATTGTGACACTAGAAAGAATAAATAAAAGCCTGGAAGTAATGAAGTTTTCAGGATTCCACACTGCTATGAATATAGGAAGAAAACAAAAGCATAAAAAAATAGCAACAAGATTATTAAGGAGTGTGTAATTGAAGAAGACAAGATCTAAGTACAGTCCATCTGATTTTGCCATCTACCTACAGAATACGTATCCTGGCCATATGATGAGGAAATCACACAAACACTTATCTGATGTAAATAAAGTCTTGTTGATATACAAGGCAAGAATGCCACCAAGGGAGGACTTGGAGGAGAATTGTGTTGCTTACCTGTGACTACACAGTACCTTCAATGACAACTGTGCTTGAATTCATGTCATCAGTATGGTTTCTGGAGGCCAATGTGCTGTTAGGTTGTTAAGGCACATGGTTATTCTGAGTCCTTTTCTAACCAGTCACCAGGAAAAGTCAACTGTTTGGCCTTGGAAATTAAGTGCTTACCAATATTCAGGGATTATTGTATTGTGATGTCGTGCTTACTTAACAGTAGCCTCCATCAACCAGCTGGGGCACAAACTAGTGTTCTCATTTGGATAGACACACCTGCATACCTCACTTTTTTTCTACAGGTAAGAAAGTGGAATGCCCTGCCAAGAATATTTTCAACAAAGTATAATGTTTGTGATAATTCTCTTTTCTTTCATCTAGGATTTCAGAATTCTTTGAACTTAACCCACAGCAATGCACACCGTGATCCAGTCTTAAGCAGAGAAAGGATCATTCTAGAAGGGGAAACATTAATCTGATACTTTGCTGTATATAAAGGAGGAACTCTAAAATTAATCTACACCATACACCTATAATGTACTCTGAATCCAAGTGCTTCTTTTGCCTTTATGTTCTCTTGTTTGGTTGTTAGTGCTAGACACATCTGAGAAGTTGAGGGTGAAGAATTACCTATTGCATTGAATTAGGGGCATGAGGGATTTTTTAAAAAAAGAATTATTTAAACACATGGTTGTTTCTTTCTGTTCTCTGTGGTGTGATTCAGTCAATGTTTGCACAGTGCCTTTATGGCACTCTGAGCACACCATGCGCAATCCTGAACCCTCACAGTGGATTGGATGAGTGCAGAGTCTACCTGGAGCCACACTTGTCCAGGTCCTCTGCCACTATAAGGGCTCATTAGAGCACTTGAACGAGAATAAGCACTCTGCAATGCTTGCTGTGCCTGCCACCACCACCCTGCCAGTCTGTTGTCTTTGGACTGTACAGACTGGCTAAGCAGCCTGTCATCAAGCACAGGAAATGGCCTATGAAGCCATTTCCTGTATTCCATGGTGATGTTGAAAACTGAGGCAGCAAGTAGCATATGAACAGGCACAGTGCCACCACATTGCATACATAGCCAGGGAAGAAGAGAGAGCACCGTGCTAGAAGTCCTCTGCCTCCTGCTGCATAACTGCATAGTTTACTCAAATTAGCCTAATTCAGGATTCTTATATCTTATGTTTTAAGCAGTTTGGGACCCAGGTATTTGAGGCACTGCCTCTTCCAATACTTGCTGCCGGTAATCTATCAATACCAAATGTGGTCCCTCCATTAGGATAAATCAGTAAATGTTCTGCCATTGTCACTCACACTGGAGATCAGAATGTCATCCTGATAGATGCTTCTAGGAAATGTCTGAAAGACCTTTGGTTTTAGTGTGGAATCGGATGGAATTAGCTACAAGGAGTGAACCAGATTTACAGATGTCTCTTAACTACTAGTTTAGCCTGAAATGCCAAGGGGAGCACTTCCACATGCCAGACTGAAATAATCTAGGAACCTAGATTTGTACTGATGTTAAAAGACCCACCCACTAAAACAGACCCTGATGCAAGGCTTTCTGGGTACAGTGGTGTGGTGAGTTTGTTCATTACAGTACTTGCCACTGGAGTAGCTCTCACAGAATTTGCACGAGGTATCCCATCACCAGGCTGTTACCCTAATCTGTCCTTAGAGTACAGACTTAGAGAACAGGCTTACTGAGAGTTCACTGAGACAGGTATTGCTTCGTTTTCCCACAGGATTATGTCAAGAAATGTGTTTTAGACCGGGACCAGAGCAGTTGTGTTTTCAGTAATTGCCCGGTTTTAGTAGTTGATTACACTAGTGTTTTAATTCTGTTTGTGTAGATTGGCCTTCTCATGTCCCAAGAAATAACCGAGGCCTTGTGCAGACAGGGGATAAATAGCTCTACTACGGTTTGGTTATGTTGGGATTGCCACATTTATATGTGGCAAACACAACATAGTACTACTTTACCAGACTAAAAACTCACTACAACCTATTTTGGGGAAACTTGGACACAAATTTCCTGGAATAACCTACTTGTCTAGCTTCTGCCTCTGGGAACCACCATCTTGGTCACGGCCACCGCACATGTGCTGAAACCAAAAAAGGTAGCTGTACCTAGCAAGGGGTGGTGATTATGCAGTTCCATGCATTTAGCGATGTCAGAATACCCAGATGTGTGCATCACTATAATGTACACAGACAATGCCAGTCCCACTTATCCTGGAGAGGCTTTACTCTGGAATATCCCTTGTTAGTGCTGTTTTCATGTGGCAGCTGGAGCTGGCCTGAGATACACAGTTCTGTTCATTTGGCACTTATTTTCATCTTTCTTCCGCAGACTCAATGGGTCTGTTCATGCTAACGTGATCAGGATGTCCTGGCACGCTCTGCGATTGAGCACACACACGCAGCAGGGCTGCCTTTGTCACAGAACAGCCCAGAATCATCCTGATGGTCGTTAGCTGTGGAGCAGTAAAAACTGCTGCACAGCTTAACCGAGAATGCCTGGGGCAATCTCAATCAACCCCTGGATGCAACATTTGCATTGCTTCCTATGCAGACATTGTGTGGGGGCAGCACAGGGATGCAGTTGCTAAAGTGAAGCAGACGGCCCCAGATGGGACCATCTGTACTTCACCAGGAAGCAGGTAAGTCTGGGTGAGGTTTGGGATGGGATGGTGCTCCTAGTGTGAACACTGGCCACTATTCCTGAACTTAACTTCCGAGACAGTGTCCCATGGAAGGTAAATATGAAAAGTACCCCTGTCTGAATGGAGATTCAAAGCCAGTACTTGAGAATTGGCAGGTTGGGTTATGTGTTTACTTGCACAGAGTGGGGTGATAAATAGGATCATATTAATAGCAAAAAATGAAAAATCCCAACAATCTTCCCTTGTTCCTGGAGAAGGACTGATTCATCTTTCTACGATAAACTCTCATTTTCTGGAGAACAGTGGAGCTGCTTCTGATTATCATCAGAAGAATGAAGGATTTAGAAATTCCACTGATTGGATGTATTACTCTATTTTACACCCAGCCCAAAGAAACATCTAATGCACAGTGGTTAAATATAGATTAACAGAGGAATGATGGGGCAATCGTTAGAGACAGTGATTTTCGAAAGAAAATGGTGCAGAACCTAAAATAATCAGGTTCGTAAAACACAGTATTTCACAAACAAGTTACAATGTGAACTGAAGCTCAAGTTCAGTAATTACTATAATACAGTGGCCGCGTTCCCATTACAAGTTTAAAACGGTTTTCCTAAACTGAAATAATAGAACGGATGCTAACACAAATTTGCCTGATCCCGTTACTTTCAACTTAATCGCGTTCAATCTGGATTCTGAGGATCATATGTGGCGTACATGACTCAAGGGGGACTCAAGTGGCTACTTTCTAAAAGCCACTTTTCGGGGCTGCCCTGCCCTCTTCCTCTTGGCGTGAACACACCACCCATAACCGACCCCTTCACGGAGCCTAGCTGGGTGACTGCCGCTTGCATGCATGGATGAAAAACGGCACTGGGCAGCCAACGATTCTTCCCCTTCCTCTCCCCATTGCCCAAGGCACGTAGCAGCAGTGGCAACTCAAGCCCCCTTCGCTTGCTTACCTCCACAGCCACCATCCCCAGCAGGGGTTCCCTCTGAAAAAAACACCCTGGCTGGGTGGCTCGCTCTGCTGCCGCTGCTGCCTACACACACAGCCTTAAACATTCACACATCTCCCAGAACCTGCAGCTGCTTTCCTTCCTTTTCCCTTTCTAAAGGTCAGAACTTTTAAAGAGCCAGAATTGCGCAGAATTGCAACATTGTTATTAGGTGTGAAGTGGGTGGATTGCTACAGTCACCACTGCTGTATGGGGTGGATTTTTACAGTGGAAATCACTATCTTTGGAAGCAAGCTATTGCGGGAGGGAAACCCTAAACATGCATACTCATCCCACTAAAACGGTACCGTTCCTACAGTAAGAAATGTAAAACGTTTCAAATGCAAGAAACGGAGCGAGACCTCTTGAAATGAGTGTTAACATTTACAACGATTTGGGGCAATTTAACACGCGGAAAGCATGTTAAGCCAACCTGACGTGGGGACTGCGAGGATCGAAACCGTTTCAAAACCGTTTTAAGTTTGTAATATGAACTGCCCCAGTATTTGTATATACACTTGGTTATTATTTTAAGGAATTCTCTGAACAGCTGGAATCCAGTTTAGAGGCAACTGAACCTTGTAATCAAGATCCAATGCATAAGTCAATGAGAACTCTGATACTTACTCTCTTTTTTATTTTAGGTGAGAAAAGCTGGATAGTGGTACTATTGATTGAAGGTCTGTTGGCAGTACAACTCACATTTGGAGCTCTGGAAGAGATGTGCAACTGTAGCAACTTTATCAGTTTTGAGGAAGTTCAATCCAAACCAGTTCATGAGATGTGTTGTTTGAATCTCTCTAGGATTCCAGTAGACACCTTGGATTGGAGTGTCTTTTCTGGAATGGCAGGCCTTAAAGAGCTCTACCTATCAGACTGTGGTATATCGGATATTGTCAATGTAGATGATGGCTCTTCTACATTAGAGATTCTACACTTGGACCATAACCAATTAAGTGTGCTCCCAGATAATTTCCTAAGGAATGCACCTAGTTTGCATGTCATTCATTTAGAAAGCAATCAACTCCAAAAGCTGCCTGAGACATTCCTGAAGACATCTGACCAAATTCAGATTATCCACTTAGACTTCAATAATTTGACTTCTCTTCCCCCAGGGATTTTCAAACCCTCTCTGCACACACTGGGGCTTTCTAATAATAGCTGGGACTGCACCTGTACTTTAGTTCAAGCTATCGAAAAATATCTGGTTGCCTCATCGAACATTGTTTGTAATACCCCAGAGCGTTACTATGGTGAGAACATTAAAAACATCCCTAAACAGGAGCTGTGCAGAGTTCATAGCCTGACAATACTTTTCATCTGTTTGCCTTTGGTGGCTGTTCTGCTTTTCATCATCTGGTGCTTTTGCAAGCAGCGGCAGAAGACTGGCTATGCTATTCATAGTGGGAAGGAATCCCGTCTGGCTACAGTAGAGAGAAATGGTGCTAAAGGTTCAGGGGACCATCACAGCTACATCCCATGTGACTTGTCTGTCACACCTGCAGCAGAGAGTGAGAAGAACATCTTGCTGAAGAACCAAGTCTTGCTTAAGCCTTCAACTGCATTGCTAGGGAGTAATAGGGACCTCTACGAGGAAGTGGAAATCAAACTGGGATCTTCTGATAATTCCTTGGTGCAGATCAATGAAGAAAACCTTGACCACAACAAGTCAGATGCCCCAAAACAGGATCTTACAAAGGAGGGCTTTGCAGGTGGGGAGACTGAAGCTGAGACAGTTAGCGTGACAGATGTTCTGAAGGATTCAGCTGATCGTGAGAAGCTCTACATGAACCAGTCAGTTGATTATTATAACCTGGTTCCTGGCATTGAACTGGAGGACTCTGACCACATGGAATATGAGAATGTTGATCTTAGCTAAGCTGCTTGTCAAAGCTAGGTATCTTAAACATGCAACAAAGGCTAATTTTTATCTAGTCTATTAAAGGGACTACTAGACTCAAAAGCCCTTGTAAATAGCATGATATTCTGAGGAAGAGGTGACTGTTCTGTATGGGCAAAAACTATAGTGCTCCATCACATGCAGAAGCTCAGACTCTGCAGTCACACTTGCTTCCCTATTAATATCCAAAGTGGACAACCTTTGTAGAATGTTGGGTGTTTTTCCACTGTCACTAGAAGTACCCATTAAGTACCCATTAAGGGGTACTTAATGGCATTAATGGGTACTTTTAGTGACAGTGGAAAAAGACCCCTATGTGGTCAGAGTGGGATGGTTCTCGTGCATTTCTGTGTAGAATTTTGTGCTTACCAGGACTACTGTGAATTGTCACACTTGGATGTGCTCAATGGCCACCAGCTGCCACTGGATTTAATCTTTGTTTCTCTTTATTTGGGTCCTTGAGATGGGATACTCACCTTCCATAATTAAGAACAAAATAATCTTCAGTTAGGGTGTGGCAGAAGTCTTCTGCAGTTTGTAGGAACCTGGATATGTGGACTCTATGGGCGTGGTTACACCTTTAATTCTTCTTCAGCCCGTTTGGTTACATCTTTAAATGCCAAGCTGTTTTTGATGTAGCCAAGCCGTTCAAGACTGAAAACTGCTTGGATATGGCTGCCTTCCTGATGCAGATATAAATGTTAAGGTGTAACCGCGGCCTATGCCTTCTAATTCCTTTCTACCTCTTCAAAGTAATGAAGTTAAACTTTTTCCTTTATGTTCCAAGCAGGTCAGAATTTCTTGTTCTTCAATCTGCTCCTAGGTGAAGGCACACAGCATGCAAGTCTTGGAGTGTGGGGACAGTCTCGTACTTGAGTCCAAATGAGTTAGGCTATCTTCAGACAGCAAGAGGCAATGTGGGATCTAAAGCAAGATCCTACAATCACCTCTTGCTTTCCCCCACCAGGCACAAGGAGCGACCCAGTCCTTACCTCAGTGACTGGTGAACAGCTTTTGCAAACCATGACTGGGGATACTGGAATCCAGTCAAGCACTTCCTTCTGATTTTTATGTGCTTGACTGGCTCCCAGAAGCCTCAGTTCTGATTGTTGAAGCTGTTTGCAGGTCATCAAGATAACCATAGTTGCTGGATTTCCCATAATCCCACTGTAGTGCATTTTTTCACATTGCAATCTACATGTTGCAATCCCATGTGTAGCGCTGATAAGATCTCAAGTTTTGCCTCATGTCTGGAAGCTAAGTCTAGAGTTTGAAAAAACCAGCAGGTGGCAGCATCTCGCCAACTTTGGATGATCGTGAAACGCTAAACAGGGACCAACTGTTTATCAGCTGAATAACCTGCTAGCAAGGAGTAACACAGGATATTGATCCCCTGCCATTATCTCTTGCTAGCTAGACAGCGCCACAGCTGGCATTGTCTTTAATGCACTTTAAATTACATGCACTTCTGAGCATTGGAGATGTGCTTCCTATCACTTCCGTGCATGTGTGGAAACCTATTTTGACCTCTGCACATGCACACTAGAGTGGAGATACAGTGGCCGTTCTGTCCAGAAGTTAAGCGTCTAGCCTAAAAAATGTTATTGTTGGAAAACCTGCAACCAGTGCTGGTTTTTCCTGGACCCTGGATGGGTCCAGGGTCAAGACCCATTGACTACTTGGGTGGGAGACATCTAGGATATCCTAGGGCTGCAGGCTGAAGTAAGCAATTCAGGAAAAAAATCTGTATGAAGATGCTCCAATCCACCTCACTAGTGTTGCCAAGAAAACTATGTGAATTCATATAACCACCTAGGGTTAGAACAGTGGTTCTCAACCTGGGGGTCGGGACCCCTTTGGGGGTCGAATTACCCTTTCAGAGGGGTCGCGACAAGTCTCCCGTTGCCCTTCCCTCCCACTTCCCAGCTGCTCTGCCCTTGTGGTTGGGGGTCTCCACAACATGAGGAACTCCATTAAGGGGTCGCGGCATTAGGGAGGTTGAGAACTGCTGGGTTAGAAGTTTATAAGTTGAAGATTAGAGCATAAAAACCTTTATGAAGATTGATTTTTAAAAAATATTCAAAGAGTGCCTTTTCCCCTTACCTTTTATCTTGACCTTTTTTTTCTCTGATGGGGCTGTCCTTCAGCCTCTTTCCTTTATTGCCTTTATGTGTGGTTTTATGTACTAATGACTACTAGACTGGATGCCTAGGTACATCTTTCAGGCTGGGGGAACTGGGATTTGCTGGGATTCGAGGGCAGGTGAAGTTTCACCCTTGTCTTCTGCTTGAGATGCCCATAAGCAGTTGGTGGTCCACTGTGTGGGACAGGATGCTAGACTAGATCCAACAGGGCTCTTCTTATGTTCTTATGCCAATCATTCAAAATCCCAATTTGCTCTCCTAAGAAATTTCATGAGTTTCTTAAGAGCTCAGATGAATTTTGCAATGGAAAGAGTGACATCTACTGGAGAGGAGAGCATCAAACAGTTCTTCAAAATACACTGCATTTTTTCATCTGCTATTTTAAATGTGTGAAAATGTATAGCATATTTTTTACTGCTTTAGTGACACCAACTTCTTAAGTTCATTGTTGCAGTATTTGTTAATATTTGATTTGCAGGTGGCAGCTAGGTGGATGGATAGATCCACCCTTTGGGTTAAAGCTAGATTTTCTAGTTTTTATTTTGTTTTCTTGCCTCATTTATTGCTGTGGTCCAACTAGTTGAATGTGTCAGAAGTGCCTGTAGCACAGAGAAACCAAAAATGTTGGGTGATTAGTTGTAACTAACAAGTGAAATCCAACCACATGTTATTGTTTCTAGTTTCATGCTTTGCACAGACACATACAGACTGGTAGGATGACAGACACTGTACTCCAATTGAACACAGAAGTCATAATTGCCATACTTATTTTTATATAGCAGCCTTGGGTGCTTCCACACTGGCTGATATATTGGACCTCTTTTCTGTGTGCTCATGTGGTCTAAGAGATGCCCCACATGTGAAATCACTCATTGCCAGTGTCTAAACCAATGGTAGCCTACATCTGCCTCTAATCTTGTATATACCCTTGTAGTCCAAGATTCTGCTCTTCTTTCGTTGGGACAGTGATCTAGTGATCCTGGGTTCAAATGTCCCTACCTTCTATCTCTTAAAAGATGCAAAATGCACAGAGCGCTTTAATTCAAAGTTCTCAAGCAGAGGAAAGCTTTTCACTGTGATGCAATTTTTTCTGACAGCAAGGATTAGATTTGTAAGTATACAGCCTTTTTTGCATTGGGTATTATTCTGGATTATATCCTGTAAGGGTCTGCAAGCTGCTGTAGTCTGCACTAGAATGCAGACACTGGTCCCCTATTCTTGGATATAATCTGGAATAAAGCCTGTTACAGAAAGGGCCAATGAAAGTATATTTGCTATTGAAAGAGATACTTTTCAGTCCAGTATTCTAGTATATTGGCACTTACTCAGTATACTGAAACTATATATTTGCCCTCACCCTGTCTTTTGCACAAAAGATTCTATCTGTATCCTTACTGTACTTGTCCTTATCAAAAAGGGAGGAATTTCATGTTAGAAAAAAAGGAAATATGTAGGATTATGGTTGTTTTGTCTTTTAAGGGTTTCACAGATAATAAAGGTTTTGTACTTCTCTTGCTGTTCTTTTTGCCTTATTTTATCTTTCTGGGCCACAACTGTAGTGTAAACAGCTTTTCATTCTACACTCATTCGTTCATGTATTTTTTCTCTCAGTCATGCATTGGCTCTTGATGCGTGGGGCCTTGATCTCGATCAAAAGCCTCTATGCTCATCTTCTTGGCCACACAGATCTGTGTGTTAATGGATAACTGTGAGGCTATGCCTTCTGCTGGAACATTCCATTTCCGTGTGATGCTGATCCGGGTGGTCCCAATCAAAAATATCCATGGCCACACCTTCACATTAAGCTTTCTTCAGTCCATCTACTGATCGCAACACTCACAGGGTGGTGGTGGTAGGCGTGCTGGCGGCGGGGCCAAGGGAGTCTCATTCCAAGGTAATTAAGATGAGGGGGAAGGGAGGGGACAAGACAAAACATCACACCCCCAAGGTATTCAGGCATCCATCTGAAACATGGAACTGGTGATGGGGAAGAGTCTTAGCTCCAATCTCCCTCTCCCCTCCCTGCAAGTTGTAAAGGGATTAAGCCTGAATGCTATGTTAAGCCTGAATAGAGGAAAACTCAGAAAAATGGGGGGGGGGGAAGCTTAGCATTTAAAGATGTAACCAATCTGGCCAGAATTTGGGCTGAAGAAGGATTAAAGTAAAGGTGTAACCTCCGGGCAGTGTTAAATAACTAAAAAACTGGTCACTTTGCTGATGTGTTCTCTTGCTCTGAAGGTAGACTGAAGCTGGATTAAAGCTTAGGTGTGACTACAGCCAAAGTCCAGGCTCCAAAAGGACTGGGCAGATACTGCCAGTGCCAGTTATTTCACATCTGAGGGTCACTGTTGCTATATATATATTTTTTTAACACCTTTAGGAATTATTTCCAGATTGTGAGGTCATCATGAAAGGCCCCATATATTTGATTCAGCAAAAGTTTCAAGAAGCAATTTGCCCAAGCTGAATTTTTATTTTGTTCTCTGGCATTGTGATCTATGATGCCTACTCTCATATTTTCAAAAGCTGTTGGTTCTTCGGTAGATTACTGAATAAGCTAGGCAGGAAGAGTCAGCATAACATAATTGTGCTATATATTCCCCAGCTGGACATGGCCATAGTTGGAAAACCAGGTTCTGATCTACTGTACAGTATTCTGTTTATGAAAAATACATAAGGCTGGAATTAGAATACATGTTCCACCCTGGTGTACCAGACTATGGTTCCTCTTGGACTGTCATGCTACTAGGGACTGATGGGATTTGGAGAGGTTACAACTCCTAAGCCTACTTTAAATGTTGTGTTCAGCTTAATGAACCTGAGGGCGAATTCCCCACAGCAAGCTTATTTCATTTTCCCTAAACCAAAATAATAGAACCGGATGCAAACGCAAATTTGCCTGTTCCCATTACTTTTAACTTAATTGTGTTCGATCCGGATTCTGAGGATTGTCCGTGGCGTACATGACTCAAGGGGGGACTCAAGTGGCTACTTTTTAAAAGCCGCTTTGCAGGGCTGCCCTGCCCTCTTCCTCCTGGCATGGACATGCCACCCATAACAGACCCCTTCATGGAGCCTGGCTCTCCCCATTTCCCAGGGCACACAGCAGCAGCAGCAGCAACTCAAACCCCCTTCACAGCCACAGCCTTTAAAACAGAAACTCCAGGGCTTTCCTTTCCTTTCCCTTTTTTACAGGTCAGAACTTTCAAAGAGCTAGAATTGCAAAAAACTGCAACATTGTTGCTAAGGTGTGAAGTGGCTAGATCGCTACAGTGTAGCTTTAAGGACTGGATTTTTATAGTGGCTGTTTTGAGGGTGGATTTTTTCAATGAAATCACTATCTTTGGAAGCAAGCTATTGGGGGAGGGAAACCCTAAACATGGATTCTCATCCCTTAACACGGCAGGGTCCCCACAGTAAAAAAAAGTAAAACGTTTCAAGCACACGATCCGGAGTGAGACCTGTTGAAATCAGGATTGAGATTCACCACGCTTTGGGGTGGTTTAACACGAAGAAAGTGTGTTAAGTCAAACTGCCGTGCGGACTCCGAGGATTGAAAACGTTTTGAATCTGAGATAAGGTTGCCATTAAGACACGACCGGAAAGTGGTTCCTGACAGGAAGTGCAAAGGGCTGTGTCAGAACAGAGTAACCAAAATAGTTCTCTTAAAGGAAGAAGGAATAGGACAGATTTACAAGCTATAATGACCACCACAAAACAGCCCTCCGTTTTCTGTGGGATAATTTATTGCTTTATGAGATTACAGAACTATAAAGTCATTATCTGTATAAAGTCTAGTTTGGTTTCCCAGGGGAATTTACACAGATACCACGTACTGCCCATTCTTAGGGGACAACAGCGTTAGTTCACTTTTACAGGAACTGAAGTTGGAATTTGTTAATGTCAATGCAATAGTGTTGCTCGTGCTTTAACCTTTCTTTCCATTTTTGGAAACTTAGCCATGCGGTATCTTTCCAGCACTTGACAATCATGGCCCTTGCAACTATCAGCAAGATTTTAACTGTTTTCTTATTCTCAATCCTTGCATTAGGGCCTTTACCATGCCAGTCACATAAGGTTGTAGAGCAGCAGCGTGTGCAGTAGAAATAGACCAGCTAGACTGCAGTGGGAAAGTCCAAACCAGCATATAATATGCAGTCATACATTACCATGGCAATCTAAATGCCCACTGACCATGCTGCACCCAGAAAAGTGTAGAAACCACCTTCCCAGAAGTGAACCTGCTGCTCCTGTTAGGTTTCTCCCACTTTTGGGTGGCTGTGGAGGTGGTGCAATGCAGATGTGCCTGCCCAGCAAGAGGACCAGAGCTTGCTAAAAGGTAAGTGCAAGTAGCCCCTTAGTTTTTGAACAGTAGTATTAAACAAAGGGCCCTTTTGTACCCTTGATAGGTAGAGAAACAGCTGAAGAACTGGGATGGATTGGGTGTCTGCACTTTGGAATGCCTGATACAGGGCACAACTTACCGTGCCGTCACTGCTGTACTAGCAGCAATCACCTTGCTATAGCAACAGTCACGTGGCTCATGGCAACCAGGTGATGTGGCTCAGTACTGCAGCTGTGTCACCCCGCCCCATGCACCCTACACCCAGAAGTGATGCAAAAAGTGCCTGCCATAGCATACTAGCCGCATCCCATAGGCTGTAAAATCTCATTTTCTGCTTTCCCATGCCCTTAGACACGCTTGCCGACAAAATCTGTCTTTTGCACCCAATTGCGCCAGCTTCTCAAGACGTTTTGTAGTGGAGAGGTAATACTTTGAATCCCTCTTGGCTTGCCAACTCAAGGAGCTGTTTTTTATGGACTGTGGTTTATTTTATGTGCTGGAAGAGGCCTTTTTGGTTGGCAGGGTTGAGACCTCTAAGAAAATGCAATGCGCATGTGCACCCCATCAGCAGAACACAGTATCAATTTTATTCATAGAGAGATTCAATAGACCGATAAATCCATACATACAAATACACTGATGTCCTGAGATATTATTTGGATGACAAACGTATCCTCCATCATGACTGTGACCAAAAAAACTACTGTCTCTTGAACTTACTTGTCCCCTCAAAAGCAGCAGAGAGGTACAGGTGACTGACAACTCACAGAAGGAAGGCAGAAGGATAAGGAGAGTATTGGAAATGCTGCCTCTCTGTGCAACCAGCCAGGAACAATAGTGCCACAGATGAAAGCCTAAATCACTGCAAGGAGCAGTAACGTTCCCAATAAATGCCTGATTGTGCAAGTTTTAGTTATCATGATTGCAGACTCTGGATAAATAAGGTATAAATATATAATGCCGATTCAAGATGTAGTTTTAGCCAAAATTTGGCTCTTTGCTCAGTTTTTCTTCTGTTTTTGTTACCAGTACTTTTAAAAATTTGAAGTTTTCACGAAATCTTAAAAAGTCACTTACAGCCCTGGATACACATGCATTAGCGCAGTTCCCAGTTCTCAGGTGAGTAATGGCCTCCAATCCATCTTTCAAAGCGCCTTAATTTATTGGCCATGAGAAAAGTATATAAAGGAAGTAAATTAGATTTTTTTCCCCCTCTGTTTTCTCAGAGCTAGAAAGGCAATGACATCGAGGTTACAGTCTCAGCTCAGGTAAGAATTTACTCTGATTTCTGCCAAGAGCCCCTGTGAGCCAGTATCAAAAATCCAGTAGCAGTGTTAGTTGTACATAATGTTTTCACTTGCTAGATAGCTCCTGAATGAGCCAAGAATGCAGGAACCCGGTTATGAAATCTCAGTCCTGAAGAGGCCATGCATATCGCATTTCTTGGCAGCCTTTTAATCCTTGAACCTGGCATTTTCAAAGACCTCTGAGACTAATTCAAACACACCTACGTAAAACTGAGGCCCTTTAATTTTTGTAGATGTGCTTCTGTGCAAAAGTACTTAAAAATTACAGTCTTAACAATGTACCCCCTATTGTCTGCTACCACTCTATGGGCTTTCTAAGCTGGATTTCTCTTTTACTGTCTTACACTCTCTTGCTTTCCTACAGCACCACCATCTAGCAGAGGATAGAAGAGGCTGGGGAAGCTTTGGAATTTCTCATCAGTTCTTCGACTTCCAAAACTGTAAATTGATTACTTATTGTTAATTTTATTTAAGCTACTAAACTGCTATGCAAAATATTATTGAAAAAAAATAAAATATTTAAAACTGCAATCAGTATGATTAGAAATATAATATACATTAAGATAGTATTGGAGCAAGACACAATTCAGATTTGTAGATGCTTGTAATTAAGAGCATAATGAGCTAGACCTTGAGGCTTTGCTTTTGTAGGCTATAATGTGGCTTGTGAGTGGGGGGGGCATTTAACATCTGGGGGGCTGTGTCCCACGGAAATTAATACAGTATTAGGGATGGTAGTTGCCATTTACACTATGAACATCAGCCTTGTCCATAATCTAATAAGAACCTACATCACATCCACTGAAGTGCAAACAGCCCCATCTGGGACTGTCCACCTCACTGCAGCAACACCCATGCGCTCTGGGCCATTGTTATGCTGATCAGCTATGTGGCGTTCAACTGCTCAGCTGCAGCCACTCTGCCCCCAAGCAGCCTTTCCAAGGAAGTAATGTGAAGGCTGCATGTGGCATTGTGCTAGGAACATTATAGGTACTCCTAGGATAGCTGTGGAGTTTTACTGCTCCACAGCTACTGATGCTGCGGATGGGCACACATGCACGGAGCCAATCTAAGATGGAAGGAGATCCACACTATGCAAACGAACCATTTCAGAGCATACATGGCTGTCTCAGTCCTCCAAAAAGGCCTTAACCTAACTGAGAAGTTGCTGAGAGTGCTTACAAATGGGGAGAGATTAACTCCTTTTTGAAGATCAGGGTGCAACTTTATATGCTTAAATGGAATGAAATGTGTGTTTTTAACCTTTGTTAGCCGCTCAGAGTCCACCAAGGTGGAGATGGTGCGGGATAAAAGTTAAATAAATAAATAAATAATAAATAATATGTCATATTGTGAAAAAAGCTTCTTAGGCTGTAGTCACACCTAAGGTTTAATCCAGCTTCAGTTCCCCTTCAGAAAGAGAGAACACATGAGCAAAGTGACCAGCAATTTTATTTCCACATTATTTATCCCAAAGGTGATTTTTTAAAAAGAGTTATTTAACACTGAAACAGCTTGTCACTTTGCTGATGTATTCTTTCACCCTGAAGCTGGATTAAACTCTATGTGTGACCACACCCTTAGGTCATTCTTTGAAGAAGGTATTTGCTGGGAAAAGGATTAGTCTTGCATTTGGAGTCTCCCTAAGAATGGTTTCCAAGTGGAGAAATCCTTAAGCTTATTATCACCTTTTATTTGACTGGACTGTGCGGTAATAAGTCTGTGATAACATAATTCCAATGTCACATGTCTAACGCTTCTGAAAGCTAAATAGATGGCTTTCTCATTAGCCCTTTTCTCTTTGATAGTTGTCTCACTTTTTATGAAGTACCTATACAATACGTTCTTGTCAATTTCATTGCATGCCAGCATTTTTTCTCTTTCTCTCTCTGTTGGCTTTGTTTATTTTTTGTAATAAAATATTAACTTCCACCCCAACCTGACAAGTGTCACCTAACAGCATTGAACAGGATTAAACCTGCAGGTGGGAAAGCGAATATGTCATTTTCCTCTCTTTTTTGTCTCAGCTTACGTGTGGGATGTGGATAAGGCAGCCATGACAGTCTCATATACCTTGAAAGTTGCCAACGCTCGCTTTGGCGGTTTCTCCAAACTGCTTTTCCGATGGAAAGGGAGCATCTACAAACTGCTCTACAAAGAGTTTTTTGTCTTCATCTTGTTGTACGCAGTCCTGAGTATCATCTACCGGTGAGATGGCAATGTGATACAATGAACCCTAACCCTGGAGTAAATAGTTACAGGAATCATAAATGTTAGAGTTATAAATTTCCTATTCCTGCCGGTGTTCCATTTTAAAACTGTACTACATTGTTTTCTAAGGAGCATTAAATGAAGCAGTTCTTTTGCTATTTGTCTTAAGCCAAATTAGTAAGCAAGGAGGTCTAGTAGTGGCACCTTAGAGACTATTCCCATAACATAATATTTCCATTTACTGCAACCACAATCTCATATTGTTCTCTGGTCCCCTAGGCATGCTCTGAACAAGGATCAAAAGCTTCTCTTTGCAAAGGTGGCTCGATATTGCAACCGGTCCACTGAGCTCATTCCTCTCTCCTTCGTCCTAGGTATGATTTTTGTGCCCTTGATACCTTACTTCCTAGTTGCTTGCTTTTGTTGGTGACTTTGGTTCATTGAAAATGCCACATTAACGCTTCTAAGGTTGGGTGATCATTTCGTAGCAAAACTTACACTCAGTGTGGAAAACATTCCAGGTTCTGCCGCAGCATTTGCCATTGAGTAGCCGAGAACAGAGGCGGTGTGCAAAAGACCTCGGCCTGAAACTGAGGACAACCATGGACAGTTGGAAAAGTGCTGAGCACTGTAGATAAAGAGTCTGTCTTGATTAGACCTCCTCTTTTCTTCATATTTGGCAATTCGTCCTTAAACTAAGCTTGGCTAGGAACAGTATCATTATTTGGACAGGTGCCCGTATCAGAGGAAGAGCACACCATCCGCTGTGCTTCCTCTGCAACACCACAAAGGCAGGCAGGATAATGGCTTGATTTTTGTTGCAATTCCAAAAATTTGCAACCCCCATTTCCCAATCGCCAAGGCGATCATGATAAAGGCTTGATTTTCTCCCTATTAAACTTGGCAGGCGTTCTCTCAGTTCCCGGTGGAGTGGAGGTGTGCAAAACTGCTCAAGTGCCTAACTGCTGCTAAACCTTGTAGCAGTTTTCGGTCTTTTAAAATTATTTATGAATTTATTATTATTATTAAGCTTTATTTTAACTTTTTTTCCATGCCTCCCAGCCCAATCCTAGCTTTCTGTGCCGCTAAGGGAGGGGTGTGTGTGGTATTTGCAGCTGGCGGCACAGGGATGGGCCTGATGTGAATCTGGCTTCCAGTGAGGAGAGAGGAGGTGGCACTGCTCCCCAGCGCCAGGGTTTGGCACGGTTTGCATGGGGACAGCTGCATCCGTGATCAACCTGCACCCAGACTGCGTCACCAGGAATGGCATGGGGACAGGCTGAGATCGATCTTGGACCCGATCCCAGTCCTATGCGTGTCCATTCCGTGGCAAACGGCATGCATGGAAACATGGCCTAAGGCTATTATGCCACTGGAGCACTTCCATGGGGCAGTGATCAGAATTCTTTTCTAAATTTCCCTGGATTACTTTTTGATCTACTCCCCACAGCCCTTTGATACTGAAATTGATTCTACTTAGTTCTATTCACATCTGAGCTTTTCAACGTTGCCCAAGTAGAACTTAGGTACTAGTACATAATCACAGAAATGTAGCTTTGGTTTAGTTTAAGGACTATAGCCAGGTTTTCTGGACTACAGAGAACAGATTGTCTCAAGATCACCATCAATGTAATATTCTTAAATGTTCTTTCTCCTATTGCTAGCCCTTACTAAAGACATGAGAGGAAGCCTCCTGAATTCGACCAATGGAGCATTTAGTCTAGCAGAGCATTACAGTGACTACTCAAATACTCCTTTAGAAATTTGCAACTCACGTTTCAGAAGCGTTTGACTGCTAGAACTGAGGGTAGAACTTACTAATTGTAATCACCATTTGGTAGCAGGGTTCTCTGTGCAATCTGTGATCCAATTGGGTGGCCATTGTGGCCACCAGAAGCAGTTGGTGGGACACTGTATGAGACAGGATGCTGGACTAAATGAACGGTGGCCTGATTCAGCACAGCTCCTCTTATGTTCTTAAGTTTATGTTAAGGTACCCAGTTCCATAGCTCAGCTAATACTGTAGCTGCTTTATAACTGACCAACTGACTTCTTTGCAAGGAGCCAAGATGAAACAGCAAATCTGTTGTATATGGGGGAATTGGGCCTTATTAAACACAGAAGCGTGATGGGAATTGACATCTTAATCATAGGTAAGTGCCCCAGCATGGAAAAAGGGAAGTGAGATAGAGGCAATTAAAAAGAACACGGAAGTAACATTTGGCAACAGAATATGCTGTTGACAAAAAGACACATAAATGGATTGATTTAAAACCTATTAACATATTTTTTCACTGCCTTTACCAAATGTCCATGAATGAAATGTATTTGTATAACCAAATACTAATGATTAAAATATACAGATTAGGTATTATGGTCTTATTTGGGAATTTAATAAATACCTTTAAAATTACACACACATCTGGGCATCGTTTCCATGCACGGCTGGATGCGTGTTTTGGTGTCCACGCCTGTGCACTGGAGAGAACTACAGTGGTGATTCTGTCCAGAAGGTAAGTGGGTAGCTTAAAATAGACTGCTTTTGGAAATCCTGTGACCATCAACAGTAAAAAGCCTTTTTAGGAGGAAAAAAAGCAGGGCTATGGTGGGATTGCCTACAATACATGAAGCAACCCCATCACAGCTATATTCCCTGTCTGGATGCATCTTTAGTTGGCAGAAGGTATAGAACAAGTGGAATTGTAGCTTTATTAATCTACAGTATGTCTGACATGCTCCAGAAACTATAAGGAGTTAGGAGTTAGATTAATTTTGCTGCCTCATTCCCAGAGGGGAAATTGGAATAATGCAAAGGGGGGCAGGAGAAGAACACCCCTTCATCTGCTGGTGTGAGTCCATTCAGTAATCATGTCCCTGAATGATGATTCCTTTTTCATCCTTACAATTTAATCTCCCTTCTATTTCTCTCTGGGCAGGTTTTTACGTGACCCTGATTGTAAACCGTTGGTGGGCTCAGTATACTAGCATTCCACTGCCAGACCAACTCATGTGTGTCATTTCCAGCAACGTGCATGGACGGGATGACAAAGGGCGCATTTTGCGGCGTACGCTCATCCGTTATGCCAACTTGTCCTCTGTGCTCATCCTGCGCTCAGTCAGCACCAGAGTGCTTAAGAGATTCCCCACTATGGACCACTTGGTGGAAGCTGGTGAGTCTGATTGCAACGATAGACAAGGCAAAGGTTTAGGAGAGAAGGATGCCCTGAAGGGAGAGCAGATACTGCTAAGTGTCCGAACCAGGATAGCACAACACAGGCAGCAGTGTTCTTACATTCCATACAACTGAATGATGCTGATTAGCCTAGATGTTGCCTAGGTGGTGCTATTTTCCCTATTGGCTGCTTTGTACTATCTCCAAACTATGCGTAAACTAGACTTAGCCACACCACCAAAGATAGTTCTGCTAATTCCTGAGAGCAGGGATCCTTTCATGTTCAAAAGTCTCTGAAATGTAAGGGACACAGATTAGGGTGGAAAAATTAAGGCACAGAAATGGCTAAACATCCCAGTCTGGGTTAGTATTTTTTTTATAAAGTTTTTCTAACCTGAAATGGCTTTGGTTTTTGTTCTTGTCTTTCTTTTAAATGGTGACTACAGCCTGAAAGGTGCTGAAGAAACAGTTTTCAGCACGTGTGAAAACTGGTGGGGTGGAACAGCAGAGAGATTTTGGTTTTGTCTGTACTAAGACTCCAAACTGCAAAGAGTGCTGCGACACCTTAAATTATAATAAATGTGTTGGATGGATATATAAACCTGGAATCCTCTTCATTTCAGTGTAGGTGACTGTGGAAAATGATGTCACAAAATGCATAAGGGGAAGGGGAGACAGGCCTAAAGGGTGCCTCTTCCCTTGCAGGTTTCATGACACAAGACGAGCGCCAGAAATTTGAGAGTCATCATTCAGACTTCAACAAGTACTGGATTCCCTGTGTGTGGTTTACCAATCTAGCGGCCCAAGCTCGACGGGACGGAAGGATCCGGGATGACGTGGCCCTTCGATTGCTCATGGACGTAAGCTCAGCGGACAGGAGAGGGCCTTACTAGCAGGAGCATCTTGCTCTTCCTTTAGGACTACCAGATATGGCTCCTTTTCTTTCCTTCTTAGTTTAGCACCAGAGTTTGGCAATGAATAATTGGAATTTGAGTGGAGCATAACAACTATATACAGGTTCATCAATAAGGACTTCTGTAGTGTAGGAGTTTTAAGATCAATTATAATCACGTTTGCCCAGGGAAAAGTTGTTTGGACTCAGTGCATGGGCAGTACCAATGCTGGTCTGAGATCTTTTCGCGAAGTGTGACTTTGTCATAGACGTATTCTCCCTCTTCTTAAAGAGCTGTGCTGGCCCCCTGTTGGTGTCTGAGCCCAGTTCAAAGTTCTAATGCTGATGCACAAAGCCCTGCACCAACTCAGGCCTCAAATATTGAAGGGGTGCTGCCTTCCATACACACTCACCCTTCCAAATAAGATCATCAGGGGAATCCCTCCTGACTATACTCTCCACTGAAGAGAATCACAAGATAGTTGCTAGAAACAGGACTTCCTATGTGGTAGCATCCTCTTGAAGGGAGCAACCTCCCAGGAGAGCCACAAGATGTCCAATGTTGACCCTTCCAGATGCCTAATGAAACTGCATTTGTTCACCAAGGACTAGAGAATTCCCTTAGTTTATCTTATTTCATTTTATGCTTTTATAGTACAGATTGTTATATATCTATCTATTTTCTGTTCTCCTGTTTTATTTTGTACACTGCCCTGGAAGCTGGGCTGAAGAGTGACACAGAAATCCTGGGAGGGAGATTTGACAAAAATATGCCTTTAGCTTAGGCCTGGTTTGAACAACCAATCTAGGGTGCCAAAACCAGTTGCATGCTGACAACCTATTTCCCCCCACTTTTCACGAATCCTTTTGTAGTGTGTTTTAATACCAAAATGACAGTGGACACTTGTCTAAAGAATGCTCTATGATATTCCTCATACACAGTATTATTGCACATATTTTAGAAAGTTGTGAACCCCTTATCAGTGCAGATCCCTTTGATAAAACCTATCTTATTTTTCAATCCAGCTGAAAAAGCAAAGACAGCTTTGTTAAATAATAGATGGGAGGATAGAAGCCAGGAGATTGGAACATTGCTTACTCTAGTGGTTAACAATTACTCTATTGTAGCAGGTAGAAAGAAAACCTGCATTATACCTGTGCCATTCTTGACAGAACTTTCTCCCTTCTTTTCAGGAGCTGAACCTTTACCGTTCCAAATGTAGCATGCTTTTTCATTATGATTGGATCAGTATCCCTTTAGTCTACACACAGGTGAGTATGGAGTACTTCACATCCTATACTCTCCCATGCGCCAGTAACTGTATCACCAGGAGCATTTAATTTGTAGTGCTATAATCAATCACTACAGGACCTTCTCCATTGGCCTGTACACTGGACCATGGTCCATTCTAAGCCTCTGACACCTGTATGTTGTGTGGGACAGCAGAGGCCACATTCACCCATATGGGATGAAGCATGGACTGGGCTAGGGTGCCAAAAATAACACCCTAGCCCAGTGTAAGTATGGACCTCTTTAAGGAGTTCTACAGTCAGCCTGGTACCATTATACTGAACCATGAAGGCATGAAGGCAGCACACTCCCTTGGCTGAGTGTTGTATGGAGGACTGCTTGGGGCAGTGCTCCAGAAAGCACCACTAGAAGTTAGTCTGCTTCAAAACTGATCAGGAGAGAAATTTCATAGTTTTGGAGCTTTACCACGGTCTCTGAGGACTCTTTAGAGCAGTGGTTCTCAACCTTCCTAATGCCGCGACCCCTTAATGGAGTTCCTCATGTTGTCGAGACCCCCAACTATGGGGGCAGAGCAGCTGGGTGGTGGGAGGGAAGGGCAGTGGGAGACTTGTCGCGACCCCTCTGAAAGGGTGGTTCGACCCCCAAAGGGGTCCCAACCCCCAGGTTGAGAACCACCGCTTTAGAGGCAGCAGTGAGGGTTGGAGAGGTACAGGCTGTCTTGATGAAGAAGACACTGTCCCACTCCAAAGACAAACTGTCCCAGTTTAAAACAGGTTGCTTGTTCTGGGGTGAGGTGGCCTTTTCTGTCCTGGAACACAACATGCAAGTGTGGAGAGGGCCTCCTTTTAAGTAGACCTCACAGTGTAGTTTCCATGGAACTACGTTAAAATAATATACTGTAGTACAGTACAAAGAAAACATACTTTGTCCTGCCTGGTTACACATGGAGAAGGCAATATAGCCCAGCGGTTGCACATCTTCATCCAGAGAAGGGCTTGGATTCCCCAGTAAACTTAACATTTTATTCACAGGTGGTCACCATTGCAGTATATTCTTTCTTTGCATTTTGTGTGATTGGACGTCAATTCCTACATCCTCTGAAAGCAGGAGACGACGAAGACCTAGACATGTATGTTCCGCTCCCAACACTCCTACAGTTCTTCTTCTATGCTGGCTGGCTAAAGGTAATCTTACTAGCCCTTATTCTGTGAACACATGACCACACTTTTCATGCACTTTGACAGCAGAATTGCTTGGTTGTGGAAAAATTCGAGGAAAGGTCCTTGAAACTCAGGTCTTACTTTCTTTAGTTGGAATATCTAGATTTCCTTCTGTAAGCAGTTAATTGTCTGAACAAAAACTGAATGACTCAGGAGTTTTATCTTTATCATTTAATGATTTTGTACGTAGTTCTAGGGAGGCATTTGAAATAGTTCATAATTCAAATCTAGATTGGGATATGACTCTTGAACCCACTAATACTTTCCAATTACACCACTATTGGTGCGTAAGACAACCCGGACTATTTAAAACACCAGTGGGAACAGGTTATTATAAAAGCTACTTAAATTAAAATAAAAAATCTGTTGGGAACACATACCTTTGCAAATACTGAAATGTTACATTTCTCCCTATTCATAGGTTGCAGAACAGATAATTAATCCTTTCGGAGAAGATGATGATGATTTTGAAACTAACAAGTTAATAGATAGGAACCTTCAGGTGAGTCTCATCCAAAGTCAGGAAAGTATGTCATTCAGCCTGATATATGAAGACTTGAAGTTTGACATGCCAATGCTCAGTACTTAAGTTTTCTGAAAGCATTATTTTTCTTGTTGCAGACTTTTTTGGTTTGTTAGTTAAACTTTCCATTCTGTTGTGGGGTGGATGTTATTCTATGATGGAACCAACTAGCTGGCTTTAGTTTGACATTTCCGGCAGCACTGATGGCTTCCTTTTATAAGCCTAATTATCATGCAAGGCATGTTGAAGGCTTTTCCCCTCTAAATAGCTTCCTCGTGGTGCTGTCCAGTTAGGGAGGGAGAATGAGGAGGGGGTTATATTTTCAATTATTTTTAATTATGTTTTAACATTTGATATGTTTTATTCTTATTGTAGCCTGCCCTGGGACCTTTTGATAAAGGGCGGGATATAAATTCCTTGAATAAATAAGCATCTCTTTTTATTTCACTGCTGTAGTTGGCTATCCTCTACTAGAAATTTTTCTGATACTTCTGTACCTTGAAAATCTTGTGGCACAGCAGTTATTAAATGCATTGAAGCTTGTTTCTGTAGGCTTTCACTGATGCCAGAAATATTCTTTTCATCCCATTGATTAGGTATCCTTGCTTTCAGTGGATGACATGTATCAGAATTTACCCCCAACTGGAAAGGATAAATACTGGAATGAATCTACAACTCAGCCCCCCTATACAATGGCTACAGTGGCAGAAACCCTGAAACCCTCCTTCATGGGTTCCACCTTCGACATGAGGCAAGTTCAACTGGTGTTCTCAAAACACCTGTTATACAGTAAATCAATTACCTTGCTGGAACATAATTGTTATGTTGCCTCAGCAGACAATTCACAATGTAGGCTCCATTCCTCTGTCTGGTATCAGAGCCCTTAGTCCCAATTAAATTATCATGATAGGTAGCTCAAATGCAACGTCAGGGTTCTCTTAGCTCAAAACCTAGCTACTTGAACACTTAATGATAAACTTCAGACTCATACGTTAAATGAAAACACCAACAATTATACAGCTGAGATCTGGTTAATGTGCAGGTCGCAGATGCTGAACTAGTCTTTACTGTTCCTTGCCTTTAGCCACACAGGCTGGGACAATAGTTGGAATCACAGGGCCTTTCTGCACTTACCTGTGCAGATCCCTAATGGTAGGTCAGGGACAAAGCAATCCTTCTCAAGGCTGTGACCGATTGCTCTGGACTGGAACATCATCTGCATGGTGACAGCACGTTCTAGCCCAGTTGTCCACATGTGCTTCAGAGCCAGCCTACACAAGCCCCAAGGGTGAGGAACTGAGGTTTTAACTTTAGAGCCCTCGGGGAACCCCATTCAGTGGCACAGTAAGATATGCTGCATTATAAAATAGGTCTCCTTGTTACCTGAATATGGAGGTGTGCATGGAAGGCCAACTAGTATGCTTGTAGATGTTGATGTTATGGTCTACCAGTGATCCAGACTACATGCTATCCTGTGTGGACAGAACATACAGGGGACTCCTGCATTCTCCACTAACATGTGGGAGGCCTTTAGTACACTTGCTAGTGCAGAACACCAGCAAGTGCACAAAGGTCCATGTGCATTAGATTCAGGAAAACAGAATCCCCTTGTATTTTTTGCCAGAGATATTTTACCACTAAATAATAATATGCAGTTAGTAGGTCTGCTCCAAACTGTTTTTAAGTAACCCTTGTTTATCACTAGTGTAGCCCATTTCAGGGCTGCCCGAGTCTTGCATTTACTTCAGTTAGCCTTTCTTTTGCAGGATGAGTGATGACCCTGAGCAGCATCAGCAGGTGGAAGCCTCACCCAGCATGAGTCGTATTCAGACACCCAGACTCAACAGATTTCTCACTGCAGCTGCCTCCCCTGCCATCAGCCTCAAAAATTTTGGCAAGGGAAGTTGGACTCCCCGTTCTCAACTACTGCGAAGGAGGATTGATGGGGCCTCCAGCCCCAGTTTCTTTCGTAGGGACGACCCAGAGGCAGTTGGCCGCATAGATGAGGAAGAGACGGACGAGGAAACAAGACTTAGTGAAGCCCCCTCTCCCAACTCCCACCTCAGGGTCCCTCAGAAGCTTGCAAGTGCAGAGGTTCAGAAAGGGGAGCTGCCACAGATTACAGTGATCAAACCCCTAGATGATGACTTCAACATTACTGAGCACTCCTCTGGCTGAGTGCAGGAATATCTGGGGGGTCTGCTTAAGTACTTGTCATTGCTAAGTGCTACTGAATCTTAGCTGATTCTTGATTACGTGGGCACCCCTATGCAGTTTTCTAGGCAGGAATACAGAAGTGGTTTGCCACTGCCTACTTCCTGGGAGACGCTGGGGATCGAACCAGCAATGCTTTTGTTCTCCAGGCAGTTTGTTCTACTGAGTTACAGCCACTTCCACTTATGTCTCACTGCATTGAAACCAAGATGCACATTAACATAAATATGTATTTGTGTTTTACTATGGGCTGCACCTCGAATAAAGTGCTAGGTGTTTTACCTTTTATTATTCTTATGTCAATTATGGTTATTTAAGACTTTCTGGCTCCTGAAAATGCTGGGAATTTTTATCTTCTGTAGTTATGAAGGACACAGTGGCTTCATGAATGCACAGGCAAGCAGAAAAACTCATTTCAGACTACACAAGAATGTGCAATGTAGAAAAATTGGTTTTCAAAGTTGCAAAGCTGATACATTTTTCACACACACACACAGAGCTAAGGCTCCTACCTGATCTGCTTTCCATGTGACATGCAGTTAAGGCTATTTCTACACTTATTTCAAGACAGATAAATCATCAGGTTAATGAAATACACCGACTACCCCAGATTTATGTCATGTCTTGAACAAAAGTGACCAAAATGTTCAGTTCAATTTGCTTTAGCAAAGTAAGGATTCCAACAACTGTGTACAGATTTCATAGGAGAATGGAGTAAAGAGAAGCAGGCATGTCTTGTACACTGTATTGTTATCACCCTAAATATCTGACTTAGGGCTGCCCATTCTTGGATAAAATCACAAGCCTGAAAAGGAATCAAAGCCTTCTGGTTCCTAGGGTCTTTACATGAGCCACCAAGAAGTGTTTTCTGCTCAAACAATATACAAATTCTTTATATACTCTGCACCTGAAGGAACTTTGGCCACACACAATAGTGAATTACTCTTCTGTAGATAAAGGGACTAAAATGTACTTATTGCAATGCGGGTTTTAAATCAATCCTAAACTGATGAAAATACAATTTATTTACATACTTTTTTATAAACAAAACTTTACATTCTGCAGAAATATCAAATTTCCCTATAGTAAACACATTAATTAAACCTATCCTTGTTTAGATGACATTTGAAGAAAGGTAAAGTTTTACACTTTACAAGTTGATTTCAAATTAGGCTACAACCTGAAGTTTGTTTATCTGGGAGTGAGCGGCAATAAAATTAATGGCACATTATCTTTCAATAGAAATGTATAAAATGGCCATATTGCTTATTTAAATTATATCAAATTTTGTATATTTATTCAGAAGTATTTCTGAGGCCTAAAACCTGCCCAGAAAAGCGTTTCAGAATCAGTCTCCACATCAGGAACTTGCCACAAATGATGGCATTAAAAAAAAAAAATCTAAGCTCAGTTGCATTTACTACTTCACAAGCTTAGAATAGCAGTTTAAATGGGTAAATGAAACGGAGCTGATCAGTTTTACAAGCAAGTCGATTCTGAGCATGCCCTAATAATGACCAGGATCAAATTTTTAATTTTTTAGATTTGATCATTAGATTTATATTTATGATTCACTCCAGTTGCTTATGAAATTTTAAACTTCTAAATGCATGGCATTCTTGTAGAAAGAATAAAGGTTGAAAAACAGTTTATCCCTCATTATCAAGGAATCCTTCGAAGGTGGCTGAAGCTGTTTGTTTTTTTAAAAAAGGCAACAAAAGGATGACCCAATATGCAGACCGTGATCAAACTGTCCAGGATATGCAACTGGGTGGAGAAACTACACGGATGCACAAAAGCCCAGGCTGTATAAACTATAAAGATGGCAGAACAAGATTAAACAGTCTGTTCAAATCCTCTGGGATGCCTGTATCGCTTAATACAATGACTTAACATCACTACTCATATTTATCATTTTGTGATATCTTGTCATTTACAGATATCTTCTGCATAGTTCTGTTCTCAACTGCAGGGTCATCACCTAATGTCAACAGATGTTTGTATTATGGATGGCGAGTCACACAGTTTTTATGCTCAAAGATTAAATGTTCCCAGTCTTCGAAAGGACCAGACTTTGGAAAAAGGTCAGATCCTTCTGCTAAAAGGGAGTTTTATCTTGCACTGGAATGAGACCGAAAGGTCATGAAAAGACAACCCGGTCACTTAACAGTGCTTCAATCATATTATTCTGTTTTTGTAATACAAATGCTTTTTAGGACATTTCAACACCCGCAGTAGATGGGCAAACCACAGCTTGTTCTGCAAAGATGGCACATGTCAAGTGAACGCTGAATTTAAGAATCGTTATCTTTCCATTACATTAACACGTGAACTTTGCATGCAAGATGGATGCCAGCCGCACTGTCTTTTTAAAAAAATCCTTGCAATATATTTAATTTGTGAACTTTCATTATCCCAGGCCATGTAAATAATCACAGCATCCACTTATAACAAGACTGTGTGATATTTATTCATCCCGATAGATACATTGTTCATTTGCCTTTTCTGGCCTTGATCTTCCTCAGATAGAACTCTAGTTCTTTGCCTTCTAGAATATAGCCATCTGCTCGGCCGCACTGACCTGGTCTGGAGGCAATGCAGGCTGCAAATGAAAAACACAAGAGGAAATATCAGTTACAGTATAAACAGGGATCAGCTGCTTGCCGGATGATTCTCTTGAGACTAGTGCTATGTGGTGAGGGTCGTTTCCCCAAACTACAGGGCCACTGATGAAGTTGCCTTCAGAATTTGAACTGTCACCACTAGCATTCAGTAGCAGAACTGGACAAAGTTTTCATCACAAGGTCAACTTCAAGACACATTTTTGCACATAACACATGCCCCTTCACAAGTGGCAAATACGTCTGCAGCATCTATCTAAAGTTTAACTAACCAATTATTTTGAGAACTATGTATGCAAATTAACAGTGTGACAAAAACGCCAAGCTAGCTCTGATAAATTAAAAGTAATGAATTTCAGCTATTTACCTATGGCGACACAACCTCTCCTTAAATATGCCGTCACTATAATTGGCTAATATATTATTTTGTTTTTCTCACCAAGTAGCTTTCCTTGCTGGAACTGCTCCTCCAGAAGGCTACTGATCTTAGCATTCTTTTTCCGCTCATCATACTTCTTCTGAATTTTCTTGGAACGCTTTTTATTTAAGATTTCTTCCTCTTCAGGTGTCTGGGACGAGAGCAAGAAGAGTGAAATCGGACAGGGTCAACTGATATAGAATACCCTGGAAAAAGAAAACTAACAATCACTTCTTTAAGTACATATCATATAAACTACAAAAATAATTACTGTAGCAAATAAGATACTTGTTCACTGGTACTTAGGAACATGGATGACCTTTGGTACACCATGTAAAATACCAGGAAGTATGATCACAAGCAGGAATTAATTCGGGCTCCTGCAGTTTTCTGCCTCTGTATCTACGAAATAGTCCTCTAATGAGGAAGAGGTTAGCTTTATGTCTTCTTCAGATAAATAAATTGTCATCGCTTTACATTCAGCAGCAGAACTGGACAAAAGGTATCCTCACCAGAAGACAAAGGGGGAAAAATTAAGTTGCAGGACAGATAAATTAAGCAGGACATGCATGCCCTAAGTAACTGAAACAAGCTCCCCTTAATACATACCAGCTTGGCACCCTTTTTACGCCCAAGGGGCAAGGCATAGTGGGCCTCATACCACTGTCGATACGGTGTGCTATCAATGAGGACAATGCAGTTTTTGACAAGGGTCTTTGTACGCACCAATTCATTGTTGGATGCATTGTACACAACATCAATGATTCTAGTTTTGCGTGTGCAACCTATAAAAGAAGAGATCATTATGTCTCTCTGGAGCAAAAGACAAATTCATGTTAAAAGACTTTCCGCTGTAGGAAATCGACGAGGATTCTAATAACCGTGGAGATGGCCCTTATCTAACTCAGTTAACACTGTTAAAAAGCAGCTTCATGAGAAAGTAACCCACCAGACTACCACAACAGCCAGACAACAGCAGAGAAGCAGCTCTTCTCATTTTCTATTATTTTACCTGATTTCAGTACAAATGAAACTCTTTCAAGGACAGAGAAAGCCTTGAAGAAGAATTTGCATGCAACCTAATTTTAACAACTTCTTGGCTAGAGAACTTCAACAATGACAAGACTTGTAAGCTACAGAAACCTGAAAATGAGTAACATTTAAACAATCCTGGATAAAAGCTCTGAAGCACTAATAAGATACCAAAATCAAAATATAAGAACATATTTGTCTTCAGAAAAATATGAAACAACACATCTGAAGGTTCACACATTATCCTTTGGGGGGTTATGGCCTAACAAGACATTTAAGCATAGCTACTGTTTTATTCATTCATTCATTTTTTATATACCACCTTTCTCAGGCTCAAGGTAGAACCCATTAACCTCCCTTCCGTTTTATCCCATAACAACCCTATTCACCATTCTTTTATCTTCATCACAGAAGATGAATCTTTCAAATCAATGGCAACTGTTTCTCAGCAGAAAAAAGGAGATATGCAAAATTCAAAAAAAATTATACATCTTTTGAACAATGATTCTCATTGAAGCAAATAATTTTGCTGCTCACAACTTTAAATATTCTCAATATCCTGAAGCACACAAAAGCAAACACAGCAATGGCTTAGAAATTCACTAAAGTTGTCTTTAGATTACATCTGACACCACTATTCTCTTATTCATGTTTCAAAAGCTCTACAAAGGCTAATGTTACAACACTTACATTCAGAACCCCAAGAGAAGTTTCCAACATCCAAACGTAGAGCGCGGTACTTTTTATTTCCGCCACGTACTCTTACTGTGTGAATTCTCCTTGGACCAATCTACATTAAAGAGCAGAACAGCCTTCAGTCAAAGCAGAGACACACACAACACTGAAATCTTTCGCAAATATCCAGCCCTCCGTGGCAACATGGTCAGTGTAACTATGACAACCCTAACATCGGTGAGTGCAAGGAAGACCAAAACAGCCTACAGCACCCACCTAAGGTGTAGTTCTCATCACTCCTGTTGCCTCTCACTCCAAAATAATGGTCTATGTTCACAGAATTATGCAACCACTCCAGTCTATCTATGTATCCTATTCTTTTTTAAGATTATGAAGCTTCCAGAACTTGAGATATGCCAGAACAAGGCATCCGTTGCTTAAATAAGCCTATTAACCAGGCACACCAAAGGCTGTGAGTATACCTAAGCAGCCATTTGGATTCCACCCAATAGCAGGTTTTGAAAAGCATGTTGGCTATTGCTAGCAAAGGGAATGAAAAATCCTCAATCAGGACAGACAAGCCAGCTTATTTAGTAAGCCATGACACATGGAGTATATATCAGTACAGTGTGGGTGTTATGTTAAAGGACAATTAACACTTACTGTAATAAACAAATGATGAATTTATATTTTTTCTCTGAAGAACTCCAGCCAGAATAGTTTCCTAGCATGCAACTCAGATAAACACTTTACTCAGGGAAGGCCAAACCACACAGATGCTGATAACGGGTGTTTTTCCACTGTAACTAGAAGTACCCATTAAGTAAAAATGCCATTTCGTACCCATTAATGGGTACTTAATGGGTACTTTTAGTGACAATGGAAAACACCCAATATCCCAAAGACTGCACCGAGATTCCCAGTTCTCTACAAAAGACGCAGCGATTCGACTCTAAATAAGGCAAAATCACCCAGAAGCCCATACCTTGGTATTGGCAGGAGGCCGCCCCAATTCATACTTCCTTTTCTTATGGTACGGCTTCCTCTTTCCCCCGGTTTTGCGGCGCTTGTGCCAGTTGTCCCTGGAGATACCTGCGTGGACGAGACAAAGAGGAACGCGTGAACGAGTGCCGTGCGGCGGCGTTCGTTCTCCCGAGCGCCCTAATGCCCGCACACTCAGCTCTCCAAGGTAACCAGTATCCGCATGGCGCACTCGGCCTAATGCAGCAGCTGGAAAAGCTTCATCATTGTCATGCGGGGACAAAGGGATCCCAGGCGGGCTTTGGCCAAGGAGAGGACCCTGGGAGCGGAGGGAGGGAGGGAGGGAGGCGGCGGGTGAGCCAAAACGATCCAGGCCCGACCCGCGTCGGAAGGCCCGACCCGCGACGGAGCCCGAAGCGAGATATCGAACTCCAATACCTCGTGCCTCCGATGGGGAACGGGCCCCACTCCTCCCTACCCGAGTTAAAGCTCCGCCGGGGTGGCGGCTCCACCGGATGGCGACGGATACAAACGGCCCACCCGCGCCTCCCCGACTCACTCACCCATCCTTCTCCGGAGGCGCCGACTGCAAAAAAGGAAGCCGCAAAGCCTCACGGGGCGGTTTGTCCCCTGTCAAGTGTCGCGATAACTTCTATGTGTATGTATTTGCCCTTCGCTCCCCGCCTTCTCGACGAGGTTGCGTGACGTCATCAGAAGGGGACGCGTCCGTGTGCTGTCGCTTCCCAGGTGTAGAGTGGAGCCCCGCGCCATCGTGAGGTGTTGCCATAGCAAGCGGTCATTCAAGAGCGCCTGTTTGGGCATTTGACCTTAGCATTTTGCTTTTCTCTGCGTTTTTAAAAAGAAACCATACAGATACCGCCCTTCACTATTAATTCCAGTGTGAGTTAGGCTGATGGAAACAGTAGTTCGGCAACTTTGAAGCAGCTACATCATTTTTAAAAGGTATCAGTTTAATACAGATGATAGTTTCACATGCCTGAGGTACAAAGCTCAGATCTCAAAATTTCAAATGCTCAGAACCACACAAACTAAAGGCTATATACCCAAACTTGAGGAAGTAATGGTTTAATTCCAGATTTGAATTATGCAACACACTGTCTAGGGGCCTTTCTGCACTTGCTGGTATTCCTTACCAGCATGTGCTCAGTGCAGAATATAGGAAGGTCCCACCCACTACTAATATGCACAATGTTCACAGGAAGGATCATGATCCAGATCAAGCATGTACCAGATCTTCTGAGGTCTAGATGTGTACCAGCTCTCCTTAGTTTAGAAGACTGAGGTCTGCAGAAGGTACATCCATGTTCCAGTTACAGGGGGAACCTGTGCCTCATTCTGCCACTGAAGTGGCTTCCTCTCCCCACAGGGCTCTGAGGCCAGGGGCTGGGCTGGAATATGCTGTTGCCATGCAGATGTTCCAACGCAGAGCTATCTATCCCAGCCTTGGATGGGATAGCACTGTCTGATGCACTATTGCAAGAGAGACCCTAGGATTGTTGAACACAAAGCAGAATTCTCTGAAACACACTCATTTAGAGGAAAGGGTGCCCTGTTCACTTAATGTCTGGTTGTGCCCCACCAAACCAATACTAAAACTTGCACCATGAAAGTAAAACTGAATTTAAATTGTAATTTTATCAGCTCAGTACATTCTACAATTTTTCTTGCTTCAGCTTAAAGATCGAAAGGAATTGGATACTTTTGATATCTGGCATCACTTGAACATGTGGTTTGGAACTTAAGCACAACATATATTTGCCGAGTCAGCAAGGAATATTCAGTGATGGTTACTAACAGATCTATAATACATCAACTCAGAACATATATATCCTCAAGTTTTGTATTAATTGATACTTTTTAATCAGCTTTGATCTAAAGAACATCTTTAGTCTGAACATTCAATACTTGGTATGATTTGTTGTCAGGAGACATTTGCACAATAAACTAGGATGAAATAAAAGTACCAAGTTCCATCTCATCTTTAGATATTAAATACCACAGTAGGTGTTCTCCAGATGATCTCAAAATATAGGAATGTCTGCAGGAACTCATTTAGCGGTTTATAATACAAAAGTAGGTTAGATACCGAATCTGCAACCAGTGCACTTCTAAAGACTTATGGCATGTGCAAGCTAAGCTGTCTCTGGCCAGGAAGGGCTTGTAGCTGATGAATTGGCTGAAACTGGATACAGATGCTCCTCACCACCACAGCTCCCATTCAACTTCAGATACTGCTTTCAGCCAGTGGTAAAGCACTCACACAGGCTTGCATACTTCTCATGGAATAAATAGAGGGGCCTGGGTGTTGTCAGCATACATGTTTCAAGAAACCTCAAACACACATCAAATATAAGAAACCATGATGCTTAGCCTGTGTGTACTTTATGTCCTATAATTTTAACGACTGGAGCTGTCTCTACAGTGGGTGAAGTGGGCAGACATCAATCTTATGGAAGATGAAACCTTTGAAGTATTATTTAAGAGAACATATTTTCCTCGCAAGTGAGTATCTATATATGTATATGTATGTGTGTATGGTGCCCTTTAAATGCCACTATATCTAAAAGAATGTTTGATTTTACTTTCTTTGATGCAATCTAATCAAAAAGGCAACTATCAGCTTCTTCCTTGCTGTATTACCAAATGTTAGCTCTTATATTATCCATTAGTTTTTCTTGTTTAGTGCTTTACAAATGACTCTGACTTGTAATGCATAAATTAGCTCCATACAGGGAATTAGCTCCATACAGGGAATTAGCTCCATTCACTTGCCTAAAAGCAAAATAGTACTTTGCAAAGTACTACTTTGTTATGAGTTTTTTCTTATAACCATGCTACATGAAGATCACGGCAAAACATTGGTATTAGCGTTACATTATTTCCATAATTGTTCCTGGAAAATGACAACACAGAGAATTGGCAAACTGATGCAAAATATTTATTCCAAGTTAGTTTATCTTTTGATGCAGTAGTTTTCCCCCTCATACAGACTCAATGTGATAGTCTTTTAAATCTGTAAATAATGTTATCAAAATAATCTTAATCTTCGAAATCCCACAAAAATTTATATTTTACAATCCACCCTGAATATCAAGGTTGCAAGAAGAACACAACAATTCCTATATCCAAATATTTTACAGCTGTACCCCCAAAAAAGAAAAAAACCAAAACACGCCTGGTTAAGTGATGAAGCTCCCCGAGCCGCCAAAAATAAAATAAAAGTTCCATGTTATTAGCATTAATTTAACACAATTAGAACTTCCATAGCCATTTTGTCATTGACAATGATTGTTTTAGCACATTATTGCCGCACAGCACTTTGCTATGTGGACGGCAGTATGAGAAGCTTCTGGCAGCCCAACTCAGTCCCTTCTATTCTGCGCTTGATGGGGCTGAACCTTATGCTTTGCTCCAGAAGGCAACAGGCCACCCATCCACATGGACTGTTTTCTATGAAGCACTGAAGGGCAAAATCAAAAAGTAATAAGCCAATAGCTTTCTTCTTTGGGATATAATTCTTTCCCTTGTGCATGAAGTTTTCAACAATAAAAGAAACTGAAAAGACTTAAGACAGAATAAACTCTGCTTCATTTGAACCCCAAACATTTGTGTGCTGAACTACAAACTGAGTTTGCTGGGTTGGTTTTGGACTGTGAGTTTTTTGTGCCCATTTTCAGGCATCGTCATCCGAAGTTTCACTGCTACTCGTTTCTGTGTCTGACTCTTCAATCTCTGTCTTAAAAGTGCTTCTCCAGTGGGAGAACAGTTGACTGCTGCCACGGCCTTGAAGAAATCCATTCTTCCTAAAGCCATTTCTTCTTAACTAGAGAAAAAAAGGGGGAAATTGAGTTTATTTTATTCCCATCTAGACAACATCAAACAAGACAGGATTAAAAATATACATATAAACAAATATTACAGTATGCTGATAAAGGCAATAAAGTTAGTTTAACTTAGCTTTTCTATCAATCTCACATATTCCTATCTGAAAAATATGGCAGGCAAGATTGTGTTTCATGCACAGTATGCAACCATATAGATGCTGCTGAACTGTAACTCCCATGAGTCTTTGCTACAGTTCACACCAGATAGGGCTGTCAGGAGCTACAGTTCACATTATTAGCCGTTTCTGGACAAAAGAGTTCATGTGGGCAAAATACAGGATAAACAGTGGGACATACCTGCTCTGACTTTATCTGGAACTCTTTGAGCTCATCCTCTGTAAGGGGAAGGCAATTCTCATCGTTCTCTGGGTACTCTTGCCATCCCATTGCTCTCAATAGCCTAGGAGTTCGAAGAAGGAGAAACAGATACAGAGAAAGATGAATGAAACAGACAACTTTCTTATCAGTATTTCAAAGAAAGCCCACCAATGTTTGCCTTATATAGTAGCTACTTCTATTTAACAAACGCTCCTGTACACTGCAATGTTAGATAACTTAAAATGTTAATATGGCAGCAAGGATCACTTTAATTGTTTGTAGAGATGGGAGAAGAAGACTAGAGTCCTTTTGCTACCTTGGCCACATTCAAGAACAAACTGATAGGGTGTTCATCCCAGCAGCCATCCTTTCCTCTCACCGAACACGACTGTAGACATTTATTTTGTCTCCTTTAAAGAGTAATATAAAGGGTGTTTTTCCACTGTCACTAGAAGTACCCATTAATTACCCATTTTTTACATTTTATTTAACTTAAACTAAAGTTAAAGTTAAATACAGTTAGTTATTGTAGGTTTGACATGATGTGAGGGTGAATGACAAACAGTAAACACCTTTATACATAACAGTGATTGTAACTGTTTCCTCACTTTTAGATCCAAAGAGAAAATAGGAGAGAAGATAAATTCAAGATAGTGGTATCTGCTGACACAAAAACCCTGTTACCAAAAACTGTAAAATTACATTCCCAAAAACGGTTTTCATCATTGTTTCTGCATACTAATAACAAATGGAAAAACCAAGCTGGCAGGGAAATGTGATATAACAAACACTATCCAATGCTATGTATGAACACATACGCCCTGTGTGGCTGATCAGTAAATAAAAAAGTTGTAAGTTTCTCTCATGACTTTCTGCCAGCTTGTTCCACTGATTTCTATACAGTACACTGCTTGTGGAATAAGGCTCTCTTTGGCTATTTCCCTCTCTTACCTGTGTTCTGCTTCTAGTGAATGAGAAAGGTTTTCCCCTTCTTCCAAAGGCAGAGAAAGACCATTCTGGTGGCAATTCTCTTCCCAGTTTTCCTTTGGTTCTGGTGTGCCGCCACCCTCCATCTAATAAGGGGAAAAAGCATGTGCAGTTTCAGAAAGGATTCTAAGCAATTCTGTATTCTCAGGAACAAGTGCAACCTGCAGCCCGAGAACATAAATTCCAACACACCCATTGTTACAACGCCAAAGAGACCTAAGAGAGTAGAACATTTTCTTACTATGGCATGAAGCAGCCAGTTATGAGATAATGGATTAAATCTTTACATAGGGTGTTTTTCCACAGTCACTAGAAGTACCCATTAAGTACCCATTAATGGGTACGAAATGGCATTTTTGTACCCATTAATGGGTAGTTAATGGGTACTTTTAGTGACAGTGGAAAAACACCCATAATTAGAGAATATGCCAGAATAGGCTTAGCATGGTTCGCAATTAAAGGTGTACGAGTTCACTATATAGAGTTTAGCAGAAGAACGTGGCTGCACTCTTATGGTCATTTGTACCATTATTTTCAAATTATAAAATTTATTCTTTGTATTTCCCTTACTTCCTACAATGAAGTGGTAATATGAAGAGTGGTGACATTTTTAATTATATTTTATTATTTGATATGTTTTATTCTTATTGTAACCTGCCCTGGGACCGTCTAGTGAAAGACAGGCTATAAATTTATTAAATAAATAAATATTAGATTATCTTTTCCAAGCATATCACACAGTACAGTTGCCCCTTGCATGACACATTTTGCAGCAAGCATTTTGCTATTATGTGGTCAAAAAAATGGACCACCCCACATATAGCACAGCTGTGTCTGTTAAAACAGCATGGACTGCAAAACATCATTATGAGTCAGTGATAGCAATGGAAAGACACCCATGAGAAGAACCAGCAAGGGCAAGCCAATCCAAATACAATTTTTCGTAATACATCCACTTCTTAATATGAACCCACCACATTAAGAAAAAGATAATTTTATTTCATTCCTTATAGATTTGAAGAATATTTATTTTGAAGAATATTTATTACTCAAGGAACACTCTTACATCCTCTAGTTTGTTGCTCTCATGGCGGTCTGGCAACTCTCCATTCCTGTCATCTTTCAGGGTTTTCAAAAATTCGCTCTTCTTATCTGTGGTGCGACGCATCAGCTTTGTCAAGCGAGAGGAGTTTATTTCAATTGGAGGGGTGGTGCTGGAGGGACTCTGCAGAGAGAAAGGTAGTATGCCTTCTAAGGTTTAATTGTAATTTACCCGAGAGGCTCTAATTTCAAGATGGACACTAAAAAAGGCATGATCTTTACTCAAATCCCCTCCAATCCAAAATAGTTTGGTTTCATTATTTCATACTTACCTCTTTGGAAGAAGTGAGAACAGAGCCACTGGCCAATACAGCTGGTTTGGTTATAGACACTGGACTGGTAAAAGAAGAATCGCGGCTGGAGGACAGTGAGCCTGGTTTATGTTCACTTCTGTTTGTTTTCCATTGGCTTGGCTATAATGAGCAGAACAAAATAGCAATACTGATAAGAAATGGCTACAAAGGCAACACTGTGCATTCAACTATTTCACTTTGCCAAAACATATTCAATCACCCTGATGATCATGTATATTTTATCAATTGGATGAAAAAGGCAGAAGTAAAATGGACACAAATGCTTCCCAGACTTAATTGCATCTCTGATGGATTCTGGTATCCTTTGTTAGTCCTTTAAGGTGAAAAAAAGCAACTGTGGTTAACTTAGAATTCCCCTAATAAATGAATCAGTATGAAGGCAGACAGTAATTCACATTATCTATTAGACACATCCAGAGCTAAGACTGTTTTCAGGATTATACAAACTTGTTTGGCCCAATCCTAATCTAGATCAAGCATAAAATTACCCAGGAAACAGTTATATCCAAACTCTCCTGGGCTTGGTTTGGCAGTCTCCAACAGTCAGCTTTGGGGAAGATCTAGTCTGTTGGACCAAATGGAGTAACAATAAGATCTAGTTCAGAATGGTCCTGATTGAACCAAGGTGGGTGCCTGGTGGTACAGAGCAAAACCAAACTGGAAAAACAGATCATGCTGACCCAGTGTCAAGAGTATCCACTGGAAAGAACCTTAACTAAGCAAAAAAGACAAAAAACACTTCACCATGGAGTGCAGAAAAGGAGGCTGCACAGAAAGTGTAAAGAGCAAGCTATGCAGTCTAAAACGTGTAGCAGTTAACACTTTGTTAAACCTAGATCTTTTAAAAAGAAAATGTAATATAAATATTCAAATTAATAACTATTTCTCTGAAAACATTCAAAATATTCAGCTTTGCCCTTTCCATTCATATTGACTATTTACTCAAATCTTGAATACCTTGGAAGGAGGTGCTGCAGGCTTAGGAACTAGATTTTTGTAGACACTTGGGACAATGGTGGTTGCCTTGTTGCCATTTGAAAGCTGAGGCCCTGGTGACGTAAATGCAGCTGAGAAGGCAGCCGCAGGGTCTTCTTTTGAAACCTTCTTGATGACCAGCATCTTGGTAGGTTGCTTGGCACTAGGAGGGTTTTCTAGTAAAATAAGGGATGGGGAAAAGAAAGACACTGGGTAGTTATAGGGAGCCTCAAAACATCTGGTTCATCCAAAATCCTACCTTTTCACCCCTTTGCCCTGACCTTTGGCTAAATGTTTTTAAAATAAAAAATAAAACCTTCTTATTGTTTTAACATGTTTATATTTGGTTTTAAATGCTGTAATCCACCCTGAGACCTGTGGGTATAGGGTGGGATAAAAATGCAAATAAATAAAATGATGCAGTCCGCTAAATTACAAACCTGCTGTTCTCTCAACCAAGTAATTTCGGCAGCTTTTTTTCAAGTGAGAACTATTTGGTGACATCACCCCAGCACACATAATATAATCCAGGAAATACCAGTTTACAAATGAAGGTTTATATTAATTTTGAAAAAAAAACTGTTCAAATAAAATATTTTCTCTAATGAGGCTCAATGTCTCTAATTAATACTAATACTTCCAATATGATGAACAAAATATGCAAGCAAGAATAGAGCAACTGGGTTATACATTCATTCTAGTCACAGTCTCTTAGTGGTTATATAAATTAAATACAAATTTCAATCATAAGGCTGTATTTAGTGCCACTATTCAACAGAAGAAAGAGGGAGCAGGCTGGGAACACTGTGGGAAAAATGATAAAGATCTACAGACAGCAGATGTTTTTGTCAGCAAAGTGTCTATATTCACTAAACTCCTCAGAATAAATGCATATTTTCCCTTCTGGAAGAACAGCAAATAATGATTACAAACTGGGCTGTTTATTAGATATTCTGAAGAACATAAACTTGAGGTCAGGAATTTCTCCAAACAAGATCTTATGTAGACAAATCAGTCATTCTTATGTGCCATTACAGCAGGAATGGATTGCAAGACTGGCTGTCAAACTGTTACTCCTGTGTGACCCAGGTAGAAAGGGAAATGGTATTGTGTGTCAACCAGCAAGCATTCTTGGGAATGCTTCTCCCAGCATGGAAAGGCTAGTCTAAAGATCCCCCTTCTTTTCCCTGGTTGTCGAGTGCACCCACACACACAAGTACAGGAAACGTATACAAATAACATACTGCTTTTCCCACCACAGTAGATACACTTATAATCTGGCAAGATATATTTAGGAAATAAGACCACAGGCTTATTGTAAAGGAAGTTTTTTGGCGAGTAGAAGTGAACCTCTGTGGCAGGAAATAACTGTATACAAAAAGCTCAAGCAGTAAGCTCTGCCTGACACATTTATCGAACTGTACAAAACAGAAGCTGATATCCAAGGCAGAGCCTCTGTTCCAGATTGATCTTGCTTTTGGATTAATTTCCCTCTTCTCCTTTTATAAAATCTTCAGCACAGGTAAGCCCACTAAGTCTATAGACATGTCAATAGCAAGGATATAGGAGGTTTGTGTTTGAAGATTCATGAGGCTTTTGGAGCCAGTTGTGTCCCGTACCTGAACTTACCCTACCACAGCTCTCACTCCTGGCCCTTCTCAGAAATCGAGAAGGAGGCAGGGCCATGCATCAGTACTTTGGAGAGTCTGATGTCATCAGAAAGGCCAATCTGATACTGTATCACCACACACTCCAAGCCCTGCCAAGTCTGTAAACATGTAGATCACTGATGGCTAACCTTTTGAGCTTGGTGTGTCAAAATTCACAAGAAAATCTAGCTTAACTCGGGTGCTGTGTCACTTCCAGAAATATCCATAATTTTGTGATATTTGTAGCTCTAGTAAGAAAGTTATATTTTTGATATATGTATTTTATTAAAAGCAAAAATGAATAATTCTTTACATTTGCTAAATCTTCAATTGAAAGTTGGTATTTCGTACACTTCAAGAAGAAGCAAGCACTACATGCCCAGGTGCCAGGGTGACCAGGTGTGTCACCTAAAAGGGCTTGGCGTGTCACCTGTGACACGCGTGTCATAGGTTGGCCATCACCGATGTAGATACTGTTCAGCTGCTGCTTGAGGCATGTTTCTTAGAGAGATTGCAGCTGGCATCCTGCAGCCTGAGCCTACTAGACCTTCTGGACTGTAGAAATACAAGTTCTGCTACAAAGCCTAACTTGTGGAGAACAGCCGAGACTGTGAAACTGTGATGGGGGGGATGAATGGCACAGGAGACACAGGGGGTGATGAAAGGTGATCCAGGAAGAAGGGAGGCTAAAGCATGGGAGAAGGGGGGCAGTGTGGTGTGATCTGGGGTGACAGTAAGCACACTGGGAAAGGGGGACAGGATCTTGAACATGTAGAATGACCACATGGTTCTGCATTCATCTTCAAACAGTTCTGGAAAGTCAGAAAAATGCTTCAACGACCTGTTCAGGGTTGGCAGAACACAGAAAAATGTCAGGAAAACCAGCAGCACTGTGGGACTTGCAATGATTTCATCATAGACCCTGTGTAGCCCCATCCCCTCCCAGCTGCAAGGCCAGTGGGAGACAGAATGCAGCAGGAGGGAGAGCTGGAGAGTGGTGCTTTTACGCTTCCCTCACACATGTCACTCCCCTTTTCCTTCTTCTTGTAATGTCAAGTCAGCCCCCTCACACACACACAAATACATACGTACGTTTGAGCAGTCTAAATGTTATGACCTGCAGCCTGTCATGTCAAACTGAATGTAGTCCTGCCAGAGATGGGCTGTATTTTTAATATGATTTAGAGTTTAATTTTATCACATGTGACTTACCCTGGGACCTTCAGGTGAAGGGTGGGATATAAATAAATAAATAAATGTCTCTTATGCTTGCTTTGCCACAATTATACAGTGCAAAGGAAGAATGAAAAGTATCACTGCATCTTCCACTGAAAATAAAACAGTGTGATGCTACACCAATACATACCCCAAACACCAGATGGAGTGCCTACTGGCTTATTCTGGTTGTTCTGTTTTCCAGCTTCTGGATTCAAGGAGGGCTGTAAAAATGTAGCAACAACTTATTATGCACATCATCTTTCCAAGTCTGCTACTTGCTTAGGAGCACGTATTCATAACTTTAGTACTACTATAGTACTATTAAATTAATGGAAGATTATTTCCTTCGGTGCCTTTGAGCCACACTGGAAGAAGCAGAGTTGTCTTGGGCTACACATTAAATACACAAACACTAACAAAAACTGATGAGGAAAAAAAAGTCAGTGCATAATTTTATGTTTAAATAAATTTTCAATTCTGTGTTGGGCCACTTTCATAGCCATCCTGGGTGCATGATGCCCATAGGCTGCAGGTTGGACACCCCTGCTGTACAGCATGATTGCAGGCTCACAATCTGCACTTCCTCCTCTCTATTTAGAAAAGCTAGTGAAAACTAAAAAATTCTGTTACAAATTTAGGTAGGTAAACACAGTGTCTGATGCTCATAGAGAATAAATAAAATGTTCAGTGTTGCTTAGTAAAACTTAGTGATTCTGATTCGCAATGTTATACTTAGCACATTTCTAACCTCCCTCCAAACACGGCATCCGTTTCCTTGTTTCTTATGCTCCATTTTCATGGGCGAGCCACACCTTCCAACACTCAAATTTTATAAAACTCCTTTTAAAAGCATAGTGTTCACTTCTTTCCTTTAAAAAGTTTGCTCTGAGTTACCAGTGTAGTGTCCTAGAGTGCAGAAGGGACCTTAAGGGCTTATTCTGGCATCTGTGAAGCTTTTGCCTCCTACATCTTGGAGTATATCCCCTACCAACCAAATTCTGAAGAGTGCAGACAACTCCATGAGGAAGCTGGAAGAGGTTCCTATCTGTTTGAAATGTTTTTTTCTCTGCTCTCTCAGCTCCCCAATGTTTTCTAATGATGCCATATCATAAAAACATGGAGTCAATTACAAACCTCTATAAATTCTAAAAAATAATTCAAATTAAGTCAGCAAATCATAAATTACCTGCTTCCAGAGATGCATTTAACATAGTATTTGCATTTTCAGCTTGCCTCCTTCTCTCAAAAGTCCCAGGGCTGGTTACAACACAATTCAAAATACAGAAAAACTTCACATAATTCATGTGGGGGATCACAACTGAAATTACAAGTGGTGATTTATTTACTGGTGGCTTTGGTGTTCATGGTGAAAACAATGAAGGTTCATGTTTCGAATCTATGCTTGGGGGACTGTTACATGCTAGTTACATATTACACAACATTTAATAGGATGGTTTGAGAATGATCCCACATAAAATCCAATCAGTTGAAATTATCTCTTTTAATTATAATGGATTTAATTCTACTTGAGAAGCAAAGAATCTGTGTTTCTTTCTGTGCCAGGGATAGGGTAGAAAGATGATGATCAAACAGCTGACAGGGGTAGGCAACAAAATATGCAGTTGCCCAGTAACCAGAAGCAACCCAAAAAAACCTTAGGTTTGCAACTGTATTGTCAAGCCATTGGAAGTACTGAATTTTGTGCCATAAAAGACTCAACTGATGCATAATTTAGCTAGGAATACTTAGGGAAAACTGCAAGCAAATCTAGGTGCAGTTATGCATACCTTAAATGTGCCACATCTTCTCTTGCTGATCATGAAAAACTTGTGCATACGCTCCAGTGACAGTAAGATTTGACTTCATCAGTGCCATAAAGGCAGCCATTGCCCGTATCTCTTGATCAGAAAAGGATTAGACAGCAGCTGATGCCAATAAGAAAGTAGAGTGACAGCATGAGATGTCACTCATGCTTGAGCTGCACCCAGGCTAAAAATCTTGTCATTCAGCACCAAATAAAGAGACCCCAAACTGAGGGTTTTTTTTTACAACTTCAGGTTGGTTCTGTGGGTTTTTCTGAACAAACATTTTGCTTTCCTTCATAACAGTACTGCAAACATTTGAGTCTGTTGAGCCACTCAAACTTGCTACTGAACTTACCAAATGCCTGCTCCAATCTTCTTGCTACAAGAAGCGGCTAAATTAAATTTCCTGACCGATTATTTGTGGGTATCAAAAGCTAGAGTCAGACGATTTGAAGAGAATCAGCACCGCTTGCTGACTGAGACTATAAACTGCTGTCAAACAGAATCAGCCCCTTCTGCACTGCTTATCACTGAAGGGTGATTTTGTAGTTACAAAGCATTCAAAGCCTTCTTGTCAAATCTTGCTTAGTGAGTGAAGATTGAAAGGCACTGTAAATTTGCAAAAATGAAACCTCGCCCCCCGTTTACAGTCCAGTTGCTGGCAGTTAATATCAGCTTGGCTACAGCACTGCACCTTTGAACGTCTGCAATACCAGGCCATGCCTGCCTGCATGTTTCAGCGACTCTTCTTTCCTCTTATGGTAGAGATAAGAATGTAATGGTTGGGGAACCATTTGTGCTGATGTTGTCTTAAGGGCACTTGCAGCTTGAGAGAAAATGAGGAGTGAATTTGGGTGTTTGATGTAAGGATCACCTGTACCAACATGGATGGGAAAATGTTGAGAAATATATCTGTGCCGGTGCTATTTTCTGTGTAGTCTTTTATCAATAAATGCTGCTAAATGCTTGAATTTGTTCTTGAATTTGGACCTGTGATTGGTGGCCTTGATAGTAAATGAGAAAGCACAGTCTTCCTTGTAACATGACAAGGGCTAGAGAGCTGCTCTCCCTTACAGGGGGTGGGGAAAATAACAGCCTGAAATGGAAGCAGCTTGCAGTTCCCATCTTGAAAACGGCAAAGAATACAGAAACATTTTTAAAAAATGAACCCCCAATACATCCATCAATGTAAAGGCACAGGGTGATTTTAGAATAAAACCTTTTTGGGGGCCAGGGTTGGGGCAAAAATATGGGATATTCTTTTCAAAACATTTATTTATAGGAAACTTGAATCCTTCTTGGTTTAGAGATCCTGAGGAAGCTGCAGAGGCAGTAACACAGATCAAAAAATGTAGGGAAGGGACCAAACATGGCAGTACAAGCTGAAACAACAAGGTAATTATCACAAAGTTTCTTAAAGCTATTGCCATTAGTTTTTGCCATCTGCTAAATCTGGATCCTGAGCTCTCCTACCGTTTTAGCCTCAAGAATTAAAGATTTCCCTCCCAACCATCCAAATCCCTATGTGTCCATGGGTCCTTCCAAAGCTGGTTTAAATTTTTGTCAATTCTTAGATTACAGCACAATTCAACACACGGTTACCCAGAAGCTAGTCCCACGTAATTCAATGTTTACTCACAAATAAGCTCACTGCCTCAGTTGTTTAACTAATTTAATTGTCATACTTGAACTGAAGCTCTGTTATAATTTCCCATTCATCCACTTTATTCTTAGATTTTAACCTTGGAGTTATACTGACTGCCTTTTGATGTCCTCTGAAGAAATCGGATTCTAAATTACATATTATCTCAAGGATCAATTTCAATGTTTACAACTCTAAAAGGAAAGTTCTAATGTGTTTGTGCTATGCTTATGATTTTTCAAGGCATCTGCTTGGCCCCAGTAAAAGCAGACTGCTAGACTAAATGGTTTAACCCTCCCTGAGACCCTTGGGTATAGGGCAGGATAAAAATGCAAATAAATAAATAGAAATAAACTATTTGTCCAATCCTGTTGAACACTTTTCTTAAGAATCTTGTATTTTTTCTTTGTGTTGCTTGAGTAAGCTATTCAGCCACTATCTTGCTACAAGAAATGACCAAATTCAATGGCTGCTATATTCTATCAGCTTTCTACTCTCCTACCATCACTTACATTGAAGCATGGGTACTCTAAGACTAGATGACCAAAGAGTATTTTGTTTTCTCCTACTGTTTGACTGCTTCACCTAAATCTAATGGTAACTACAAATTGATACTTCAGTAAACTCTACTTAGGTACTGGATTCTGCATAAATGCTCAGCTGCAGATACTGGAGGAGGCAAAGCAAATCATTTTCAAAATTCATGTCTCCTTCCTACCAAGGAAGAAATCCTTGTTCTCCTAGGAGAGCCCAACATGTTTGATCAAAAATGGTGCAGCCTAGCATGCGCAGGGTATTTACACGGTTGCATAATATGTCTGAAGGCATTTATAAGCACAGGCAACTATTTTGAATTTTAAATTTACATCTCCTTTAATATTCCTTGTCAGCTGATTTTATATTTTGAATTAACTAATTGTTAAACTGTAAACTTTGGCTCTGAGTTGAGAAACATACTATGTATCGTTGCAGCAGAAATTGCAATTGGGACATTTTGATGAAACAGAAGTAGGAACATAGAACCAAGGTGAATATCAGGCATACATAACAGCTGTAAATATATATATATATTTATAAATATATATATATTTACAGCTAGACTGCCAACTCAGAATCTCTTATTTCTGTATTATAGAATTGAGTTTTTGGCCATGGTCTCATAGGTTCCACTTAACAACACTCCATCTCACATCCTGAGGGATACATAGAGGCAAGATGAATTTACGTAAGATACTTGAAAACCTCAGTACGACACATCAATGCATTTGTGCATTCTGAGATTTTGGAAGTAACTCTCTGGAAGAATGCTTCATTCAAATAAAAGAGGCATAAAGCAACAGAAAAATAAACATTACAATTCTAATAACCTGAGTGCTGTCACAAGATGGCCAGAAAACTTCTTTATTTTTATAAAAGAGTACACTTACAAAGTCTTCCTCCTCAAATTGCAGTTTCTCTTTCTCTTCCTTCTCCTCCCTGACATCAGCAGGTGGCTTCTCCTGAAAGGCCGAACCTTTTCGAGAGTGGAAGTTGCCATTCCAGTGGCGATGGGATCCAGCTCCTCCTCCTCCTCTCTGACTCATTCCATCGTGGCCTCGAGAAGAACCATGCCAGCCAGGTTGATTGCCAGCTAGCCCAACATGAACTCCTTTAGAAACACCAGAATCCACAGAATCATGGCGGTGCAGAGAAGGCTGATGCCAGCAGTCTGCCCAAGAAGAAGACAGTGAGGATAAAGCTAATCAATACCTAGAAATACTATCACAATGCATTATCTCTGTTATGGAAGCTCTATCCTATAACACATTACTGTAGTGCAGAATACAGGACCTGTAGGGCAGGTCCTTCTCTATCTCCTGTGGAACGTGCAAACTTTTATCTCTTTCCTTTCCTACTCAACCCATACAGGTAAAGATCAAATGCCTATCATAGCTATTCATCTTTCCATTGAGGCACATCACCTGAACCCCAGCACACTGTCAAAAGTTCTAAAAACTAGTTGTTTAAATAAGGTTAGAGGTGCCTGAAGACTTCAAATGTCCCACAGAGACCCGAGATAGGAAAACAATTAAACAGGGTAAAAACTTCTGACGTCTAGCGGAGTCACTCAGATTTGTATTTGAACGTCACTTCTGTCCACATCTGTGAATTACAAGTAAAATTTATAGTCCAAG
>MTQE01001134.1:56027207-56060760 GCA_014337955.1 Aspidoscelis marmoratus | reverse complement strand
CTCCTGCAGTCCTGAGGGGGCCATTATTAAAAAAGCCATCTGAAGAGTTGTGACGTCTTCGGCTTACTCCAAAGCGCCCCTCTCCACGAGGAAGATGCTCTCCGTGCTTCTCAAAAGTAGCTCCTGGGGCCTAAAGGGAGTTTAAGAGTTGATCAGTACACTGCTTACTATTTGCTGGAAGTTTTAAAACAGCCTGTATTGCTACACCTAGAAACCATGGGGTATGCTTTTGATGTGCATATCCAGATATTGCTTGCTATTAAGCAGGTTTCCTAATTTGTATGCGAAACTATATTGAATGAAAATGAAATTATTGATAGCGGATTTACTCCTAGTTGTGCAAATACATCCAACTAGACTGTATTCTGCTCAACACAGAAAACAGTGATCATTGATGTTTACTGAGCCACATCACTCCCTCCTACACTCTTACAAATGGAAGCGGAAAATATGAACAAAGCGGTTTATCTATGCCTTGTAGCTTTTTCTGTATTAGGGAGATCACTTTACCAAATTAGCTCTCAAATATAGGAATTTCCAAGGTTAAGGGTTTATACCTTATCCAAGGTTCTAATTTGTCTTTCTGAAAAATGCTAATATTTTATTTAAGAAATCAAATATCCAGATTGACACCCGCTTTTTAACCATTTAATATTCTTTTAAATTTTAAATCAAACTCTGCCCTGCTAATGTTTTTTAGACATCATGAAAAATGCAATCCTTCTGCTTATTTTAGCATATCCTTCCATATAATTTTAAAGTGCAATTGGCCACAGCTTGCCTATATGGTACCAGAGGAGTAGATCCAAGATGCTATAGTTACCTTGGCAGACTGTGGCGTAGAGAAGTTAAGCCAGGCAGGAACAAAGTCATGCTGCGCCATTTAGGTCCAGTGTCTCTCCTTCAATAAAATGAGGCATCAAACCTCATGGCCAGGATCTAAGAGGAACACCACATACCCGTCAATCCTTCCCAAAGCAAGACAACAGAGAAGAAGTAATACTGGGCCCGGGTTCTACAGGTCAGAAATCTATTTAGGAGTATTCCAGGGGGTATGGGATAAATACAAACTTTATCACAAATCTAATATGCAGCCCAGGAGCTCCTGCTGATTCATGCTCATGGCTCACTTTAGCCAAAGTGAAAAGAGAAGGAGTTCCATTAAACCTAATTATTAATGCTGGGAAAGAGATAGAAAAAAACACAGGATAATTTCTTATTTGTCTCTCAGTCACCACAGTACTTAACTACTAGTAGTGATATGACACTACTGTACTTTGATATCCAATTGTCCTGTAAGTAATTAATAATTGTACAGATTCAGAAATTCAGTGGGATGTTCCTTCATTTCATAAGAACACAAGAGAAGCCCTCCTGGATCAGGCCACAGCCCATCTAGTCCAATGTCCTATCACACATGGTGGCCCACCAAATGCTCATGGGCATTTCAAGCAGAGACAAGGACAAACCTTCTCCTGCTCTTGAGTCCCAGCAGATGGCCTTAGAAGCGCCCCAGTTCCTCCCCAACCCCTCAGCCTGAAGGATGCACCTAGGGATTCGTTAGGCATTTCACTTATATTAGTTATATTCTGTAACGGATTTTTTTCAGATGAGCTTTCTGTAGTCGTATGAATTATTCTGCGTATGTTAACTACTGTTACAAGCACCAAAGCAGAAGTGAAGTTCTAAAATAACTTACCTGATTTGGCCTCTGCAATCCACCACTTCTAGTTTTAGTAGTTCCTCTTGGATGTCCAGGTTCCTTCTTTCTCCAGGGTGCACCTATGCCAGCTTTGTGGCAATGGTGAGTCCCAATGAAAGCACAAGAAGTAGCACTTCGTGCTGACTGCCACCCCTCACCTCTCTAGCTGCTCATCTTAATTGCTCTCTGCACTCATGTGAGAAAAAATATATATACCTAAAAGGGAGTGTGCATTTTGAAAAGTCACAACCACATTCACCTCATTAAACTTTTTTCTGTTGTCACTATAATATACCTCAGCTATTACATTACAAAAGTATTCTGCAGATCTGCCCATTCAGAAAAACACCATGATTAATGGCGAATTCCACAATTCCACTCTGTTCATCTTCTGCAACAACCGAGTTTGAAATAATGGAAGGAGAGAGAAAGAAGAGGCTGACCGGATACTGAAAAGTCTCACAAATTCTGGAACTGTGGTTTAAACATCTGTTGTCATGAGTTTTGCAGTTGCTAAAAAAAGGTTTGTTCTTAAAAACAATGTTTTAAAGGCTTTTCACATAATGCAACTTAAATTTGTTGCTGAGGAACTAAAAGCAACTTGGTGGAAGTAAGTGTCACAGTGCTTTCTGGCTTCCTACTGTTCCCATTCAGACATTCAATTAAAGCTTTAAAAGGGCCAAGCGAGAAAGTACTTCCTCTAATTCTGCTTGGACTGGCGCTCTAATTTTTTTTTAAAAATGTTGTTGTTATGAAGTGTTCACATTTGGATGACAGTCTTCTGCTGAAGAACAGTATTCAGGAAGCACTCTGAAAGAAAAAAAAATCAGTAAGTACAGAACAGAGGATTTAAAAATAATAGTTCTACTAACATTACACAGCAAGGCAGATTTAATACATCACTTGATGATCTGTCAACATTTTTCACTTCAAAGTTATATTTTCTTAATTAAGATACATACAGCACAGCACTTCCATTTCCTTGAGAACTGGAGTAGATTACTTTATGTATTCTTTTCTGGAGCTTGTAACATTAACAACAAAAAGCAAAACCACAAGAAATTTGGGCAAAATTATATTGTAAATATATTGTAGGTTATTTTATATATTTCATCTTTCTATTGTTATGACTGGCCTTGGGAACTTTGGCTGAAGGATGGGGTATAAACCTTTAACTAAAATTAAATCAAAACAAATACAAATAGAGAGATAAAGTATCAGTATGAGCCACAAGTATCCTGAAAGGTTCATGTATAAGTAGGGATTTGAAGATTTCACTGACTGAAAAAGAATGTTCTAGCCACGTCCTGTAGGTATAAACCTGTATTTTCAAACATCACTTTCCTAGCAAATATGACCTAAGAGAAGGAAGAAATAATTTCCTCTAACAGTAAATTCACATACTGAGTGCAGAAATTGGCAAACAACGCCAATGAGGAAGAGGGGGAAGGTATCAATATGCTCAAGGGAACTTCAGTATTTCTGAATGATTAAGCTGACCTGAAAAGCTGCAGAAGGAAAGCATAGCTAGAGGACGTAATGCCTGGCCAGCTTCCTGAAGGCATTACCTATTAGGAGGAAACATACTAATTCTCTTTCACAAACCCACAGCATGCTCATCACCCTACAACAGAATACTGAGGTCTCTTGGGATTATGTCACCAACAGCCAGAATTTCTAGATCCAGGGCAACACGTGAACTTCTAAAATCCCAAGCATCCTGGTAGCAGCACCTACCAAGTTGGTGGCACATATGCACATACACCTATGTGGCCAGGATCAGGACCTGATGTATGGGGGTACTGAACTTCCTCTAGACTATTAAAGTGCTTGGCAATGTCCCATTCTTCCTCTACTATCTCTCCATTTCTACGCTTGTTGCAAAAGCGAGAAAGAAGATTATGTAAGCACTGTGCCCAAACTGTACAAAGGAACTTCTCTTTACTCCTCATGTTTGACCGAATCTGAAAACTACCTACCCCCAAATCCTAAATTGCTAATGATTAACTGAACAGAAAAAAAAACTAAAAAGGTCTCTCAAAATATCCAGAACTAATGAAATTCCCTGGCAAATAAAATAGGGAAACTTTAAAAGCAGTTGCGTATGAAAAGTTGAAGTGTGCTGTTGAAGCAATAAGAGAATCAAGGCTCTCTGTAGACAAAAAAAGTGATGTAAAACTTAGTTAACGTAAATGAATTCAAGTCTCCCCACCAAAATAAATTACATCCTACAGTACTGAAGGAATTAGCAGATATAATTAGTGAACTACTTTGCGACCTTTGAAAATTCTTGAACAGGGGAAGTTTCAGAAGATTGAAGAAGGGCAAATGTCAGCATCTTTGAAAAAGGGAAGAAAATTTACACTGGAAAATACAGGCCTGTGAGGCTCACTTCAATACCAGCAAAGATTCTCGAACAAATTATTAAACAGGTATGCAAACACTTAGATCAGAATGCAGTAATTAACAGAGCCAACATGGCTTTGTAACAACCAACCAATGCCAGACTAATATAATATCCTTTTATGACAAAAATCACTGGATGGGTTGATCAGGGAAACACTGTAGACATATTATCGAAAAATTGATCAAATATGGGATCAACATAGGTGGATTTATAACTGGCTTATAACTGGCTTAGGTGGATTTATAACTGGCTTAGTGATCACACTCAAAGAGTGCTAATAAATGGCTTCACATCCAATTGGAGGAATGTTTCAAGACCCCACAGGGGTCTATCCTGGGCCCAATGCTATTCAACATTTTTATAAATGATCTAGATGAGGGAGTCAAAGGGATGCTGATCAAATTTGCAGACGACAAAGCTAGAAGGGGTTGCTGACACTAGCAAGAAGGCGAGGAGTAGTAGCACAAGTGACACTGATGAATAAATGATTTTTAGAATTACAGGGACATCAATTAAGATTCGGTCAGCATGGTTACCTACAGTATGACAAAGTTAACATGAATGTGGATTTCAAGAATCACTATGCTAGAAATGCCTAGTTGAAAATCTGGTCTAAGTAAATCTGGCCTATATAATGTTAAAAACTACCATGGGGAGCACACTTTGAGAAAGATTTGAAATTTAAATGACAGGAACAATTAAATATAGGATACAAAATTCAGTGATTCCCATAACTACAGCTAATGGAAAGCTTTAAATGGGATAAAAAAACAAGAGGTATAGAACAAAAGGGAATTTTAAATGCTGCCAAAATGTATTAACTGTGGAACAATGAAACTGAAGATGATAAAGTGAGCAAAAAAACTTATAATATTCAGCTGAAACAATAGGAAAATGTGGTTAAAAGGACTGAAATTCACATTGTTATAGCATTAAAAGTTTTGTAAGATGATGTATAGATGGTACATGACTTCAGAAGAAGTAGATAAAATGTACAAAGTTGTCCCATAATTCTTGTGGGAAAGATTTGAAGGGTTAAAGATAGAAATGAAACCACAGTACTTTTTGCTGGGATTATTTGATGAAACTTTGGGGAAAGTGTATGGAAAGTCATCACAATACATGACCACAGTGACAAGATTACTAAATACGTAAGAATGGGTTCAACACAACCACAGTGGAAGACTAGTTAATTAAATGGTTAGATCTGGCAGAAATTAGTAAGTTAACATGTTTGATTAGATTAAAAAAACCTATTTTTTTTTTACTGGGGACCTTTTCTAGACTTTCCGTATAAAAAAGAAAATGTTAGTAGGATCTGAAGACTAGCTTATCAATATCAAAGGAAGAGATGAATAGAAATAACTAGAATGAGTTATAATGTAAAATTATTTCTGATTACTGGTTACTTTTAGATCTTTTAGTACCAATTTGGTATTAGTTTGATTTTGTTTATATTTCTTTTATACTGTCTTTGTCTTTTTTCCTGTTTGTTTCTTTTTTTTCCTTTTTGGTTTACTTGCACTCATTAATAATCTGAATTTTAATCAACAGGTTTTGTTAATTAAGTGTTGAGAGACCAAGGGAAGGACAGTAATATTGTTAAGAACAGAAAACAATAAGATCTGCGGCGTCTGCCTCGAATAATGACCGCAGGAAGATTGGTTCTGGTCACGTGATGTGGGGTTCTTATACTCCAAAGAAGAGCCACCTAGCGGTCGTCTGCCATCAATACACCTAAGGATATACCCAGCCGTAGTATGCTGGAATCCGTCCGAGAACCAGTTATTCCCAACAAAAGCTCGGTTAAAATTGCTGTTGTGCGATTCCCATTAATGTCCTACATTCACACACAATGTAAAATGCCGTATAATACCAGTCAGATCAAAACACCATACAACCAGTACTTGAAAATGCCACATCCAACATATTAAACAGAGTACATCAATGAGCTGGGATTACGATAAAAACAAATACACCATACAGGAAATTGATATGTTAACAGAAAAAGTCACAAGGAAAGGGATTCTACTCGAGCAGGACATCTCCAAAATATGTCTCTATTTTCCTGGATCTGTTCACCTTACATCTGAAGACTGAGTTGCATGTCTTCAGATCACGTAAGATTACTTACTTACAAACAGGCTGCTGTGAGAGGAGTTGTTTTAACAGCTACACGATGCTTCCATACAATTTTTATTGACTCTCTGTGTACCATCACAAGAGTTTCCTGAGGGATCTTGACAAGTCCAGGTCTGGTGTTCTCAGGGATGTAAGGAGAAGAACTAAGGAGGAAAGGACAGGTGAATCCCACTCTGAGAATGGGTATTTAACAAGTCTCGAGGCATTCGTTTTTTTCTAAGAAAGCTGAAATTATTTTAGTTTAATCACAGAGCTTACTTTAGTAATCCAAAACAATAAGCACCAAACTGGTCTGTCCCTTAATATGTTGGCTCCTATTAGTGTCAACACGATCTGAAAGTCAAGAGCAGGTCAGGTGGCTTTTATTTAGCTTTTACAAAACAAGTTCAGACCAGACAGCTAATGCTTGATATTGCAAGAAATACATCAGCTAACAAAACATGTATACAATTAGAATAGGAAGGCTATTAGCTTCAGATATAAAAATAAACTGAGTTCTTGCGGTTTATAAATTGTTAAGTACAGGGCACTGCAGTACGCAAAGATGGCCAACAGTACTTCTATTTTATTTTTTAAAACTGGATATTTGGTTCTTGCAGCCAACTGTCAAAATTACTGCAGTAGAAGGATAACTTTATGGCTCTAGTTTCAGGAACCAAACACCTAGAGAATTAGCTGATTTATAACTTAGGAAGACCCAACAAAATATTTTAGGTTGGCAGATTATGACTTTGTGATGAAAAATAATGCCCAACTTATGCATTATGCACTTTCTAGAAACCTGGTGAGAGATGGCATAGCCCAACAACCTGATCTCAGGAGCACAGGGAATGGACTCTGACCAATTCAGAACACAAGAGGCGGCTTGCTGAATCAGGACACAACCCATCTACTCCAATATCTGTCTCACGCAGTGGCCCACTAATTGCTTTTGGGTAATCTCAAGCTGAAGACAAAGGTAAAACATTTACCTGCTCTTGCCGCTCCCCTTCAAATGGCCTATAGAGGTATCTTACGTCTCTCTCCAGCTTGGAGGCAATAATTAGGCATCAATTTTAGTAGTCATTGATAAGCCTGTCCTCTATGAATTCCTCTACCCCTTTCTTAAAGCTATCCAGCCTGGCCCACTAAACGAAAGCTGTGGAAGGGCAGATTCACAGTTATTGTAACAGTAAAGCCAGTAGCAAGCACAGGGATTATGAGAGTATAAGCGAATGCGGTCTGAGTACTGCTGTAGCCCACATATAATTCTTGGCTCTGGACATTCAGCACCTAATATGGCTTCCATTCACATAAAATTGACTATCTACTCAACACATTTTATTAACCCACTTGATTTGCTTAAGTAACATGCACTAGGTTTGAAATGACCCTCAGTTAATGTGCCTAAAGCAGCATCTACAAGACAGCTGTCGAAGTCTCACTTCCACTTACAATAATTTTAGTGAATTTCCACACACAGAACCATCTTAAATATTTTGCAAAAAAAAAAAAAAAAAGCCTAAGAAAAACAAACAAAACATCTCATTTGTAGCAGTTTTTGGGCTGTTATGCTGTGTTCCAGGTTTCTTCTTCTGAGATCCTATATAGCTGTGATATCCATCTTCAGAGTCTTTGCTCTTGACTTGGCCTAACAGCCCCAAAACTGCTACAAATGAGATTGAATCCGGCCATGAAAGCCTACATACGTCCATTACAAACAAAACATATATACTAATGACGGTTACTACCTGTTTAAAAATATGCCATGTTTTATAAATTTGAATATAGTGTAGAATAGCATAAAATAATGGTATGTTCTTGAAGTATCAGATCAACTTTGTAGTAAAATTAGTCTGAATATCAGTTTTCCTACATTGTTGTAATTTTGGCAGTTTAAAAAAAGGAAGTACCACATCTTCACCCACAAAAGATTCACAGAAGATGTATGGAACAGGATATAACAAAAACTGCAACAAGTGAGATTGAAACCAATAGTGAAAGCTTACATTCTACTAGTTTTCTGTTCTAATTATAAACAGACATCATATTGAACATACTCTTAATTTAGCTTTATTGCTTGAGCGATTTGACAGTAAGCGCAGAAAGTGAAAGTGAACCATCTCCAGCAAAATAACAGTAAACAAATAACAGTAAACAACCCCCATATGTCATTTCCACAAAAAACATAATGAGTTTAGCTTTTTATACACTAAACACTAGTCCCAAGGATATGAGATATCTTTATGTTGACTATTTAAAGTTTATCAAATAAACACAGCTTTCCATGTATTCTTCATTTGTAGTGACCACAATCCCAAAGTAGAAAACACATCCCAAGACAGGGATAGGACTTACTTTTGAATAAGTTTAGCAAGTCATTTATGACTTAACTACCTTCCTTCCAGCATTTTTTTTTCAAATTTCAAGCATGCATGCATGGAAGATACTAATATATTGTTGGCATATCTATCAAGTATCTTAGGCATATCAAATTACTATGCAGTCAAGATGATATTATTCTCATAAAGACTGACCAAAATAAGTGCTAAGATTCATCCCTGTCTGATTCTATTGCTAATGAGGATTTCACTAGTCAAGGTACCATTTCTACACAGCCAGACCACAGTGGTTGTCTCTATGTGCAACGTCTTAGCACAAGCAATTCAGGATAAGAATTTCCTCCATAGAATACTGATTTATTGAAGCAAAACGTGTATTGGAAACCACAAAAGCTGACATCTGGGGGAGGTATAACAGGTAAAGTTATGTTATGTTGCTTTGGGTTTTATTATGTGTATGGTTTTTGCATAATTGAATGAAAACAATTTAAAACAAAATAAAACCTGAAAGCTGCCAAAAGCTGCCCACACTTGGTTGGTTACTTAAAATAGTTGAGCTGCTCTTCTACCAGAGATGCTTACAGCTTTACAATGAAAGACCTGTAATTCTGGGAGACCTATCGATTCCTTTTTTCTTTTTTGAAAATTTATACTATGATGGCAGTTTTCCAACCCTTAGGACTCTGACTTGAATTATTTATATGTGAAAAAGAATGCTAGCAAGGTAGCTCACCAATCCAAATAGGTTTAGGTTTATAACTTTCTTGTGGGAGATCTTCTCCTGAAACCTTAATGTCCACCAGCAATAAAATATGAGAGGTGGTTGGTTCCCCTTCGATGGAGGTCTTCAAGCAGAGACTGGACGGCCATCTGTCTGAGATGGTTTAGGAGATCCTGCCTTGAGCAGGGGGTTGGACTCGATGACCCAGGAGGTCCCCTCCAACTCTACCATTCTATGATTCTATGATAATCTTCTGCACCATTATTAGGGACCACATTATCATACAATTTAAGCACACTGTTATTTTCTACCTTCTCTTAATGATCCCGCCTATAAAAATATTTCCAAACTGTAGGTGAAGCAAAAAATTGTAAGAAACAATTATTTCCACTTTCCTGTCACTATATGCCAAAACAGCCGCCAATTCAAAACCTGCCAAAAATAAGAGCTTTTTTGACAGTTACATTCTTACATTCTTGCCTTATATTCAGCATCTGGTTTCCTTTGGCAGATCAATGTTTGTTTATGTGTTGCTCATATTTTTCCTTAATTTCTTTCTGAATATCCTTCAAGATACCATGCTGATCTTTTGTATCTAGGTCCGCTAAAGTTATTTTACAAGGTAAGAAATGTTTTAAGCTCAATATACAGATCCAATTGTACCACTGTCAATCCCTGAGAACTTTATTTTAGCATCACAGAAACCAGCTCATGATGGTTGATTTCAACTAGTGCATTGCAAATGATTAATCTACCACACACAGCAGGGACAGAAACTGAAAGCCAAACTAAACATTGAAGTATTTAGAATATATAAGATATTTATTCTTCAGTTCTCAGTTCTTCCTGTTTGTATATTTCCTATCTTCCCACAGGGAAACCTCTATCTACGCTTCAAAGGATTCCAGAGCATATTACATCTCTCTCATTATTTCTAAATGAATCCAATGAAACAGTAGCAGAGCTAAACTACTACTAGAACAAGTTCAACAAACTGGAATTTAATCTTAAGAAGAAAAAGCTGCTGCTTATGGGTGGATCCTGTTGTTAATGAGGTGCTGTTCAACCAGTTCTGGAGAGAATTACTTTCTTGCCAAAGGACCAGATGAGCACCTGCAGATATTTGTTGCTTCATTTTGTCACCTAAAGACCAGATTGCTTCAGTGTTATCCATAAATTGTGTGTTTTCCTGGATAGTGATCAAATTATGCCACAAAAGGATGTAGCGTTTAGATACTTCAAGGACAAGACATTGGAGAGAGTGGTGGGTGCTCAGCTACAGGCATGTGTGGAAAAAATGGATTACCTTGATCCACTTGAGTCTGTTTTCAGGCATGAGTACAAAACTGAGACTCCGCTGGTTGCCCTGATGGATGGCCTCTATTGGGGCTGTACAATTCTGTTGATTGTCCTTGATTTCTCAGAAGCTTTTGATACCACTGACCATGGTATTCTAGTGGAGCAACTTTGGAGATTGGGCTCTGGAGGGGCCTGTCTAGTTTTCTTCCAATCTCTGAAATAGGCTCCAAAAACTAGCCTGTGTGGCACCTTGGGAGGACTCATGTGGAGTCCCTCATGCTGCTTAACATATATATAAAGCTGCTGGGACAGGCAATCATCAGATTTCAAGTGAGATTCTATTAGTATGCAGATGACACCCATCTCTCTGTTCCTTCTGAATCAGATGAGGCAGCTGAGGTGCCTGATGGCTGGCTGGAGGCAGTAATGGACTGAATGTGGATAGAAAAATTGAAACTGAATCCAGACAAGATGGAGATATTGAGTGACACAGGGGCTGAATCCAGGAAGTTGGACAGCATCCAACTCTCAATAGGATTGTTAAGCCAACTGAGAATTGGATGCTGAAATTCATCAACTTTGCCTGAAGCTCAGATGGATGTGGTGGCTAGGAGTGCTTACCTCCAACTACTTGCCAGCTCCATCCTTTTCTGAATTAGGACAACTTGGCAAGTGATCCATGTCCTGGTAAGGCTCTGTACATGGAGCCATTTTTGAAAATTGTCTGGAAGCTGGAACTAGTGCAGAATGAAGCAGCATGACTGCTGATGGGAGTTCCTGGCCAGCTGTACATCACTGGTTTTGAAGGAAATGCACTAGTTACCAATTTGCTCCCAACCGCAATTCATGGTGTTGATACTCAAATACCTTTATGGCTAAATGGCTAGGACCCTGAATATCTGAAGGAGTACTTTTTTCCATATAGACCTCACTTTGCTTTATGATCACAAAATGAGGGCCTTCTTGGAGGTGCTAGGCCTGTGGCACATGAAAGGGCCTTCTCTACAGGGGTTCCTTGGCTTTGGAATAGGCTCTCAGTGGAGGTATGCCAGGCACCAACTTTATATGGTTTCCAGTGTCTGATTAAATGTACCTTTTGACCCAGGCTTTTAAGTTCCACTGATTGTAATCCTGCCAGGATGAGAGGGAAGTTGGGTACTTTATAATTTTAAGTATTTTTTAATAATTTTTTAACATGTGTTACAACCTGCCCTGGGACCTCCAGGTGAAGAGAGGAATACAAATGCTATAAATAAAACAAAATGTAATTTATATAGGGCTGCCTTAGAGAGCATTTGGCAACTACAGCTGGTCTAGAACACAGCTAGCAGACAAACTGCAATGAAAAGAGATCATATTCTACCTGTGTTGAAAGAAGTCAGCTGACTCCCAGGAAGTTTCTGAACTCAATCCAAGTTCTAGTTTTGATCTTCAAAGACATATTACAAAGAATCCACATGCTTGCTAGACCCAATATATCAGTTCTCCAGTTCACTGGGAAAATTATCTGAGTCTTTTCTCTCAGTGTCATTTAACTAATGTGGGGTTTCAGCAAATGGTGACCAGAAGAGAAACTTTCAAGGACAACTCACTACAAAAACATTATTTCTGCACCAGCCAAAAATGCTTTCCCTGGTTTTTAAAACAACCAATTTCCAAGCATTTAAGGAGTTTTCTGCATTTTACTGAATTATTTCTGTTGATTTTCTCGTTCTGGAAGTTTGTTTTATTGGACCTTTTTAGTCATACTGATAACAAAAACTGGCTGTCAAAGTGGAAGAATACTGAAAAGATAATTGAAGGACATATTCATAGCCTATACAACACTGTAACCAATCCCAGTGGGGTTTTATTGTCATTTTGTAGAATGTATCTTGACAGACACAAATGTAAGCTTCAAAGGATATTATGCTTTGGTCCTTACGCTATCTTTCAGGAAAAGTTTGTACACTCTTACTAATCTTCTCACTGAAAAAGAAAATCCTTGACAAGCGTCCATGAAATCCTCATCTAGCAACAAATTCAAACCACTGACTACATTTGAAACATTTTATTTTGACTCAGATTGGTTGGTGATATTTAAGGAGACTCATAGTTTTGAGTTTTAAAGTTATCATTTTGCAAATGGAAAAATATTCCAAGAAAAGTATATGATGGTCCTAAAGGCATATCTAAAGAGAAAACCTTAAATCCAAAACAAAAAGAACATTTTAATCCATCTAAATAAACTGCCTTATATAGAAATATCCACAAGAGTCTTTTCTTATTTATCTTCTACAATTCCTTCCAGCCACATGTCACGTCTTTTAAGAAACAAAACGTTATGTATTTTCTATTCTCCACGAGCTTTGAAAACCCCTTTGGCTGGCCTCACAGCCAATCAAATGGTTTTCTAAGTGAAATAAGTGACATTATGGCCACGAAATGCAATAGTTCCTCATGTGTTCAACAGCTACCCCACCTCACAGCACGAGGACATCAAGGCATTCCTGCCCTAAGGTATTTTAGGACATCAGTAAATATATATTAAAAGAATACAATGCAAAAGAAATGCTATACATCTGAGATCAGGGAATCATTAGAAAGGCTAAAAACAATCTTTGCTAGGGAGCTTACCAGTACCTATCTGACCTATTTTGAAAGGGATTCCTAACAGATCTCATCTAATTTCAAATATGGTTTTGCAACATGAAGCAAATCCTACTGTCACTTTGGTGACAGCAATCTTTTGTTTGCTATTAAAATTACATACCAATATATACCAGTAGTTTAAGTACAAGAAAAACATTCATTTGATAATATTTTAAATTTTAATCAGATTGTGTAATTATGTTGAATGTATTAACCTTGTTGTTTCTCAATGCTGTTATATATGGGACTCTTCGATCACATCGTAATAACTTTGTTCATATAACAAACAAACTCCTATATCTGAGTAAACAGTCTTAGGCTTATCAAATTCTGTAGCCATAAAAGTTAATGCAAGTTTTCACAATTCTCATCCTAATCCAGCTGCAACACCATAATATTTACATATTGATTTAAAGCATATCTATTTTATTTAGCATTTGGTTTAGTTAGAAGCGGCAGGCATGAGCTGAGAAATGGCTTAGTGATTACCTGTTGCTGACATCCTAGGTGTGGCAGATCTGGTCTTACTGCATCAAATTAAGTGGTCCTTAGTATTACCTATAACCCAGTTATGGTATGGAACAGCCAGAACAGCAATAAAAATATGAACCAAACCCAGAGTATGAACAAACAAATGAAAAAGAAGAACCTCTAAAAAAAAAAGGTATATCCCAATTTTCAGTAGTTCATATGGAGTTAAATGGAACCAATATAAAAAACTACAATCCAAGATGCTCATACTAAAGCACTTAACAGAATCTGCTTGAAATCCTCTGGTTTCACAGTGGTCATCTAGATGTCTAGTAGAAGCCTGAAAGCAGCTCTTCAGGACAGCAGCACTGCTATCATTGGTGCTGCCCATCAAAGGCATGCCACTTCCTACATGTTCACTAGCAGCTACTGAGAGTCCTATCTTTCATTAATTTGTCTAAGCCCCTCTAAAGCTATCACTACATCTTGTGGTATTAAATTCCGTATCTTCATTTCCCTGTGTGAAAAGAAGATACCAGTCCTGTGCCAAGTCTTCTAACCTTCACTCTATAAGTAATCCATCCTAAGCTCTTTTGAGCTTTTAGAAATGGTTGAGCTCACTTTCTCTGTGGTACACATTATTTTATACAACTTTTTTTCTGAACTTAACAGGATCAAATACTAATCTTTTTTTCATAGGGGAGTTCCTCTTGCTCCTTGACAATGTCTGCTGTTGTTCTTTACCTATGTGATAGTAAACATTAAGACTATTCCAAGAGAAAATCACCCTAGTTTTTCAGAAAGATATTATATTGGTAGTTGCATTTTTTAATTCCTACTTATCCCTAGCCCTGAAAAGGGTTATTTTCTTCACTGACTATTCCCCAAAACACAAAATATTTTTCCTTAGACACCATCAACCCTATTACTTCAGCATTTCCAGGGCCAACATGTATCATTTAACATTTTCTTAAAATGAGTTGCATTTGCCAGCCTGATATCCATTCATTTAGTTAGAGATATCCTTTTAGAGGTTTTCAGAACATTTTTAAACTACTAGAAGCAGAGACTAGTAACACTTTGCTGACTTTGTAGCATATAAGAATTTATGAACCATATAACCCTCAGCCTATCCTGAGAAACAGACATGCCAACTCTCACTTTCCTTGATGGGCAGGGCAGATTATTAAGAGGGAAGGAGTGGTCACCAAAGATAGAAGAGCAAGCACATTAACTCTATTTATCCCATGGTAACCAAGGAACTCTCTTCTTTCTTCTGCTGTTAACATGGTACCACACAGCAAGCAAGTGCTGGAGCAGCAAGATATTCACTCTGGTGCTAGTTAGCTGGCTGACTCAGGGTTAAAACGCAAGAGTAAAGGGTAAAGGGCAGCAAGAACAGAAACAGAGAGAGAGAGAGACAACAGGGCATGAATTGTGAGAGAAAGGAAAACATACAAGACAAAGTTTGTGTACTCTTTGTTAACCTCTATCTTTTCCTAAGCCCCAGTCAGCCAGCCAGCCAAAGTAGCAGCAGAAACTGTAAGAGGGTGACCTGGGTAGGTATGCACTGCCTTCTTTGTCAACCTCCTTCACAAATGTCTAACTGGAAGATTGGAAAAAGCCCTATCCATCTTCACTGGCTGTGCGTTGGGGAGGAAGGTAGTGTGTGCAAATGGTGGCATCAGACACTAAGCAACTTTTAAAAACAGTCTGTCACCAACTGACACAAAGCGCTTCAATCCCCCTCTCTACTGCTACTGCTACTACACCCATCAGAGAAGCCACCTAGCTTATTTCACAGCTGATACAATAATAATAGAGGAAAATATTACCTATCTCGAGCTGTTTCAAAGTTTGGCTATAAATGCAAAAATAAACTTCTTGTGACAGCCTGCAGTACCTAAAACAAAACTTGCCCCCTTTAAAGGCAGCTGGACTTGCATTTTATACAAAGATTTTGTGAATTCTTTCATAGGAACCTAGAACAGAAACAAGTAAGAGTTACAAAGCTGCATGCGGCCTATACATATTTGGTAAAACCAATGGTGAAAACAGGCTTATATGTATCAACTAATGCAACAATTAGATGTGCCCAATAATTTTGATCTGCTTTCTTTTCTTTTTTAATTACAAAGGGATGACCTAGAAATACAATTTATAACATTTAAATAAGATTGCAAAGAAATACTGCTTGTTGAAGGAAGATTAAACTACCCACAGTAAATAACACGGCAGCACAATAAACCACTAAAACATGAATTTTAACTAGTCTCCAGCTGGAAAACAAACTGTTCTTGCTAACACAGGCACTAAAATGAACATTACAAACTCAAGGTGCCACCAATGAAATCGGTCTCTCCAACTTGCATACTGAACCTGAGACAATAAGATTGATAATTATTTGGTGAGAACACCCAAGAGAATTGCCTCTGAAGATGACTTCAGAATTAAGGGAGATATTAATTCATACCTGTTCTTCCAGCTAGGTGTTTATCAATATTAAAAACTTATCTTTAAATGTTCTCATCTTCATCCTACAAAATTGCTACGTGATTGCTATGTGATTAACAGCTTTAAAAAACTCGCAAAATGGAAAAAAAACAAAGATAAAATTTAATTAAAATATTGGTAATAACTTAAGCCACAGAATATATCGTAGGCTGAACAAATCCAACATCCTTGGACAGTACAGAAATCTACAAAGCCACATAACCTGGTATTTTCTAATGTTTTATCATCCAAGTTCTCGTCAAATCTAGTTCTCCTTAGGTATTGGGATCAGATGGTTTCTTTGAATGCCACCATCTACTAGCAGTTATAAAGATATCTATAACAATATAGTTGTTTTTCTTTGAAAATTAGGCACACTGTTATAGTATATAAGTGACATAACCATAAAACCATAACTATACATATTGTGAGCTGCTTTAAGAATCATTCTAACCTTAAGGATGGCATATAAATAAACTAAGCAAACAAACAGAAAGCTGTTCACAAAAAAAACAATAAGCTAACTAGGTGCTCATTGTTCATTCAGGAATCGCTCTCAAATTAGACCAAATCAGGTACTGGTAAGCTCCTCAGCAAAGTTTGATTTTAGCCCAGATTCCCTGATCTGCTCAGATATACAGCACATCCCTGTAGTAATAGAAAAACCTGCATTAATAACCTGTGATTTACAAGCTTTTTAAACATGAAATAAAAGGTAACAGCATGAAGTTAATGTTCGATCTGACTAAAAACACACCATTTTTATATTTTATCTCAAATCCTATTTTTCTTCCACAGTTTTTGAACTGAAAAGGTACACTGCATATTTTTAAAATAAATGAAATAGGAAATATTTTCTTGTGATCGTAAGATGGAAGAAACATATTTCTCAGTTAAAGGTTTGTAGTAAGTTACATTTCATGAATGCTAGCTAAATTGCACAAAGTGATTTTTCCCGAGGAGCATCGTATAGAATACCACAGAATTCAGAGATTCCTTTACGAAGTGGAATCACAGAAAAGTTACCTAGGAACGTAGGCTGTTAAAAGAAATGTTCCTCGGTTACACTTCTAAAATGTACAAGAATAAATGTTACAGAAATTATGCACTAAAATTGATCTTGCTCTGTGTCCAATTCTGACAACACAAGTCACCTACAAACAGACATTTGAACTGAGCTGAATTTAAAGAAACTATGGGTGGAAATAACATGTTAAATTTGTACATAACCCATTGAGCGCAATTGTGCTGTCCTTGCACAGTGGGCTATTCTTGCAAATGGAACTTAAATCCTTCTCGTGCATTCTAACTTTCTATACCTTGTCATCCCTTCCCCTCAATTTCTTCAGAGGATGTTAAAAGAATCCCTAAGAAAAAACTGGTAGGGATGCACTGGTATTGCCAAAAGGAAGGGAACCACAGAAGTCCTAACATGTCACCTTATATGATAGTGCAAACTTGTACATAACTAGAAATGTACCAAACTATACAGTGGTACCTCGACATACAAGTGCCCTGACATACAAGTGTTTTGAGATACAAGCCGCCGAGCGAGTGATATTTTGCTTTGAAATGAGAGCAAGATTTGAGATACGAGTATGTAAATACAGTACAGTACATAACAAAAACAACTGAGGTGGTGTTTTGGGAGATGGAATGGATTAATGGGAAAATTGCTTTGAGATACAAGCGATTTCACATAAGAGCAAGGTTACGGAACGAATTAAACTCGTATGTCAAGGTACCACTGTAGTTTGTAACATTTGAACTTCCCTAAAAAAAAAGGGGGGGGCTGCATATAAAAGATGTTTTTCCTGCTTCACTCAGAACATATCAGGAATACCAGCATCTTCACGGGCCATGTGATAACATCACATCAGGACCTGTGTGGCCCTGCCCCTTCACAACTGCAAGGCTAGATGGGAGATAGAAGTCAGAAGGATGGCAAACTGGCAGGCAGTGCTTTTAAACTTTCCCACACCCCTGTGAACAGTCTGAATGTTACGAACTTTGGTTTAACACATACTCCTCATAACTCATCTGTTTGTACCAATGATGACTGCAACATTATCCACATTTCAGCTGTAATTAAAAGTATGTCTGAAGGACTAAAAAACCACCGCCGCTGACCTCTGAAAATATAAAACCGATGTCAGTTATTTCTGCAATTATGATGTTTTTAGAATGTCATTTCATCAAAATCCAGAGGGTTTTTTAAACCCCTTCCTCTAAATAAGTAAAGACATTCAGTAAAGACATTCACAGCAAAACACTAAAAATAATTTTCTAAGAAATTAAAGATGGCTCACTTATCATTAGAAATCAAATTCAACTTGTTTTTATTTCCCTATGCAAAATAAGTTTGCCCAACTATTCCATGTAAAAACATATTAACAAATGTTTATTAGGGCAATCAATATTTCTATGATAGAATTCTTTAAGTTCTCCAGAGGCTTAAGTGTTCATTTTCTAAAGCAGAAAAATGGATTTTCTTCAATCTTATCTGTGAAGTAAGTCTTTTTAGAAACAGATACCTTTAATTTAAATCCACTTGTTCACAAAATTAACATAGCAACATCACCTATTTACTCAGGACCAAACCCTACCATGATTACTGGAGCCTGCTCCCAGTGAGGACTGCAACTAAAGTTCTTGAAAATAAAGAGGAGAATAATATAATTTCACAATCATAAGGAACTTTATATTTCTTCATTTTTCTGACTCGAGATATATAACAGAAGGGAAAAATCTTATGTAACACTGTAAAGCTAATCATGTCTACTGGAAAGTAAGTTTTCTTATCATCAATAGTGCTTATTCCCAGACCCTGTATCAGAACTGCACCTTTCTCCTAAACAAATGGTATCACCAAACACATTTCTATTCAACAGGAATGTAAATGAACTTAATTCACTTTTCATTACTTTGACTGAAAAGGAACATTCAGTAGAGTTTGGGCAGCAAACACTACTAAATAGCAAAACATCTATTAGTGTTCTAGGGTGTTTTTCCACTGTCACTAGAAGTACCCATTAAGTACCCATTAATGGGTACTTAATGGGTACTTCTAGTGATAGTGGAAAAACACCCCTAGTTGAGCTATCAATCTTCCTAACAGTGCTTATCAATATGGGGGGGAAATCAGAACGGTGTCTCAAATCCTTAAATTTACACTAAAGTTTTGCTATTAAGCTGAAATATGTAAGAGGAACATGATCATTCACTGTCAAGGGCTGAATGATTATCAGCACTTTTGCTCCTACAACTAAGAATGGGTACTTAATGGGTACTTCTAGTGACAGTAGAAAAACCCCCTTATCTCCAATAATTAAAGAGCCCTATTTTCTTCAGACTGTATGCACTGCATACAAGTAAGCCTTACATCTTCCTAAATATTTTCCTGTGCATATAAAACAGACTAAAACTAAGCAGCATTTTTTTTGCCATGTTAAGGCTTAGAGAAGGTTTTCATTCAAACATTCTAAAAGAAGTAGTATTCAAGTTTTAAAAAACACCCTAGCAGTTTAGTAACAGACATTACTAAAAGAAATCCATTAGTGTCTTGCTTTTAAAGAAAGAAATGTCACATAAATCAGTCTCCCCTAGCAAAGTACTACAGTACTTCAGTACTACACAGGTATAATACTTTTTTCGTTTTAAATCAGTGATGGCCAACCTATGACACACGTGTCACAGGTGACACGCCAAGCCCTTTTGGGTGACACACCTGGTCACCCGGGCACCTGGGCATGTAGTGCTTGCTTGTTCTTGAAGTGTACGAAATGCCGACTTTCAATTGAAGATTTAGCAAACGAAATTCAGCAACAAGTCACAAATGTAAAGAATTATTCGTTTTTGCCCTTAATAAATACATATATCAAAAGTATAACTTTTTTACTAGAGCTACCAATATCACAAAATTATGGATATTTCTAGAAGTGACACAGCACCTGAGTTAAGCTAGGTTTTCTTGCGAATTTTGACACACCGAGCTCAAAAGGTTAGCCATCACTGTTTTAAATAGTAAAAAAGCACCATTTGTGCTTCCCTCCCAACAAACCCAGAAAATCAACCTTCTCCTCCTTAGCCTGTTCAGCAACTACAACTGTGCTGGATTTTACAGGGCAGTCTGCGACAAGAGCGTGTTTGCAAGAAAGGCAAGAATTAATTACTATCTCCGTGACAGCTGTAGATTCATTCTTTAACACTGGGCTGGAGGATGAACAAAAATTAAAACTGCTCCACGGGAAACTAATCTGAGCCAAAAAATATGTCTGAATGTTAATGAAGTAGTTGGATTTACTAGTCTTTTGGTTTGAATTTACAACAAGGTGTTGCACCGCACGAGTTCGCAGTTGTTTTCTTCGTCCCAAAACACTGTACTTTACATTGCAAACCCGGGCCATAGGGACACTGTGTCCCAGCGACTAATGCCCAAAACCACCCTGGCCAGTCCTCGAACCTCAAACCCCGTAATCTCCTTTCACCGCAGCGTTGCAATCAGCTCCTCCTGTCCAAAACTACGCTGCAAGCCAGAACTCTCTCAGCGTTTCCACTTTCCTTTGCTAAACCGACCTTCACCCTGCAAACTACAAGGCACGGGGCTGCACCCCGCTCAACTTTGCACTCCGAGGCCTAGTGCAGCCCTCCTCCCGCTCTCTTCCACCCTCCAGTGCAGACAGCTGATCCTTGCCCAGCAATCTCCTGCCTGCCTTCCGGTGCAATCCCTCTCTCCTTCGACACACTGTTTGCACACATTGTGCACACACACACACCAGCTTTTCGCTTTGGCCACCCCCCTCGGCCCCGTGGCGAGCACATTTCCGCCACGCCACCGTCCAAACGGCTGTATCACAAGCTCTGCCAGCCCAGAGCGACTGGCACCGACGACCCAGCCCGCGCCAGGCCAGGGCTCGTTTAGCCCTCCCGTCTCCCCATTTCCCCGTCCCTCCCCCACAGTCTCCACTTGTTTATATTCCCGCCCCTTTCGCCTGCTCTAGGCTTCCCCGGCGGACTCCGTACCTCGGTTTCTCCGCAGGCCTGAGCCGCCACGCAATGTCGCCTCCAACCCAGCTCGTCTTCCCCTTTTCCTGCACCAGGCCGTGTTCTCGGGACCAGGCCCTGGAGCTTCCCCCCTTTCACTGTCCGTGTAGCTTGAGTTCCCCAGACCGAATCATAACAAAGCTCTGCCCAAAATGGCGGCCTCGTCCTGCCCGGCCGGGGGCCGGAGGGGGCGGGGCCACTTACGCGAGGAGGGGGGGAAAGAAGAGGAGGAGGAGGAGGAGAAACACACCCACCTGGACTAGCCCGTGACAAGATGCGCATGCGCACTCACTTTCTGCACGCTCGCTCGACTGGCCTGGCGGCGTTGGCTCACGCGTGCTGCTGACTTGATGCTATCAGGACGCTCACGCGCCTCCACCACCATTGCCAATGTGCGCATGCGTACTAAGCCTACGACCGCCTGCCCTTTTCTTTTTTTTAAGACGCGGTTGTATATGAAGCCACGGTGGTACTGTACTTCCTTGAGGTCTCGTGTGCTTCTTCTCTCATTAATGGGTCCTCCAGTGCTAAGTGGGAAAACACCCATTGTTTCTTCTCATCAATGAACAGACTGACTCTTCATCTTTTTCAGGGAATGTCTTCCGTTGATCAAACCAACAACAGCCGTGCCATTCTGCACCATGGAGACACATACAGACGTTCGTACTGTAAAGAGGCGGGCTCTCCAAACACAACTTTCGTGTTCCTTTCCTGCCGCCGAGTATTATCCATAAATTATGTGTTTTCCTGGACAGTGATCAACTTATGCCACAAAAGAATGTAGTGTTTGGATACTTCAAGGACAAGACATTGGAGAGGGTGGTGGGTGCTCAGCTACAGGCATGTGTGGAAAAAATGGATTACCTTGATCCACTTGAGTCTGTTTTCAGGCATGAGTACAAAACTGAGACTCCGCTGGTTGCCCTGATGGATGGCCTGTATTGGGGCTGTACAATCCTGTTGATTGTCCTTGATTTCTTAGAAGCTTTTGATACCACTGACCCTGGTATTCTAGTGGAGCAATGGTGTAATGCAAATCTCTTCAACCGCTTAACTGCATCTATGGAGTGTAAAGAAGTAACTCTTAATCCGCTGGGCGGACTGTTGGGAGGCTCCGAGGTTCACTGCTTGGAAGAGCGAGATGATCTTTAAAAGCGGATACGTATAACCAGGAGGGGAAAAAACTATCATTGGAAATAATAAACTAATTGATCGTAAACCGCAATATAAGAATATAATGCAAAAAACTATTAAAATGCAGACAATCATGCAAAAATCAGTGCAAAGGTTTAACTTTATTACAATCGAAAAGTGAGGGCGAGCGTAAGTTTGGTGAAAATCGAAAACCATGTATTTAGTCGGGCAGTCAGACACGCGACATCTAAATACATTTTAGGTAGGTGACAGAATCGTTTTTAGCAACATTGGGTTTTTCCACTGTCACTGGTAACTATGAACTATTCCGTGTGTCTGTGGCTGGAAAGGGTGCAAGGATCAAAGTGAGTTAACGCGCAAGAAGCGAAATCGGCGCCTACGCACGAATAGGAGTAAAGTTAAAGGGCCATCCAGCCAGACCAATTCGGATTTAGCGTAAACCACTTTACAATAAATCCTGAGAGAGTCTTGGCTCTGTTTCAAGCCGAGAACCTAACGCGTCGCACACACAGGCACATAAAGGCACCACCCGCCGGCGGAATTAAAGCCTATGGGGGACAGGAGGAAACACATCTACGGTGCTCTTCCGGTTCCGGTGCGTGTGGCTTAGATGATCTTGCTTGAAGGTCCGGGTCCGGGTCCAGGTCGTCTTAACGCGAGGGGGAAAGCGTGTCTTCCCTTAAATTTAAACGAATCACTAGTTTGAAACTACAGTTAAACGTCGCCTTTGCTGTTCTCCGCTGAGCGAAACTTGTAGAGCCCTTCCTTGATTTAGTCTGCACTGTAATAAATAGATATTAAAGGGTGAGTGATGGCTAGATGTAAGGGAAACCAAGGCACAATACTGGAATATTTGAAAGGATATTGAGAAGAGGAGGAACTTCTAAGGTTCTGGGTAAAAGCCGAAAGCAGGCAGCACCAGAAGGGACGCGTTGGGATTACGTGGAACAGTGAAGCGAGCTGCCCTGCGCGCGTGGACGATTCACAGTAAGCACGTTCCTTTAAGCATGCAGAAGTTCCTCGGTTAATATATCCTCTCTTGATCTGTCTGTTAACCTAGATATGCAGTTGGTCAAAAAGTCCCCAATAGTTCTAAGAAATGCAAACTTGGTTTTATACGGAGCCTTTTCCTTTCTGGCTCGTGTTCACGGATTAAAAGTTGTATTGCTTTCGCTGGCAAGGCAACTCCGGGGGATGGGGGGGGGGAGTAAGGGATGAGATAATAAAAATGAATTAGGTGGCATTTTATAATCTCATCAGGAGCGAATCTTCTATAGAACTTTAAAAATTGGTTTAAATTAAATTTGTGGCACTGTCCTTCAACTCCTACTGTCATCCACCACTATGGGCAATTAAGTCAGCTATAGTTGTGTGGATAGCACATTGTCTTAACAATGTACTGTACATCTATTAGAGAGGCAAGAAGTGGATAATGTTATGTTGATTTCATTATTGGATCAACATTCCCTTAAGTTCATAATATGCTTTTGTATAGCAGCACTGGCTGCTAGTCTCAAGTATCTCAAGAACTTACCGTTGCCTCTCAGCCTTACCTACTTCTCTAGGTTATTGTAGCATAAAATGGAGAACAGTATACAGCATTGGGGTATTCAGAAGAAATGCAGGAAATAAATAATGAATAAATTTCTGCTATCTGTGCTAGTACTGGAGACTTTTCGTGCTTGGCCTGGTGGGAAACTCTAGAGTAGGCTCCCAAATGGAGCATAAGTGTTGTGCGGAGCCACATCTATTCTAGAAGCAGTTCCATGTGTGCTGGAGCATCTCTCAGATGTATTGCTATAGAGCACAAAAAAGTGCTTTACAGCTAGACTAACTGCTGCCTAGGACAGCATGGCATGGCTCTGTTGCATCTCTTCCAGGCAAACAGAGGCTGGGACCAGGCAGCACAACCAGTTATATGCTGCATCACACGGTTGCAAAGTGCCAGCTAAGTTTGGAATGGATAAGGCATTGCAAGGTGCAGACACCTGATCCATTCCAAAACTTGGCTGGCCATCAAACCTCATAAAGGTCCAAAACATCACTATTATTGTTTGCAACTCTTGTTATATCCAAGGACTGCAATCAGTTGTAAATATTGAGCTTTTTTGTTTTCCAGGATTTGCAAAAATGTTTCACCTTCTGCAACGACGCAGTCTTCAAATTTCTTCAAAAGTAAGGTTGTTTTTTCTCTATTTTCTATTTCTATAAGGAAATCTACATTAAATTGAAGGAGGTCACAGTGGCTATTTTATAATTTTGGGGGGAATGCAAAAATGCCCATGCTTATTTAAAATAGCATTATAGCCCCAGCAGATTTTTTTGAATCCACAACAGAATTTTAAAATTCATTTTAACTGATATAAGGAATGTATTTTTTATAATCAAGTAAAAATAGTGGAAAATATTGAATCACACCAGTCTATATTTTTTGTTCATTGGGGCAACTAACATTATTAGAAAGCCTATGTTACATAAGGAAAATTCTGATAAAAACATTGTTTTAAAAAGAGTTATTTTTCTTAGCAATTATACAAGGACTCAATACATTTTATAGCCACATTTGATGTTACAATAATGTAGATGTAGCTAGTGTCTGGAAAGTTAAGAAAAGCCCTGCTAGATTGAACCTGTGGCCCACCTTGTGCAGCAGTCTGTTTGCAAAATGGCTGAGTTGAACATGGAACATGATCACTCAACTTGCTCGGCTTGTAGTCACCCAGGAGTTGGCTTCTAGAGGCGTATCACCTAGTGCTGCCATCAGAGCTAATAGCCATTGAGAGCCCTGATTTCTATAAGTAGACCCAGACATGTCGATAGCTAACACTAGATTTCATGGGAGTGGATTTTAAAGTGCTAACTACATGTTACATTAAAAAAAGTTTCTTGATTTGTCCACAGTTCAGCTTCATTGGATGACCTCTAGGATTTGGGGAAGGCTTTACAAGTTTTTCCCAAAGTTAACAAGGAGCCATTTTTTTAAAAAAAAGAATTACTATTCTAGCCCAGCTAAGATAAACCAGTAGAATGTATTTCCTCAGATTCTCATTCTGAAATACTATTTAATGATTGAATATAAGATTGAGAATGTAAGTTGAAGTGATATAAAACTTAAAATGTTTTTGCATTTGTGATTGCAGATGGTGCATCTTCAAGGATTTCCACAGTTTAGAAGATACAAGGCTTTCTCTCCTCTCTCCTCAGATAATATTTTGTCTGCCCTGCTCAAACCACAGTATTTCAAACATCCGTTTGTCAGTGCCAGCATAACCAAAGCACAAAGTTTCCATTCCTCATGCTCTACGTGGAAGAAAAAGAAGCCTCCAGAAGCAGAACCTCGAGAATTACCTTTGTTGATACATGATATGATATCGCTCAAGAGTTCTCCAAAGCCTGCCCTCTACTTAGGCTTTGCAGGATTAATTCCATTTGTTTCATTGCCATCAGTAATGATTATGCAGCACGTCTACTATCCAGAGTTGGCTTTTGCTCAGATTGCGTATGGTGCTACTATATTATCTTTCTTGGGAGGGATGAGATGGGGATTCGCTCTTCCAGAAAGCAGTCCTGGCAAACCCGACTGGATTAATCTGGCTAACAGTATAGTTCCTCCTTTATTTGCCTGGTTTGCTTTACTTTGGAAAGATAACCTTACTCAAGCTGCAGCGACCATTATAATAGGATTATGGATAGCCTTGTTTAATGACCTCATTCTCCTACCCACCTATCCCAGCTGGTTTAAAGGCTTAAGGACAGTTCTAACTGCAGTGGTTGCATGTTCTTTGATTCTCACGATATATATTATACACACCTATCCAGAAAAACATTTATTTCAAGTTCCACCGGTAACAGACTAAAAGTGTGAGATAAAGAAGGGGGGATCTTTAATGCTCAGTGTATTTTTCTACTGAAGATAAACTAGGTTCCTCCAGAACTGTTGTCAGAAATGGTGACTGAAACTTTCTGCTTATTATAGCTCTAGGTACAGACTGAAATAAGGTCAAAGCTGATGGCACAATAGAGTCAATGTAAAGTTTCCAATCAAGACATTTCCCAGTCTATATTCCCCCATGAAACCTAACTCGGAGAGAATCACTGCAGCATAGTCTTGTTATAACAATTCCTTCCAAAATGCATAAAGTGAATCATAGTTTGCCTGTGCCATCCTGAGTGTGTGACTGTATTAATACAGAAAATTATCTGAGAATCACTGAAATCAATGGGTCTTACTCATGACTAAACACAAGATTTGGGCTGTTTTTGTATTATGCATACTTAGAAAGAATTAAAACTAACTCATGAGCAAACGAAGTGAGGACCTGTTATAACAAATCATGAGTATGAAAGCAATTCCATAGAAACTAATCAAGTTTCCCCCCCAAAAAAAATTGTCTGAAGGGCCTGAGGACCCCTGCATTTATTATGATGGGATCCCATACACAGGCATGCAAGAAAAGATGGTAACAGCAACCAGGCTAGATAGATTTAAAGAAAGGGTTAGACAAATTCATGGATCACAGGTGTATCACTGGCTAATAGAATGGATGCCTAGGTACTTCCTCCAGGCTGGATAGACAGGCAGGATGCCCCTACAAACCATTTGTGAGCAAGTGAAGGTTTTGCTATTGTCTTATGTTTGAGACGCCCATAAGCAATTGGTGGGCTACTGTGTAAGACAGAATGTTAGATTAGATGGACCGTAGCCCGATTCAACAGGGCTTCTCTTATTTTCATATATAGATAGTAGAGACTTTCATTAGACTCAGCTTTGTGACATTCTGGTCTTGCTTCAGATATGTCTTCTGTAAGTGGATGAACACACACTCTATATGATTTTCTTTTAGCTTGCCTTTTCCAACAGGTATCACTAAAAAAAATATTTTCTTTTCTAAATAATGGTGCAGTGTCTTAAGATCCTATGAAAGTTGCACAGCTTATGTTATGCAGAAATAGTTTGAATGTGGCTTGGGAAAACATTTATAGCCTTTTAAACAAATTGTGAAATGCCAGTTTTGGTTCTCAAGATGTGGTGATACTCTTGTTTGGGGAATACTTACACACGTAAGGTAAATAGAAGCTCCATATACCAAAATCATTTCTTTCTCTAGTGAGCATTAGCTCATACCAGATACATCTAGCTATGTGCATCATTAATTCTGCATGTAGTACAAGTAACAGTTTCCTGTTTACATATAACACTGCAAGATTTCTCCTGAGTACAATCCCAGTTACCAACAACTTCCTGACTGGTCCTGTTGCTACTCTTGCTGAACTGGGAAGACTTTCTTGAGAACACCTGGACCCTTTTAGACCACTAATGAAACTGAACAGAAATGTTGCTTGTGGGTTTGCCTCTTTTGAAGGAACAGAGGGTGTGGGCCACTGACCCTTAGCCCAGGACATCTAGTTGATTGTGGATGGGCTAAGAAGAGGATATTATATACCAAGACATAGAGGAATGGGGGGGAATTACTGGGAATCCTGCACAGTAAAGGGCAGAGGGTTGTATGTGCAATTATGGAAAATATGTATCATTAAATACACGGTTATTCATGCATTTCTTTGAGACATTCTGTGGCTAGAATTCCCCAATAAAAACTCTTTTGTTATTTTGTTGCTTTTCTCCAAACAAAATCATTTGCCTGATGAAAAGCAGAACCCCACTCAGTAAAGATTAGTATATTTGTCATGAGAATAAAACTCTCAAAGCATTAAGTAGTGACAGTATTAACATTTCCATGTCAAACAGTAAGAGGCCAAACTCAGTTTTTTTGTAGAAGCTGTCATCTAACAAGTTCATACACAGACTGTAAACATGTTACGTACCTCACAAAGCATGAAAGATGCCCAAAGGGCCAGTAGAAATGCAGTAAACATTCTCGAAAACTGTATCACGGTACTTAGACAATCATACCGAGATGCCCAAGTTTCTGAAAGTCATTCTTAAAAGTCATTCCCAAATCTTCGGTGTGTTTGTGTGATCATTTTAGAAGTAGTATATTCAGAGCACAGCCATCCCTCCCTCACAACGACTGGTGATCATGTTAGCAATTTCACTCCAGGTATCTGTATGTGGATTATAAACTTCCACAGAATCTGATGTTACTGGAGCAGCTGAACCATAACTAGGAGTTCTTCCTCCTGTAGCATAAAGAAGGCCATTCACAGCAACAATGCATACGCCAGCTCTTGGGGCCTTCATTGGTGCAACTTCTATCCATTTCTCCTGATGATTAAAGAAAGTACAAAAATGGCTTCAGGGGAATGCATTATTTTCTGCTGTTTTCAATGGAATTGTTACTGGTTAATTTGTAATGTATTTTCAATAGAACTGTTACTGTTAATTTGTAATGCTTAGCAACTACAGAACCAAGCCACAGAAACTGGAAGGATCTGGTCTATTTGAATAAGATGATCATACCCATGTACCGTATATTCCGGCGTATAAGACGACTGGGTGTATAAGAAGACCCCCAACTTTTGAGAAGATTTTCCTGGGTTTAAAAGTAGTCTTATACGCCAGAATATACTGTAGCTATTTAAGTATTAATAATTTTAAAGGATAGTACTTAGCACAACCTGGAAAGAAAATCCATGGTGTTACTGGACTATCTGCCCAGATACATCCTCACTAATGGTGTACTGACTGAAGTAAATCTGGGTTTTAATAGCAACTACTGATGCATACCCAATGAATGTCATTGTTAACTGGTAATAATTATATTCAGCTTATCAGTCTACTGAATAAGGAGAAAGGAAGAAAGGATGAGAGATATCCCAAGTTATCTGCATAATATCACTAACATGCTAAAAAGGTCTAGTGGGCATCTTCAGTGGAACAGGTCCCTTCCTCTGAACTCCTTCATTCTGCTCACAATTCACAAGCTGTACTGAGTTGTGAAGGCAATACTATCTGTGGGTCATGCCAAGCTGCCTTTTCCTGGCTTGGTGGTTGACGTAGTGCAAATTGGCTCAGCCAAACCACCTGAGCCACCAAACTAGGAAGGTAGCAGCTTAGCATGAAATGAACGTTGATTACTCCAAGCGGCTTTCCCACCTCCCCAGTTCACAAATGTAACAAATATTTGTCCGAATGTTCTGAAGCATTTGATTCGAATTTGAATGTCAATCTTCAAATTTGCCAATGTTTGATTCGAATTCAAATGTCCGAATTCATACAAATTTCAAATGTTACAAACATTTGTGTACATCCCTAGTATTCACCCTTTCACACACTGAAGTCTTGAACTAACAGGGAGATCAACAAATGCATTTTGATAAAGCACACAAAGGAATATAGAGCTAAAATGACAAGTTAGCTACAGAAAAGAAGCATAAGTGAAAATGGAGATGATGCAGTTTGTGGAAACTGAACCCTACCTCTTCAAAAGAATATTTTTCAACAGTCTGAAGGGCATCTTCAGATTCATTCAATCCTCCAACAGCATAGATACAGTCATTCAGAGCAGCGACACCCAGATAGGCCCTTCTAGTACCCATTTCAGGCAGTGCAGACCAGCGCTTAGAAATTGGGTCATAAACTTCTACTGAACTCAGTTCCACACCTTCAGTGTTGATACCTCCAATAACATAAATTAAACCTGGAAATGTTAAGGAGTGATAATTAAACTAATACCATTTGTTTATAATATATTGTCGTATTGTACTGACTTCATTGTAACCAACTCCGAGACCTTAGGGTATAGGTTGGAACAGAAATGGAAAAAAAATTTTTTAGGAACCAAACACTATAAACTAACTGTAGCTCCAGGGATATTAACCCATGGGTTTCTTTCAGCTAAAAGATCAGTTTATTTTGTTAATTTATCTAAAATGTTTACATCCTGTCCCATATCCTAGGATCTCTGGATGGCTTAAAATAAAAATCCCATATACAGACAAGACATTAAATACATATCCCGTTAAAACAGTATTAAATAGCACAGTTAGTTAAAAGTTAAGGTTAAAATTAAAGCAGTGCCTGAGTGAATTAATGTCAAAAGCCTTTGATAAAAAGCCAGGTCTTTAGCACCAACTCTTCTAACTTTTAGGCACCAAGTAATCAGGCCTCCAAGGGAAGGGTATTCTATAAGTCATGGCTGAGACAGCCCTCTCCCATGTCCTGACACAGCAGATTCCTCTGTTATTTCTGAACAATCAAGATTCTTATGCACATTACTTTATAAAAAGAATGTTGGATATGGTCTATCCAGTGCTCATGAAAATAGAACTCTTGTGCAAGCATAACAAAAAAGTCTAAATCTAGCATTATCCTATGCATATTTTGTTCCGAAGCAACTCATGAGGAGCTAAAGAGGCAAACTTCCAATGAAGTTTACACAGGAGTGTAGACCAAACAAGGAGTTTTGTAGCCCTGAAACACAATGCTTACTCTGATATTAGAGCACGTAAGCTACTGTGATCAGTGTACAGATTATGGCCACTTCAATGAGCATTGATCGAATACCACCTATGACCATTCTTAAGAGAAGAACAATTATTGAAAAATCCAAATCCACTCACCCTGTAATTCGCAGCACCCAAAATTGTAACGTGGCATAGCCATGCTACCCACCACTTCCCAACTATTCTCTTCAGGATCAAAACGTTCAATTGATGTGCCAATGTCTGCTCCGACCCAACCTCCTGCAAATGATATTGGAAAAATCCTTATCAGTGCAAAAGAGCCTTTAGGGAAATAGAAAGCATCTGAACTACACTTCTCATGGTGTTCTGCCTTTGATAATACCATCTGGAGCTAACGAGAAAAGAAGTCTAGAAGCCTAGAAATACCTATCAACCACAGTTCTCAACCTGAACTGTAATATATTACTCACCAGAAGCTTAGCCTGAAGAACAAAGGGACCTAAATGGGTGCAAAATCACTCTTTGGCCCATTCTGCACTGAATTATATCCTAGAAATGGGACCTACAATTTGCTTTCTGGTGCAAACTACAGCAGGCTCCATCCAGGGCCCAATGTAGTCTGTGCCAGCATATGGATGGCAGGTCCCTAATCTGGGATATAATCTTGAATAAGGCCCAGTGCAGAAAGGGTCTTGATAACTGCTGTTTGTTCATTAAATGTACTTTGACTCTTCACCCAAATGTCTCAGGATGGGCTATATAACTATTAAAAAACAGGAAGTTCTAAACAAAACTTGTGCTTTTTATATGACTGTATTTGATACTCTGAGACTGCATTCACATCTAAATTTTAGCCCAGCTTCAGTCCACCTTCAGAGTGAGAAAACATATCAGCCAAGTGACTAGTCATGTTCTTTCCATATTACCTAACAAAAAGTTGTTTTCTGAGTTAAATAGTATTGCAAACAGCTTGTCACTTTGCTGATAGATTATTTGACTCTGAAAGTGGACTGAAGCTAGCTTAAAACTTAGAAATGCAGCATGGATGTACTATGAGTTGAACAACAATAACTAAAACTCTTAATCCTCTGCAAGTGATCTATCACCAATAACAATAAGTAAATAAACTGGAGATGAGACAATTTTTGGTTACATTTCACAAACTATTTCAGGCTTTGAAGACCAAGAATTTATAGCAGGGTTACATTTGTGTTTTGCAGTTTCTGGAGAGGATTCTCCTCTTTGAGATGTCACTATATATGTTCTAAGTAGCACAAAATCCTTTTTAAGTTTTGAACATTTTGTAAGCCATCCTTGTAAGCAAAAGAAAGCCAAGTTTAATTTTTTTTAAAAAAGGACTTACCAAAAGCATAGATGGTCCCATAACATGCGCACACCCCAAGTCCACAGCGAGGATGGTTCATGGAAGCTACAGTTGCCCACTGCTTTGTAACTGGATCGTAGCGTTCAGTACAATCAAAAATCATGGAGTCCTTCTCACCTTACAACAGAAGCAGGGACACTCTGCTAGGCAATGTTTGTTTAAAGCTTCAGGAGTCAAGTCTTGTTAATACATCAGTTTCCCAGTCTGAATAAAGGTAACAAAACAGCACTTCGCTGGGGAAAGAGTGGTAGATGGACAAACCAAGGGTGCCTTCAGACATGTCCCTTGCTGTGACGGGATGTTGTAGCAGCTTCCAGTTCACCAAACTGGTGGACCGGAAGCTTCAGTGTCCCTGCAGAGCGGCCTCCTTTCTGCCAAACAGGAAGCTCCATCACCAGCGGCGGCAGCGGGCAACATTCAAAGGTAAGTTCATATTAAAAAGATGTTGATCAAATCAGCATCTTTTTAATGTGCGAAGGGTGGTGGTTGTGGTGGAATACTGCAGGTAATGGAAGCAGCAAAGTCGCTTTACTGTTCTGTCTGTCTGGAGGCAACCCAAGTTTCAGGAGTGGGTGGGACTTACTAATGTTGTTGGAGGCAGAATATTACCTTTGGAGTGAAATCCAGCAAGCTAAGTCTAAAACTAGAGAATAGTTATTGGGGGGGGGGGAGACAGACTACTGTTGGGACTTGTGCTGCTAGTGGCTGAGGCAAGATCGCTGTTCTCTTCTGGAAAGGTCCTGCTGCTTGTACCACCAATTACTGGATATCACGGTGCAGTGTCCCAAAGTAGGGCTGGAACGCTCTCTCCTTGAATGTTCATCAGGTGCCTACTATCACACATTTTAGCTGTCTGTGGAAAACTAACTTGTTCTTCCTGTGCTATCTAGTTTTAAGTTCTCTTTTCATACTTGGCTATTTTACCTCAGTTTTTAGAATTATAAGTTAAATTCCTCTGAGATCTTTTAGAGGACAAAGCAATGTGTAATGTTTTTAAATAAATAAATAATATTGACTGTGCTCTCACAACTCTGCACTAATGGTGATTTGACAATTGCAAGTTAAAAAGCATGACAAAAAACACCGAGCCACACCCGTAGTTTTTCTCACACTGTTTTTGTTATCACACATGTCCAGAAATGCAGGCCAAAGCACTCCTTCATGAACCTTATGGTTGCTGATGTAGTGCGTAGCTGAATTTGTTATGAATAATTCTGTTCTTATTTGTACACTGATTATTATTATTGATTTGTACTAAAGATATGGAGAATTGATTTTAGTGGGAGTGGCTTTCAATGACATTATTTCATTTTAATGCATATAATAATTATTATTATAGTTTATTTCTAAAGCGCGGTACATGTACGCAGCACTGTACAATATTATATTAATCTTAGACAGGTCCCTGCCCTCAGGC
>MTQE01001134.1:56017086-56027140 GCA_014337955.1 Aspidoscelis marmoratus | reverse complement strand
ATTATATTAATCTTAGACAGGTCCCTGCCCTCAGGCTTACCATCTAAAGAATGAATCCAAGGGTTTTTTTCCACTGACCTCCCTTAATCTGGATCTAAGATGATCCGGATCTAAGGAATGGTTCTTTCAATTAATCCGGATCTAGCAGATCCAGATTAAGGAAAGTACCCAATGCGGTTCCACAAGTGGTCTACCACCCAATAGCAATGGGTGCTAGCTTGTTCACATCCCTTGCAAGTACAACTGAGATAAGACCCAGTTCCAATTACGAATGCATGATTTCCATGATGACCTGGTGAACCAAATAATGAGTTCATGTCTCTTTGACCCAAACCCCTGAAGAGTAGCTGACAGTTACAGTACAAAAGAGTAGAACAGACAGATAAAAAGCTTTTTCACACAAGGAGGCAAGTTATGATATGGGGCATTCCATGTGTCTAAAAATGCCACTATACCAGAAGTGGCTCTGTGTGTACCATAGTGATCCCCATGCATATAACAGTAGAGCAGTTCTTGTTGCTTTACCACTGTACTAAGGAAGAGATGTGAATAGAGCACCTGACCATGCAGCGCAGGTGTGGTTGCATGCCATGTAACCAAGTTGCTGTGGCAACACGTCGCACATGCCAATTGGCACCATTGCTGCGGCATCAGATTTGAGCTTAGCCAGAGCTTGGCGAAGTGTCAGCTAAGTATGGGCTGAGCCCCAGAAGATAAAAATTATGTGGTAAAAGTTTATTTCTATCCCTTCTCCACATACCCTGAAAATGGACTGAGTCCTGCAATTCTCCAATGGACCAATATAAAAGCTATGTGGAGATTAGTTTCATATGTAAGCACAGCTGCGTGCATCTATGTTTTTTCCCCAGTCATATTTAGATATACTTCTGTAAGGGATCTGCTTTGTGCGTCATGCAAGAAGGAATATAAAAAACAGACCTGTACTACAACCCTATCTCCCTTGGGCCCCAGAATTTTTATGCATTCATTCCTAGGCATCATTACAATCCTTCTATATTCTATCTTTTCGATACCGCATGTCAACCTGTAGAGGAATTCCTACTTTCAAGCAAAAAATAATTCAGCCACCATACCTCCAATAGCATAGATCATTCCTCCTGCTACAGCAACTCCCAGACCGCTGCGGGCCTGGTGTAAAGACGAGACTGTTGTCCAGTACTGGCTGAAAGTATCAAAACGTTCTACACAACTGAGAGCTCTACTGTCACTCCAGCGACCTCCCTGCAAGCGTGTATAACCACCTGCAGAAGAAGCAGAAGCAAAATAACTATCTAGCCTCTCCATGAGCTTCTATATAGCACTCATCCCTCCCAGCAATTCAGCGATTTGAACATTTTCACAGAGGAACAGGTTTCCTACCTACTGCATAAAGATACTTCCTGGCTTTCCTCCGGGGACGGCCCTTAGCTGCTTGTAGGAAACTGCTAATCTTGCTGTCTTTGGGAGATTTACATACTTCACAATACTCTTTTAACAGTGTTTGAAGGGCCACTCGAAGACTGAAGTCAGGGACACCTTTGGGGGAAAAAAAACCCAGAACAATCACCAAACAAACTGGAGGTGTGTATAGATTTTAATATTTGCCTTTCTGTTGATCAGGGACGTACAAAATGCTGCTTTAAAGTACTCAGAATAGGCGCATGACCCTACACTGGTTGCCTATTTGCTACTGAGCCCAGTTCAAGGTCTTGATACTAACAAATAAAGCCCTAATGGGCCTGGGCTCTGTATATCTGAAGAAGCACCTTCTCCCATATGGATCTACCCATATATTAAGATCACAGGGAGAGGGCCTTCTTGTAGTTCCTCCTCTCTCAGAGGTGCAGAGGGTAGGGACACGCACCTCTGTAAAGAGCCTTTACTGTGGTGGTCCCCAGACTTTGGAACAGCCTCCTTCTTAAAGGTTGTCAGGGACCTACATTATATTGTTTTCAGCACCTGGTTAAAACACATTTCTTTACCCAGGCCTTAAATAAGCAAATGAAATATGAGAGCTTGTATTTAGGTGTGTTAGTGCACCTTTCCTAGCTTCCTAGGATCTTGGTTAGGTCCTTTCCTGCCCCGCACCAAGTCTTTTAATCTGGCCCGAGGAGACAAGGGGCAAGCATCATTGCACAACATGACAACACTGCATGATGAGACCCCTTTTCAGGTCTAAGGCAGCTTCCCACACTAGCTCCACACAGGGTAAATTGTTTGTCCTCTGTGTGCTTGGTGCAGAAAACTCTTACCTGAAAATGTGCACTACCACATAATGACAAGAGTTTGAAGCATGATACCATATTGCCTACTCAAGCCAGCCAGGACCTCAAAGACCCTCAAGAGAAATGAATGTGCCCAAGCAAGGATTTTACCTTGCTTAGGAATCTGGAAAAGGTTCACCAACATGCTTAAACACTGGCACATGAGGGCTGGACAAGGCCACATTCTATTTGGCTGAAATATTGACCAAACTGCTAGTCCTGCATTCCCTGATTTCTTACAATTAGGATTTTTTATCCTTGTCAAATGAAATGCCACCAAGTGCTGCATTATGTTTCAGACAATTTTTAATGGTAACCAATATGATTCATAACCTTGAAAATAATTTACAGCATTGTTACGGGGTTCAAAGGTGGTTGGGGTCTAATGCAACAGTGCACCCACATTTAAGAGCTAACGCAAGACACTGATATTCTGCAAAAAGAAAAAAACAGAAAAATATTTATGTTAAACATTTCTTTGTTCATTTCAGAGAATCCACCTGTGACTAAAATTTGCAAATATAGGGAAGCAAATATACATATCATATACTTGGTTACCTTCTATGTATTTCAAGAGTCTCTGCGGTGGTAATAGTGGAAATCGAACAGTATCCAGTATTTCCACAACATACTTTTTTCTTCTCCCCAAGTCCTTTAGAATCCATTGCATTGCAGCAATGAAAACCTGATACTCATCTTCAATGCTTAGTTCCTCACTTCGCAAGATCTTAATAAGCTGGTCTTTTGTCAGAGCCAGGAACTCCTCTCCATTTTGGATATCAAGGAAGTGGGCATGGATGTAATTCTCGGTGAATTCAAGCAGCTCGTGGCAAGCAATTTGCTCAGAGAACTGGAAAAGTCCAATGCAGTTTGTAGGATCAATCTGTCCCTTTAGAAATTCACAACAAAGGTCTACCACTTCTGTTAACTGGAACATGTCTGCTGCCACAATCAGTTCCTGGACATTAGTTTCACCAATGCCAACTATGCCTGAATGCAGAAGAGAGACCAATTGTCAGATGGAATAAAATCTTTACAACATAGCAGCAGATATGATTGTTCAGAAAAGCTGTCTTTTTTGAAGATTAATGGCACATAAATAGGCATGTGAAATGATCTGCAAGCACATTCCCCAAATAGCATTTTTTGCTCCCCCTTTGTGGCAGTGAGCAAAGGAAAGGTTTGGCATAACCTCACCTCACCACGGTGGGGAGATAGGGGCCTGATGCAACACAATGACAGATGCTGTCAAGCCTTTCTGGCTCAGTGGACTGAACAGTTCTTGTTCACTATCCTATACAATAGCCCCTAAAAAAGATCTTCAAAAATAGCAAAATACAAATACTTGCTGATAAACTATAAAACAAGGGTTCTAAATGAATATAAAGCATTAGCAGAGGAGAAAGTTTTGGAAATTCGCTTGCCTGTATAAATAAAATCCAAAAGTATCTGGAAGATGTCAGCATCTACTCCTAGGATCCGCACCACATCCTTTGAAGACTCTTTCATCCCTCCAGCAAACAGAGCTGCAAAATATGGACTGCTTGCTGCCAAAACCAGCCGATGGACCTTAAATACTTCTTCACCAACTTGGAGTTGCACATCACAGAAGTGCTGTCCACATCTCATCTTGTTGATCTGAGCCAATATAAGACGAGCATGCTTGTCTGCCAGGAAGGGAAGCTCACTTGCATTGGAGCAAGATGCACAAGCCATGACAAAGTCACAGGGAAAGCAAATGACTGATGTCCATCATTCCTCAATGGCAGCCTGAAAAGAAAAGTAGATAACATGAACATTTCAAAGGTATAATTTGAGCAAAAATATCCTTTTCCACTCATTAATGCAAGGACACTTCTGGGTGCCATTAGTTTAAACTTCAGCTCATTAATAGTGGTCCTTGATGTCATAATTGAAAAAAAAAGTATTAAAATACCAAAAAGGAAATGACAAACTGTCAACTGCCCTCTCCCCCAGCTTTTCCTACCACTTTGCAATTTGCGCAGCTTCTTCAAAGCTCTAGTGACTATCACTCAAAAGCATGTTCTGGTATGTAACATATGTGGTTAACAGTTGGGTCTGTTTTGTTTATAGAAAATGGCGCAAGATCAGTGGAACTAACAGAAACCGGAGACAGAACAAAAATGCAGTAAATGCCTTCACAAAAATAAATGTAGATGCATACTGTCATTCAGTAGCCCACTGTCCTTTTAACTACTGATTTCCTATCATAACTGACCCTGTTTTAATTAAAAATGCATTTTAGAACCGCGGAGAAGCTGCAAAATCCTGAACAAGTCCTGTTCTACCCACTTGCACATTCTGCTTATTTCCAAATAAGCATGTAAGGAGCTGCAGTTTTGATTCAATCTCAGAGAAAGGAATAGGGAAGAAACACAAGCAGGATTTCCCAGTGATGCTGGAGAACCAGGAAGGCCCAAAAATATAATCATATTTTATTTTACTTAGCCCTTTAGAACTCTCCAAGTAATAATGTTAAAAGATAGAAGTGGGGAAGTCAAATTCCCGTGATATTACTAAAAACCATGAATATTTTTATATGCTAGATTCTGGGGTTTAAATGCCCCTCGAAGCCCATCCTACTACAGAGCGACAGAAACTCAGTAGGATTGCGAAGGCAATGGCTGTAGCAAAGGGGTACAGCAAATAGGCTGGAAAGCAGAAGGTCAGAGGATCGATCCCCAGTGTCTTCCCAGAAGGAGGCAATGACAAACCAGGGCTGCATCTACGCTAAGAAAACTGCACAGAGAATCCCATCCCATGCAACCAGTTAAGAGACAGATGCAACTCAGCGGTACCCAATGACAACACGAAGGCAAATCACTAATGCAAAACACTTTTGCACGTGTTTTGCTTGAAGAAAAACGCCTGTCTTCCCGTTGCGGGCAGGCACAGTGTTGGTTTCTCAGGGTTACGGCAAAGGAATGCCGCTGATACAGAAGCAGCAACCGCACTCCCTTCCTTCCTCCCTCCCTTCCATCCAGCCCCCTCAGCCATTCGATCCCCCGCCCACCGGCCTTCCCAGAACCCCATGCGCCGGCCATTTTCCGGTGCCTGATTGGGTGAAGCAGCGTCCTTTCAACGCGCTTCCAGGGAAGCGGACACAGTGCGCATGTCTAAGGAGGGGGGGAAATGAATAAGAATATGCGCATGCGCGGGACCGGGAAATGAGGGGGAGAGAAGGAAGGTGGTCTTTCTTTTCTGAATTGAGCACAGGCGGGAGTGAATCCTATTCCCCTACTGTTTAATCACGGTATAAAAAGAGCGTGTTGGCTGTAAGAGCCAAGATCGCAGTAAGGTCTCCAGGCACGAACCCAACGATTTGATGAGCCTGAACTTTCACCCTTGGGTTACACAATGTGTCCAGAAAATAGACCGAAGCCGGATTAAAACTTAGGTGTGAATACTGCTAAGTATTCTGTGCATCTGTGCATCTTTCTTCTAGTGATATAGGACGTCTCTCCCCCCCCCCCGTTGTCACTTTTCTTTCTCTTATGTCATTCTTCCCTAGCACTGTTCACACCTAAGTTTTAATCCGGCTTCGGTCTGTTTTCTTCCAGAGGTTCCCAAACTTTTTTTTCTCGTAGGCCACTTTCAAAATTTCTACCATATTCCCAAAACTCGTCAAAAAATGTGAAGATTAGATCTAACGTTGCGGCTGAGTTCCAACCCTAAATTCGGAGTGGTAAAAATAAAAAGAAAAATAGTATATTTTCTTGTGTTCTATTTATTAAAATAATATGATTACAGACTTAATAGAATTAAAAGTAAACATTGAATGTGCAAGTTTTTACAAGTAACAGTCGCTGACCTTCTTAAAATACTATCTGCCTACGTTGATAGGTAAAGCCAAGCCAACATTTTTGTTCTTTACTATCGAAACCAGATAAATTTTTGCGGAACCCCACTTAAAACTTGTGAACCCCCCTTCTTTTTCACGCAGGCGTAGACCCCGGTGGAGTCTCCACCTGGTCCACTTTGGGAATCACTGCCTACACATTATGTAACCCAAGGGTGAAAGTTCAGGGTCATCAAGTTGGGTGAGGGACCTTAAGTTTGACATCAGTTTTGCCACGTGGGCAAAATGAGCGGAACTGGCTTTCTGCTTGTTTGCTTAAATATTTATCCTGCTTGTCACCCGTTTCCTTTGCAAGTTAAATATACCAGATAGAAACAATTATTTCGAATTGTTTCTAACTATTGATGGGCTGAATAAAACCTTTCCACTCTGCCATTTTATGATGTACATGTTTGTTTGTCTTTGAAACACACATAGATCCTATGCAACAGACTTGTTCAGACATAACCAAAGGGGGACCTCAGAGAGACAATCTATGCCACTGGTGTTCCCAAGCTTTCTCTAATCTATCTTTTCTGGCACAGAATATTTAGGAAAAGGAGGGGGGGCAAAGGATATATGAACAATCCCCAAACTCTTTGCTAAGTTACCTCTGAGGTGCCTCTGAAGTGCTTTTTGTGTGTGTCTAATCACAGCCTTAGGTTGTGTTCAGAGGCAGTAAAAAACAAACAAAACCCACCAACCCTCTGAGATGATATTGGGTTAGTTCCAAGACTATTTGGATGTGGGATTGCTTGCGTGCTAGTCTAGCCTTCCCCCCTCTTATAAAAATCAAGGCTAGGAAAAGAGAATTACAGGTTGAATGAGTACACAGGAGCACACAATACTGTTTCTAAGGTGTTTTTGATTGAGACACTTCTTTTGCTATGTGTGAACACAGACTGAGCATAACTGTTTTATCCTTGACTGTCACTAGAATTTGACAACTCAGCACCATTTTATAGTGCTCAAGATTTTTTAACAAATCTACCTATAGAGCAAGAAATCAGCATACAGTGGTACCTTGACATACGAGTTTAATTCGTTCCGTAACCTTGCTCTTATGTCAAATCGCTCGTATCTCAAAGCAATTTTCCCATTAATCCATTCCAGCTCCCAAAACACCACCTCAGTTGTTTTTGTTATGTACTGTACTGTATTTACATACTCGTATCTCAAATCTTGCTCTCATCTCAAAGCAAAATATCACTCGCTCGGCGGCTTGTATCTCAAAACACTTGTATGTCAGGGCACTTGTATGTCGAGGTACCACTGTACTTTCCCCAAACAAAATGATAGGAGATGGACGTTCCAGCAGGGGGCAGAACCACCACAGCATATTTTAAACATAGGCTAATAATATAGTACTGTATTGACTATTGTGGAGATGGATCTTGTAGATACTTCGTAAATTCAGATTTCACAGCTGAATTATTAAACATGGAAAAAACTACTTTGAATTGTAATGGCTCATATTATCAAGAAGAACAGACAAAGATTAATGTAATTAAAGAATTTACAGGCATATTAAATTAATGACAGATGGCATAGCTGTTGCATTTCTATATGCCAGGATTATCAGAAATACTTTCCTTGAACATTTATAAAAAGCATGCTTTTAAATTTGCACTTTTACACCTTTTATTTGTCACTATTAAAACATCTGACTTAACTAATGCCTAATATGTTTTCTACTATTTCAATATTCTGGAAGTTATATGTTCAGCTTTGACAAAACATGCCTCTCTGCTCAAAAGAGTGGTTGAAGTCCATCAATCATTTTCTGTCAGGTCCAGCTGTTCTTTTTGCTCTTTTGTGCATACAGATTTTCAGATTGTGTTCCATTACCTGAGGATTCTCTGAGGGCTCCTCCCCATGGGCTCCATTTACTTCGGGGTGGATTCAGGGCAGCCCTAATGCAAATCGTAGCTCTCATTAAGACGTCCCCATGTGATTGAGGACAGCGTGGGTTCAGCATGAACCCACCTGTCCCCATGAAAACCACGGTAAACCCCTGCATTGGAGAATCGCATCCTTTTTTCTCCACCCCTCCCCCCTGGGTTCAAGCATGACACACACACCCTTGCCTGATTGCCCGATCTGCAAGACATGCATGGGTGGTTGATGTAGCACATGAACGCCTGACAGCTTCCCTGCCCTCAGCTGAGCAAAATCAGCTGCCAGATAGAGGTATGCCCACTGTCAAGGGGAGAAGCGCACCTCTGCTAAAATAATTTAAACACAGCCGTGGCTTCAATCAGTGAGCCGCTTTCCCTTCGGCACCTCCAAAATCCACACACTGCTTCCATAAGAGATGGTGACAGGGGGGCATAATAGGAAGGGAACCTGGTTCATTGATTGAAGCCACGGCTGAGTTTCAGTTATTTTAGCAGAGGTGCTCTTCTCTGCTCGACAGCAGGCATACCTCTGTCTGACAGCTGATCTTGCTCAGCTGAGTGCAGGGAAGCTGTCAGGTGCTCATGCGGTACATCAAGGACCCACACGTGCCTTGCAGCTCAGGCGATCAGGCAAGGGGGGGCATGCTTGTTCTCAGAGAGACATAGGGTAAATGAGAGCTTTTGAAGAGATCCCCAAGTTGTGGTCCCAGTATTCAGGGCCGTGACAGCGAAACCCTGCCCACTAATGCTCCGATCGCCAAACTCCTCCCCCAATAACCTGAGAGCATCCCTATGAGTCAAGTTAATATGTGCTTGCCTTCCTAATTTGGAGTGAGAACAGTTTGAAAGGGGTGGGGGTTGCCGCGGATTGTGAGATTTGTCCCACATGTAGCCCAGATTAGAGGCTTTTCATGCGGACGCTCTGAGGTGAACTCAGGTTCACCTTAGAGTATTTTGATCATGGGGACACCCCTGAGACAATTTTTGATGTGCCAAGGATATAGAAGATGCGTATACTTTGTGCATTCTGTGTGTGTCCTGTGATTACTTGGTGAAATAATGAGCAACATCTCTGTTGTTCTTGGATCCCATGTGGCCAAAAGCTTATTTTTCTAAACAGCCCAAATACCATAAGCCATGGTTATGGTCTTCCACAAACTCTGGCTTTCCCAGAATTGCAAATGTACAGCTCCTATGACTTACAACCAAATTGGTCCATAAGAAGAAACTGTGTGAGTTACAGGTCAGCAACCTCTGATCACAGTTTGGCCAGTCCATGGTAAAGTGGCACTATCTAGCCGACAAGCAGTCCCAACAGTTAGAGAAGTCATGGAATGGGCATCTTATTACAGAAAAAGCCAATGAGATCTAACATTAATGTGCAATCTAAAATTAGTATACAGTTTTTTCACACACAGTTTTATGTTGTCCCAAAGAGCATCTGGCAGCACATATACTGATTCAATGTTTTCAAAGGAAGCCAGTGAATTACCATGTGGTTGTTCTGCATCTTTCTGGCTACGTGCATTTACAGCGGTCATTTCTGGCCATCCCTCTTTTTTGTTAATAACCACAATTATGTGACTGCAGAACTGTACAGAGATTTGGCATTCATTGGCAGCTTTGCACGTCTTTTCTAGTTGAAAAATCTGAAGCCACCAGTTTCTATCTCCCTTGATATTTGCCAGTTTTCATATTCACAGGGATTTCCCAGAACAGAATGCTTACTAATAATGATGGACAGTTGTGCATTGATTTGGTAGGGCTTCTGAAGTTAGATTAGGTAGCTGTGAGGACTACATGTGCCACTTCTTAGTGATCTTTGAGCTCAAAGCTTAAAAGAAAGAAAAATAGTTTGTTTATCTGACTCTTATTGCAGTGTGACATGAGACACAGCTAGAAAAATCCTGTATCAAAATAGTTGTAGGGAACTAAAGGGTTCTATCATGGCTTGTATCCGTTTTTGAGGCGTTTCTTCCTTCCCCTAATCTTATTTATTTATTTATTTATTTATTTATTTATTTATTTATTTA
>MTQE01001134.1:56005776-56016821 GCA_014337955.1 Aspidoscelis marmoratus | reverse complement strand
TTTATTTATTTATTTATTTATTTATTTATTTATTTATTTATTTATGAGATTATATTCTCCAGAGGATCCCAGGAGGGTCACAACAAGAAAAAATTAAAATGTATAGAATTATCTAAAGCATATTTAAAACCCTCAGAGGAAGCTAAACGTCAAAGGCCATATTGTTCTGGAGAGGTACAGATGAAGGGCAGAAAACAATTATGTTTCAGCACAACAAAGGTTGTGATCAGACACAGCAAAAAAAAAAAAAAGAATCTCTGGGACGACTCAGAGGTGGCTTCAAGGAGTCTGTCCTCACTCTCTTAACATTCTGTGCTAGAAAAGGTGGATTAGAGAAGGCTTAGGAAGCCAAAGACCAAACACTGCCACTTTTGTTAGCCTCCTATAATTTGATCCACTTAACATGGCACTTTTAAGGGCAGCACAGGGACACTTTCCTTCCTGATAAGATATGTTTTGATGTAATTCAGGCTATTAAAAGACTGGGCAGGCTGCTCTAAGAAGCAAAACCTGATGGGAAGCAGATGGCATAAGCACTGCTATTAACACCTCTTTTGCTACCATCTCCCCAGTCAGTATCTTATTATTCAAGCTAGATGGTTGATTTGTTGCTTTCACATACACTTTTTTTCTTTTGGGATCCCGAGTGTCTTACCATCAATCTGTTTTGCAGTTGAACTAATTTTATTTATGAAAGCAAAGTACAGCCGGTAGTTACAATTTCAGGAATATATGGGTTGGTGCAACAGAAATGCAAACATAGCCTTAGACAGGAAATCTCCAGACTGTTGTTATAAAGTCTTGAAGCTTATTCATTTGTTCATAAAATAAATTCAGTGCCGTCCATGGGACCACGGCAGAGAAAAACAATTTTTATTCTTCTCCTTATGTAAGATAAATATGTGTAGAAAGTATCTACCAAATGTCACAATAGCTGCTCCTTTTTCTTCTAGTTTTCCCAATAAATAAGGCAGTATGCTAACAAACCAGGGAGAACCAGGCAGATTCTTTCCACAAGAGGGACATTGTTTATCTTGCAGAAACTTTATACAAGAACTCTAAAGTTCTTTGTTTTATGGTCTATCCCTAGAACTGTCGAAGTTTTCCAATTCCAGAGAAAACAGAAGTCTAGCATTTACTCATTTTATGAGTGCATTGAATGGGAGGAAAGATCCCCAGAACATTATAGACTCTCCAGCTGAGATCATTGGGGCCTATCAGTCCACTACAGATTACAGAGTAGGCAAGGGTGGCTCATAAAACACTTCTGCACCACTTCTTGTAAATGTCAATTAAATGCATTTCAAACTGCAGCAGATGAAAACAGGCTGCAAGGAATGAAGAGAACTGCTCTGGACAGACATCTCAGATGTTCTCACATGCAGAAGCTTTAAAACTTAAAGGTTTGGTTTGACGGACATGTCCCTGACAAGAGCCAGTTTGGCCTTATAGTTAGAATGTTAGACTCTTTATCAGTTAGTTTCCCAGTTTAATTCCACACTGGGTGGCCTTGGGCTAGTCATAGGTCTCTTCTGTGCTCTCATAGCCTCACCTACCTCACAGGGTGTCTTTTGTGGGGAGAAGAACAGGAAGCTTTGTCAGCCACTTTGGGTCCCCCCTCAAATGGGTGAGAAAAGCAGGGCAGTGGGAGTCAGCTGAGCTGCCCTAGTCAACAAGGTTGGCAAATGGAGGGAAGGGAGCACAAAAATCTTAGGGAATAGTCAGCTAAAAATATTCCCTTAAACAAGTTAAGTAGGATGTTATAATTAGCTATTAAAGCATTCAAAGTCCAGCTGACTGTATCCTTTGTTTTTACATGTCACTGCAGACACCACATGTGAGACACCCCAAACCTCGGCCGCAACAGGTAAATTCAGAATCCTTGGGGGTAGAGAAATGTCACAGATCTTTCTTTGCCACAAGAAGAGGCCCCATGTTTCAGTAGGAAGGTTCAGCTTCTGGCAAAGTGAGTGCCCACATATACACTCAAATGCACACAGCAGTGTTTGATCTTCCGGTGCAGCACAGAAAGAGCATATAATTCAGCACAACATCCATTCTTCAGGTATAACATAAAGGTACACACAGAAACTGGTCCTAGAACTTCTACTCCTATGCTCCCAAATATGCCCTAGAGATATGACTTACTGTATTAGGTGTTTGGAGAGAGCCAGAGGCAAGTACAGTCTCTTGGCAAGACAATAGGGAGGGGAGTTTCAAATATCTCAATCTGTTTTCTTGTTTACTTCATGAATCAAAGTGAAACCTAGAGCCTGAGACCAAGTTCCACAACACAAAGTGATCTCTTATTCCTCCAGCCTCCATAGACTATGCTTTAGCTCTACGTGTGTACAGGTGGCATATATTTTTGGATATAATTCTTAAGAGATCAAAATTAGACTTCCAATTGGGCTTCACCCCTCCCCTAGTGCCACAGTCTACAAAACCACATTATTGGTAGGAGAAGAGCAATCAAACAGCACAAACCACATCTATAATAAAACAGGAGAAGAAAAGCCTACATGATTTTTAAAAGTATAGCATGACACTATTTCTCATCCACAATTCCCACTTATGCTCGATTATCACAAGATCTCTAGTCCTGCTTATATTCAGCCATAGCTGCTCTTCGTGTATATTAGATACATAAGTTTAAATCCGTGACCTCTGAAATATCTAGTTGAAAACTAGATATAATCCAGTGAAGCTGCTCTTTTTTATAAGGAAACATCCTGAACAATGCTTGTCAGATTTCAGTGTTACGTTATGCTAGTTATATCACATCTCACTTCTCTCTTGAGTGCGGTCATCTTCTTGAGGAGTAAAATAGTTATAGCTAGGGAATTGACTCAAGAGTCTGTGTGATTAATCACAGCTGTTTAGAGTGAGAGGAAAACCACAAACTTCATTTACCAAGGATTAAGTGTGTTTCCATTCCTAAGGCAAGCAAGAATCAAAGGTAGATCAGGGACACATTAGGACTAAGGAGCTACAGGACTTTGGTCCCACTCTGAAACAGCTGCAGAGGACCTGAGGAACGGAAAGAACAAACTGATTGCTTACAGACTTTTTCCCACCGATACAGCACCAACTGGAACACCAGTACAAATAACAGAGGAAGCTACCTTCCATTATAGAAAAGAGAAGGGAAAAGAACACAAAGGCTGCACCCCCATGGGGCTGCCACTGCCTTGCGGTGGATTGGGGGCAGCCTTAATGCGAATCTTAATTCGCATTAAGGAGTCCCCATGGCATTGGAGGACAGGGTGGGCTCAAGGTGAACCCGCCCTTCCCCATGAAAACTGCGGTAAATCCCTGCATCTGGATGCCATGGTTTTCTCCACCCCTCCTTGCCTGAGTGCTTAATCGCCCAGATAAGCCGTGTCTGTTTTAATCATTTTAGTGGAGCTCTGCTCATGTGCAGGGCAGCTGTCAGGTGAACATTTGGGGTAAATCAAGCCCTTACCTGGGTGATTAAACAATCAAGTAAGGGGGGACAGTTGTGATCGCAGCATTAGCTGTGGGGACAGTGAAACCCCGCCCGCTAATACTGCAATCGTAACCCGGGAGTGTCCCCATGCCCCAGGATAACCCGTTCTTGCCCCCTAATTCGGGGCAAGAACAGTTATAAAGGGTTTTTTAAAAAAAAAAAAAACTTCAATGTTTTTGCTTTTTGTCCCTCATGTAGCCCAAATTAGGGCTTTGCATGGGGACTCTCCCGAGGCAAACTCATGTTCACCTCGGAGTATCCTTACCATAGGGACACGGCCAAAATCCATTGTCATACCAGTGCCTTTATAGTGACAAGCCTTAACTACACAAAATAGTAAGACATTCAGCTCTAGAGACCTTCTAATGTTTTCTCTAAAGCAAGAATCTTGGAGAAGAATTCGTCATGGACAACACATTTATTTATTTATTTATTTATTTATTTATTTATCTATATTTCTATCCCACCCCATACCCAAAGGTCTCTGGTTGGGCAACGTGGAAGCTCTTAGCCAGAATTCCATAAAATTAATTCAATATCATGGCTCCATGTGTATATACTGGCAAATGTATGTTGCCTTGCTTTGTATTTAGAGTTTTTACAAACAGACAAGTCTAAACCCTGAGACAAAACTAACTGAATACCAGAAAGAAAGATCCAGGAATGAACTATCTAAATTAATGTATATAAAATAATAAAGAGCAACCAATATACCAAATATATCAAAGTGCCCTATATGTTGGTCAAAGTAATCTTAGAATTTAGAATTCAGAAAATTATATCTTAGATAGAAAGAAGAAAAATATTTATTTTGAAGATTTATTTTCTAAATGTCCATGTAGATGGTAGCAGATAAGGAGAATGCATACTGGTACATCTGGAAATACTGTCTTGCATACTATTAATTTTGGCATCTGTTTTGTTATTTTAAGATCTTTTGTTACTTATCTTTCTAACAATTTTTAGCCACCAAATGTTTGTCCATCTTTCTACAGTGCAAAAGGTTATAGAGACAGATATTTGTGTGCATGGAAGAGGCCACATTGTTTACTCCCTGTGCTTAAGAATATTTAGGCAGACGTGAGAAAATTGATCTGTGAGGTCACAGATATGACAAAAGTGATTTATTTAGAGTCAATCTGCAGTTCCACCCGTTCACATGATGTATGCAGGAACAAGTATTTGATCTGTTTTAAACAATTATTTAAGATGTTTGGGTTTTTTTTCAAGCCATTTAAAGCAGATTAAAAACACCTCTGTGTCACTGAATTTCCCTTGAAAAGGAAGGTTTAGAATAGATTATAAAAAGAAATATTGTCAGAGGATGAAGGGTAAAAGTCTTGGACTCACTGTCTGCTTAAGACATACAAAGACTTGACCCGACTTGCCTAGCTTTGTTAATCTAACACAGCTGGTCAATTGAATAGATTGGTAGTGTCCTTAATTGGTCACATTGGCTTGTAAAGCACCTGGGAAAGAGCTTCCATTTGGATAGGTCAAGACTTATTTCCCTATGTGATAATTTTGTATAAGCTTAATCCAGTTTCCTTAAACTGAAATAATAGAACCAGATGCAAACACGAATTTGCCTGTTCCCATTACTTTCAGCTTAATCGCATTTGATCCGGATTCTGAGGATCGTACTGGCGTACGTGACTCAAGGGGGGACTCAAGTGGCTACTTTTTAAAAGCCGCTTTTCGGGGCTGCCCTGCCCTCTTTCTCCTGGCATGAATGTGCCACCCATAAGGGACCCCTTCAGGGAGCCTAGCGGGGTGGTTGGGTGGCTACTGCTTGCCTGGATGGAAGAAAAATGGCAGCGGACAGCCAGCAATTCTTTCCCCTCCTCTTCTCATTGCTCAGGGCACGCAGCAGCAGCAGCAACTCAAGCCCCCTTCACAGCCACAGCCTTTAAAACAGAACCTCCAGCTGCTTTCCTCCTTCCCTTTCTCTTTCTAAAGGTCAGAACTTTCAGAATTGTGCAAATTTGCAACATTGTTATAAGGTGTGAAGTGGGTAGATTGCTACAGCATAGCTTTAAGGAGTGGATTTTTATAGTGGCTGTTTTGAGGGGTGGATTTTTTTCAATGAAATCACTATCTTTTAAAGCAAGCTATTGGGGGAGGGAAACCCTAAACACGGGTTCTCATAGCATAACACTGTACGGTCCCCATAGTAAAAAATGTAAAACGTTTCAAGCGCACGAACCGGAGTGAGACCTGTTGAAATGAGGATTAACATTTACAATGCTTTGGGGCGATTTAACACATGGAAAGTGTGTTAAGCCAAACTGACGTGGGGTCTGCCAGGATTGAAAACGGTTTGAAATTGAAATAAGGTTGTAATGGGCCTTGGTGTTGGGATAGTTCCTTGCCTTTGATGCCAAACCTTACCTTGCTACCTTGCCTTGTATCTTGTCTTGCCTGTTCCTGTGTGGTTTTCCCCCTGCCTGTGTTGCAGGAAGCAGGAACGTTAGATAGGTTGTATACTTTACCTTTATTTTCATACTTGCACGCATCTATCTGTATTATACACTTGTGTGTTTAGCTAGTGCTGACTTGCAACCACAAGAATAAACCTCCTCTTTTGGATGACTCAGCAGCCTCCTTCACTTCTGTGACTCTAAGTGGTTTGCTCCAAAAGCACACTCATTCCACTTCCAAAGTGTCAGGAAACTGGAACCAAAGTGGGACGAAAGTGGAAAATCCTGACAAATATGTTTACTCTACAACTGTGCATGAAAATGTATGCTACCCTCTTTTTCTGCTTTCATTTCCTTTGTCCTTATTTTCTCCTTCCTTCGATGTGTTGGGAGGTCTTATACTGTGGAAAGGTATTGGAAAAGGGAGATTTTGTCACTGTCTCAACTGTCATAAGCTAAAGGAAAAGACACCCCTCTAGCTTCCTCTGTCTCTGTTGAATTGTGCCTAGTGAAAGGCCATGTCCCCATGCAAGCTGTTTGGGTCTGATTGGGCACGCATTGGACCGGGTGTGGGACCAAGATCGAATGTTGCCCGTCCCCATGCCATTCCCGGCTGGGTGCAGATTCAGCCGTCCCCATGCATACTGCGCCAAACACCAGCATGGAGGAACAGTGCCACCTCCTCTTTGCTCTCTTTCTCCTCATTGGAAGCTGGATTGACATCACCTCACCCCGTGCCACGTGCTGCAAATGCCGCATCCCCCCCCCCCTTAGCAGCACAGAGAAGCCGGGACCGAACAGAAAAAATAATAATTTTAAAAAACCAAAGGTGCTACGAGGTTTGGCAGCATTTGAGCAGTTTTGCACACCTCCACTCCACCTGGGAATTGTTAGAACACTGAGCAAGCTTAAAACGGAGGAAAACCAAGCCATTATCCTGCCTGCCTTGGCAATCAGGAAATGGGGGCTGGAATACTTGTATAAAAGAGTCTTGTAGGGCAGTGAAAGCCATTCAACCCCCTCATCATTTTGGCTTTAACACCAAAGGTACACATTTACTTCCCCAAAATCTGTGTTGCGATCTCCAATGGACAGGGCAGGAATGGCAAGCACAGGACATGAAACCCCACCTCCCACTGACACGAGCACCAATCTCCTCCCCAAATAGTCCGGGACCATCTCCATGTGCAGGCTCAGCTCGCAAAGCAATGCATGTCGAACCCCCAAATTGTGCCCAGACCTGTTTTTTACAGTACCAAATTTGGTTCTGGTTTAGACCTGGTTTGGGCGATTTGGTCTGTGGAAATCGGACCAAATCAAATGTGCATGGGGATGTCCCTTGCAGAACCCAATTTCAATTTGGACCAAAATGTGCATGGGGATGCGCCCAAAGAGTTTCCCTGTTTTACACCTCAAGCATTCTTTCCTCTCCCCATAGTAAGTTTCTCTTTCTTCCAGTACAGATATGGAGAGCCTTTGCCCTTCTGTGGTAGCAGGGGGAAGGGACCAAAGTTTTCTCGAGAGCATTTTAACATTTTCATTCTTGCATTTGTGGGCAAGTTTAGAAAGTGCTGTTTTTTTGTTTTTTTTTTTAAAGAACGCATGTGAATTTGCCAGTAGGCTTATGATCTTGGAGGAAAAATGGAGCTGGACCACTGCCATTTCCCCACCAGTTTTTGTGCTAGTTAAGTGGAGAAGTGCCGTGCTCTGAAAGAGAAAAAAAACCCATTTGGGTGTGCCAGTAGGCTTGCAGTTTTGAGAAGGAAGGAGGAGGTGTAGAACTGGAGCTCTGCCCATGAGCATGCCAGAAGGGAGGGAACATGTACAGCTGAGAATCAGATCACAGAAGCTGCCAAAAAAAGAAAGCATTTCTACATGAAAATTTACAGAGAACGCAGTAGAGTAGCTATCCCTCTGCACTATTCACAGTTGGTGAATTTTGGCTACATGTTCCTTTCCAAGGCTTACTCAAGATCCATCATCAATACTCAACATGACAATGGAATACTTAATGCCAGTGCAGGAAAGCCTGCAACATTTTTGGAGGTGCATCCTACCCATTTTTGCCTAGATTGGGGGATAAGTATCCTTGTAGTACCAATCCTCAGTGGGGAAATACAACAGCCTCTTATAAAATTGTCCCCATGTATGTCCAAGGAAAAGTGATATCGAGATGACAACAGTTCTTTATAACTTTGAGATATTCTTTTAAAGCTCCTGTCAAATTCCGAAAACAACTGAAATGAATTTTAGTTATTGAATTCAGGAAGGACTTTAAAGGCAGAGAAAGGGAGGGAGGAGAGAGTCTGATTTACTGGAATATGTTGTAAGTTTGGAAAAGTTTTGGAAGACACACACCCATTTGGTTCATTTGGCAGGTATGATGAGTTGCCACAATATCAAATTGATCTAGTTCTGCAAAAGAACAAAACTACCATTTTGGGGGGGGGGAAATAATCCAGTGGATCTGGGTTCTTCTGAGACTGAGGCCCTTTCTGCACTGAGCCTTATTCCAGATTATATCCCAGTATAGGGACCCTATCATCTTCATCCTGGTGCAGACTATGGAAGGCCCCAGGCGAGGCTTGCTGTTATCTGCACCAGCATGCAGATGAAGCTGCCTATTCTAAGATATAATCCAGAATAAGACCCAATGCAGAAATGGTCTAAACTGGCAAATTCATTCATTTGTAAAATTATATTTATACAGATTACATTTATACAGATTTATACAGATTTTACACACAGGGGCTGCATCCAGACTTGTGTCTAAGCAGTGCAGCTTTCTTAAGCCTACAGCAGTGGTACAGCATTCAGTTGAAGCCATCAATCAGCATCTTTTTCGGGGACATGCTGCACCCCTGCTATGGGAAACCATGGGAAACCATGTCCACAGGACAGCACAGCTTCCAATTGCCCTGTGAGGCAGACTGGAAGCGGATCCGCTTTCCCTGCGTTTGGTTTCCAATCATCTTGTCCGACAGCTGGTAAGTGAGGCTAACGGGACGGCGCGGTATAGGCTGAATCTGTAAGCACCCATGAACACCTATGTGGAAACAGATGAGTGTGCACAGTACTCTGCACAGCAGGTAAGATCACCCATGTAAGACTCAGTCTTAGGAAACCAGGTATTGTCAGCGATTCTTGAAATCAAGGACAGCTCCAGAGTCAGTGCCATGTTCATATCTAGTGAAGCAACACAAATAGACACAAACAGTTACAAAGCACAAGGCTGGAATTTTGCCTCCTCCCTTTTATATGGCTGCAAAATTCAGGCCAAGTTCATCTGGTTGTCAGAGCAACTGGCTCAGCAGAAATCTAGCTAAAAAAGCAGGAGAGAATTCTGAAAAGATCTAAGTAGGTAGTATTTGAGCACATTAGGAAATGCAGATGCATGGAAGCCATGGCCTCAAGAGTATTCATTAACTGGCTTCTAAATGGTTATGATTCATTGTTAAAATACATAAGTTAATGGACTGAGCTGGCCGCTGTTTTGCTTTGCCTCTTAACATGCTCTAGTCAAGTTGCTGTCTGCCAAGACCGGAGGGCAGGACCAGATGATATGATCAAAATAAAGCTAGAAGCCAAACTTTACAACTAGGCTAGCTACAGGGGTCTTTGTGTTGATTGCATGAAGATTAGATGATATATTTACTCCATTTATTCATTACGTGCTCAGCTTTATTTAAAATGCCAGAGATGTGTGCTACAATAAAAATGGAATAAAAATTAATACATTTTAATTTTAACAGATATAGGAAAACAGTAGAGCAGACAGTAAGTTAATTAGTAAGCAGCAGATGTCTGAATATACAAAAACAGGTAGAACAGGTGCCTAAAACAACAAAGTTGATAATTTTTTTCCTCCAGGAAGACAAAATTTCATTGGCAGAGTTAAGATCTTTCTTAATGGTTGCCAGGTGGTCCTTGTCTTTATTTTCTTTATTAGTAGCTCTTCCTTGTTTCCTTAGGCCTTCATCCTTCCATGGAGGTCTTTCTTATTAATTTTCTTTGGAATTTGTTTTCTCTCTCTCCCCCCTTTTTCTTTGCTGAGCTGAAATGCTGTCTTTATTGTTGGATGTTTTTCTGCGTAAGTGCTAGTAGATATTACTGGGATTAGTTGTGGCTTGAGAAAGTGTGAAGCTAGTCCTCCATTTATTGTATTCTTGGCTAGTCTTCTGGACCTCAGGCTGTTTTTTGTGTTGACTTTTGAGTTGTTCCTCACCTAAAGATAAAGGTGATTAAAGAAGTCATCTAACACAGAGAAGTTGGCCTAGTGCCATGGCAGAAGGCCTCTCCTCTATTTGCCCCGCTAAAGTTACTGAGAACTGGCTTGGTTGGAAGTCTTGTCAGAAGCCATTATTGCCTATATTGGGTGGGTCCATTGCATTTCAATGATTCTGCATCAACTTGCCTTTACCCTAAGATCTGGTAGATGGGCCCTTCCTGCTGTCCTAGCATGAACGTATGGTAATCAAGATGCATAAGAAGGACTTTTGTGTACCCAATCCCCTGTGATAAATTCTCCAGGAAAGAAAGTTCTTTTTATTGACCAAGCAACTGGAAGAAGAACAAACTTTTTATTAGCCTTGGATTTTTAAAATGCTGATCGATGGTCTCTCTGTCCGCCATACTGTCTCCTTTCTGGGCTTTAAAAGTATTCAACTATTGATTGTATTTGCTGCAGTATGTATTTGATGATTCTAGTTACTCTGAATTCTATTTTTATAGCTGAAAGGCAGGAAGCGCATTATCTTAGCAAATAACTTTTTCTCCCTATCAGTAGGTCTCCGTCACTTCACCTTCTGGTTCCTTCAGCCATTTTTTTTTCTTCATCTTAAGACTACAGTAACGTTCTTCATCACTGCTGCTGCTGCTGCTGCTGCTACTACTACTACTGTGGAAGAACGTCCCCTCCATGAGCCTCACTGCGTCTTCATCCAACTCATCCATCTGCAGGCAATGGCAGGACGAACTGCTTACAGTCAGAGACTCTCCCCACATACTCTCACACATGTCGGTCCCATTGGCATACATCTAGGAATCAGAGAGAGAAATGTGGTCAACATCTAGCAACTGAGGAAAAAAGACTATTTATTTATTTATTTATTTATTTATTTATTTATTTATTTATT
>MTQE01001134.1:55979615-55999065 GCA_014337955.1 Aspidoscelis marmoratus | reverse complement strand
GTCCCCTCCAACTCTACCATTCTATGATTCTATGATTCTATGATAAAATTTTAGGAGCTAAAATTCCTAACTACTCATATTCAATATTGGGATATACAGTATTGGGATTATTGTTGATTATAATTGGTCAGGAAAGAGAACTTGGAGTTTGGTCTTGTAGCTCGAGTGTTGGATTCATATCTGGCAGTTTCCTGGTTCAATTTTGTACTTCTCTATGAAGCCAGTTGGGTGACCTTGGGCTAGTCACAGCTCTCTTTTTGAGCTCTCACAGCTCCATCTACCTCACAGGGTATCTGTTATAATAGTTTAATGAACATGTCAACACATTATGCACCCTATGTAAAGAAGGTCCAATATCATGCTAAGTATATAAAAATTGCACTGAAAACAGAGGTGCTAATATTATACAGATCAGTGGTGTGACCACATCTGGAATACTGTGTGCAGTTTTGGTCACTGCATCTCAAAAAGAATGGACAGGGAACTGGAGAAGACTCAGAGGGGTGTACAATCAAGGCTCAGAGTGCTTCTCTACAATGAAAGGCAGCAGCATCTGGAGTGGGGAGGGAAGGTTAATTTGGAAAGGACTCATGTGAGAAGAGTCATAATAGAGGTATATTCAATTGTGCATAAGTCCTTACCATACTTGTAGTTCTTTTTTGTTACTATCTATGAAAGTTATTATTTTAAACCTGAGACTGACATGTATCAGGGACAGGAACCTGTGGTCTTCAAGAAACTGGAATGCAACTCTAGCCAACATTCAGGAAGGCGGCGAAGACACTCCTCTTTGTCCTGGCCTTTGGCTAGTGTGATTTACTTTCCCCCCACTGCAGATACTATTATTTTAATATGCAGGGTATTGTTTTAAATGTGCTGAATCTTTTAGGTGCTTTTATGTATATTATTGTTTTTAATATGTACTGGGTTGTAATGTGTTGTTTTAAAGGTTGTTACTTGCCCTGAGACCTTTGGGTTATAGGATGGGATATAAATATAAATAATAAACAAACAAAGAATCAGAACTGGTGATCTACTGCAGTCCAGTATAACAAGTTCTCTGTCCTAGGATGCCTCCAGATCCTGTAATTGCCTCTTGCTGCCTTTACCAGACATGGGAGCTAATTGTAGGCTTTTAGCTCTGTCTGCCAGCTCCTGTCATTATCATGGATCTTGTAAAAACCCAGAAGCTAGCCGAGTACTCACCCATTTGTTTTTTTCATATGATTGACTAACTTCTGGGTACTAGCAATGACAATGAAAAGAACCAGCAGATAAAGGTAAGTTGTCATATTTCCTGTATATTCGCTCAATATCCTGAGACTGTATTGAGAATGCCACAATTATGCGGCTTTCTTAATATAATTCTGGGAGAATCCTGGGTTTTAGCCTACACCTGGAGGCATCCCTAGAGCTGAAGCTATGAATGAAATAGGAGAAGCAGTCCCAGCTAATCTTATGGGCTGCCCCCCCCCCAAATTGCTTGTTCTGTGTTGTATCTGGAGTTCTCTTCATAGTAAACAAGGAACAAAAGGGATGAAAGGACTGGCTAATGTTTGGAAACGAGAACCGACTACTATTTATACAAAGTAAATACCCAAGTGGAACATGGCAATATTGACTGTGACATTTTAGTCATTCAATGTCACATTACATGAAGTCCAACTTTTCAAGGTCACATACTGTCAACATAAGCAAGAATTCTGTAACCTCTTTTCTGTATGATGTTCCAGGTCAATCTCTCTCTCTTTTTTTCTTTTTAGAAAATGTCATGTATCAATACAAATCTGAAAAGACTGAAAGAAAGAGATGGCAGAATATCCTTAGTTCATTTCTCAAGGATCAGGGCGGACTACCTATTTCCTTTGCAGCCTTCTCAGTCGGCAGAATGAAGTCTCTCTTAATCCTCTTCAGTTTCCAGTTTAGAGCAGAAAGGAGTGCATTGCTTTTTAAAAAAGTATTTAGGAAAGGGATATCCATACAACTGTCCCTTCCCTCTGTAGCTTTGTTTCTTTCTGAAAAGGCTCCAGATGCCAGCTGAATATCTTGTTAGCAAATGATAAATCCTTCTGGCATTATTGTTTGTTAGCTAGACAATCTTTGCACATTTTAGTGATGCCCACATCTGGGTATTTGGTCAGCACAGAATACCCAGAAGTGTGCATTGCCACCACACACTTCAGCCCCCACGCATGCATGGTGGTCAGAGCAACAATGGCCGGTCTCTCCATAAGGTAAGTAATAGTGCTATTGCTGGAAAAAACCTGGGTTTTTCACACAATAGGCTATCATGATTTTTAGAGGGAATATAGTGGAGATACATGTGACAAGTCCACCATGGCATAGCTATAATGGTGGCATATTTCTCCCACCTAGATGAAGCCTGTATTTCCAACTATGGTTATCAGATCCAACAGAAGACAAATTATATAGTACGGAAAGCCTCATCTACTGCAAAACTATCCACTTCAGCTTTGAAAATGCTGGAGATAAGCCTGATGGGAAAATGGTCAGTGTTCTTGCATTTTTAACAGCAGTTATACAGAAGAGATGTCAGAACGTGTAAACTGAAGAAATTATTTCTTCTGTTAAAAGAGTAGAACTCGTCCTCTTTTCTGCCTGGTCATCCTACTGAAGAAGACCCACCTTCCATATTAGATTTTTTCCTGAAGCCTCTGTTTTCTAGACTGACACTGTGGCTAGATCACTAACATATTAAACACATTACACTGTGTTTACTGTCTTCTTCCACATTCGGTTGTCCTTACTAGCCTCTGTCAGCAGCATACATATGCCGCCGCCATCAACTTCCGGTTGCTATTCAGGTAATTGGCTCTTCCATAGTCAGTACAGTGTGAAACTTTAAAAATTTGGTGCTATGGCAGACTGACCATGTGTCCAGGCATTATGGTGGCATATACATGCTGCCTATGCCAGCCTCAGGTTCCTCGGTAGAGATGGGCTGAGAGTACTTTGGTTGCAATGTGCTCCTCTGGTTTGCTCCCTTTTTTGAAGGATTCTGTTTCTGTCCCTTTCCCATTTGCATGAATGATGCTATCTAGCCTGGCAGTGAAATATCTACAAAAAGAAGATTCAGCTCAGAGAACTCCTGCAGTACAACTCCTGAAACCTTGAACTACAGATATTCTCTACGATAGCCCTTTCCCTCTGTCCACAAGACAGTGTGAAGATGCTGAGTGCCAACCCACTATGTATGTCTGTCCTTAGATATTTGCCGCTTGCAGAAATAGGATGGCAGGAGAGATGCCTCCTTTCTTCCTTGTCTATTTCAAAATAAGTTGGTCTGCAGTCTCTGAGTGGGAGGGAGGGATGAAGAAGGCTTTCTGTGTAAATTCAACGCAGGGAACAGTTTGAAAAAAAATCCCCATTTTTCTGACATATCTGCAGTCCTTAAGGATGAGTAAGAAAGACATGTCTGGTTCAGGAAAGAGGCAGAGGTTCCTCCTAATATCACACATTAATCTTCTCACATTTGAATGGCCAAGGCAGCTTTACTGCACGTCTTCAACTGCTAGTAGATAAAGGATAACTCAAATCTTTGCAGCAGAATCCAGGCAAACACTTGGAATTGAGAACTTCCCTTGTATACAGTACAGAGAATTCACCATGATAGTTTCATTGGGATTTGTGCTACAGTACAGATTAAGGAGCTCAGCCTTAACTGGTTACAGATTTTGTCCTCAATTTTTAACAGGTGTTTGATATAACCTAGTTTCAAAATATCCAGGACTTTGAAGAGAACAACATCTGGAGAAAAATCAAATATGGTGTAAGAGAACTTCTTTAAAAGCTCTTTTCTTAGGGTTGCTGCATCTGTTTTCACTTAAAACAGATTCTTATGTCAGTGTTGAGAATTACTCTATGTATCAAGTTCACAATTTCCTCTGTAATTGTCCAAGGACTCTTTGGCAGTTAGGCTGGAAAAGGAAGCTGGCTGTGGGCTCTCCAGTGTCCACACACATGCTGAAAGATGAGCGTTTGAAGCAAGCATTTCCAAGCCAAGAGGAAATGCTTGAACTGAGGCCATTCAAGTCCCTTAAAGCTGAATTTCTGCTCCTTTGGAGCACTGTGAAAACTACCTTTTAGAAAGACAGAAGAGATTTGAACTACAGATAGCTGCATCTTGGGGTATAGGGGATGATATCTCTGGCAGTGACATACCACACTGAATTGACTAATACGCAGAAGGGACTAATCTATATGACCCTCCAGGTGGTGCTAGGATTGATCCAGCTTCCATCAGCTCCCACTAGTCCAAAAGCACCTGAAAGGACTCAGGTTAGTCTCCTAGCAAGTATTGCAGCTTTCCCCTTGGGGATACAGAGCAAGTAGAAACACACTGCCCAAGATGGTTGGAGCTTAAAATTATGTGCAAACTGATTTTTAAGGGAATGGTTTCTAACAACTAGAACTGATGTCAACACCTGGAGACCCCTGGACCATATCAACACATCTGAAGAGTCCTGCCATGTGCTCTCAACAATGCTGCACCTTTTCAAACTGTCTGGTGGCATCCAAGCCACATATCTGCATGCAGATAGGCTACTTGGAGAATTGCTATCATATTTATAATGTAGCATATATACTAGTGGTAGGAATCCCGGTTTGGGTTGTAGGTGTGCTGTCCACAAACTGAATAGGAAATTTAACAAGCGAAGCCTGCTCAGGGGGCATTTTCTCTTCCTGTTTGTGCAAATGTCTAAATCGTTAGAGACTTTATTCATTTTTATCTACTTAAGATTATTTCCTGCCCTTCACCAAGAGGTTCCAGGATGGGTCATAACAATAAGAATGATGATGATGGTGCATAAAAATATTTTTTAAACATCTTTAAAATATAACCCTCCCTTTCCTTATCTTATGGCTTCAATGCACAGACAGCGGAGAAATGATGTCTGTAGCTTACCCAAACTACTGGATACAATCGAACAAAGGAAGCAGGTCCTATTTAGTGTTAGGCCCAGATTATAGTGCTGCAGTCTTATATAAGAAGGAGGGCTTGAAAGTGTGAATTGCAAACAGGACTCAGACAATTGCGAAGGCGGGATGATATTAAATTTCGAGGCATACCATTCAACCTACCAGTCATCACAGAAGTTCCGGCACACAGGGACAGACTGAAGAGCACCCACATATTGGTGATGGGCCCAATGAGCAGCATATGGTGAACATCTGTAAAAGCATTCTAATTTCTTCATATAAGTCTCACACCTGTTATTTTTTGTGAGAAACAACCACTGTTATTACAGGAATGATAATTGTCACTGCATGTTTTCTGCATTTTTCCAAGTAACTGTCTTGGGAAGGGGCTGGAATCTTGAAATAAAAAAAATTGCCATTCGTTTGCCTCTTTCAGGCATATTTTAAGTCTCATTCATATTTATGATTTACTGTCCCAAAGACCATAATATGCCGATTTAGGGTGTTTTTCCACTGTTACTAGAAGTACCCATTAAGTATCCATTAATGGGTACTATATGGGTATTTCTAGTGACAGTGGAAAAACACCCATAGTTTACTACTTTGAAGGTTCCCCACTTTAACTGGCTAGATCATCTTTTATAAAAGTTACTGGGATGCAGAACACATAGCATTTACAAACATATTTTAGACAATAGAATACTGCAGTATGGAATAGTTCTTTCCCAGCTCACCAGCCATGTTCCCTCCTAGGATAATAGATTCTGTTTCTCCACCTCAGCCCTGGCCTTTTAACATCTTCTTGGTACGTTATGGATCCCCAGGAAAGCAGCTGAAATTGCTGATTCATGATTGTACTGTCCTAGGCCCTTCTAAGTTTTCTATTCCTCAGGAATTTTATTTATTCATCCTTTTTTTTTTTTACAGGCAGTGGTTAGCTCTCCCTCACTGGAGGTCTTCAAGCAGAGGTTGGACCTACATCGGTCTAGGATAGTTTAGGAAATCCTGCATTGAGCAGGGGGTTGGACTTCATGACCCTGGAGGTCCCTTCCAAATCTATGATTTGTGTATTTATCTCTCTCCCTTCACCAGAAAGTCCCAGGAAGGATACAACAATAAAAAAAGATCAAAACCATAACAAAGTAAAACATGTTAATAATAATAATAATAATAATGATTTTAGTTGATTTTATTCTTTGTACACCACTTCAAGATGACGTTCCACTTCCCATTGAAACATAGATATTTAAATAAACAAAACTCTCCGTTTCTGGCAGGACAATGCTTAAATTGAATCTACTTCCTAAGTTCTGTAGTGTTAACTGAGGTCAGAAGCTGGCATGTTGACTAGGATCATGCCGAGTATGCCAGAAGTTTAGGTCAGGGTGCAGGTTCACACCAAAGATTGCCTACAAGAATCCCTGGGCCAAGTAAAAAAATAAAATTAATTAACTAATTAAAATAAATGCATACTAAAATGCAAGGAACTCACATTTTACTGATATTCCCACATCTGTTCCAGTAAGTTTTGTTCACTTTAATTACTGGTGAATGGGCGAGAACCTCTGTCAAATCAGCATAGCAGCAAGAGGCTGTGAGGAATTAAAACAAATATGGAAGGATAAAGCTCACTTTTCAACTCTATTATAGCTTTGAAAACACAGGCCACGTCCCCATGCAAGCCATTTTGGGTGGGATTGGAACGCATGGGACCGGGAGAGGGTTTGAGATTGCTCCCAGCCTGTCCCCATGCAATTCTCAGCAACGTGGGCTGGGTGCAGGTTGGGCATGGATGGAGCAGCGCCACTTCCTCTCTGCCTCCTCTCTCCTCATTAGAAGCCGGATTGACATCAGCTGCGAATACCCATGTGCCGCCAGCTGCAAATGCCGTATCTCCCCCCCCCCTCCTTAGCGCACAGAAAGCCAGGACTGGGCTGGGAGGCATGGGAAAAAGTTGAAATAAAGCTTAATAACAATAATAAATTTATAAACAATTTTAAAAGAGCGAAAGCTGCTACGAGGTTTAGCGGCAGTTAGGCACTTGAGCAGTTTTATGCATTTCCACTCCACCGGGAACCGCGAGAATGCCTGTCAAGTTTAAAAGGGAGAAAATCAAACATTTATCATGATCAGGAAATGGGAGTTGAAAATTTTTGGAATTGGAACAAAAATCAAGTCATTATCCTGCCTGCCCTGGAAATCAGGAAATAGGGGTGGAAATATTTCTGTGGAAAATGCGCAAAAATTAAGCCATTATCCTGCCTACTTTGGCGATCGGGATTTTTCCACTCCCAATGCACAGGGCAAAAATGGCAAGCGCACTCCAGTGCCAATCTCCTCCCTGGATAGCCTGGGACCATCCCTATGCGCAGTCTTGGCTCGCCAAGCAATGCATGCCGGGACCCCAAACTGTGCCAAGACTTGTTTTTTTGGGTACCAAATATGATCCTGGTCTGGCACAGTTTGGGGGGATTTGGTCTGCTTTTGGTCCCCCAAAACTGTCCAAAAACCAGAGGACTTACCTCCCAAACTTACCACAGCGCAGCAGCAGTTTTTCCTGTGCTAATCTCCGAAGCTGCCTTTGGAGGGACTTCAGGGCCTTTGCTAATCTCCGTAGGCAACTTCAGAGGTTGCATCCCCTGTCCCCCAAAACACCTGAGGTGACAGGCATGGGTAGATCCAGAATTGCCACAGGGGTGCTCCTGATTTACTACATCCGGATTAAGGGAAGTACCCATACCTTAGGTCCAGATCTTATTAGATCTGGATTAAAGGAGCGCAGTGGGAAAACACCCATACTATAGTTTCCTTTCAGTAAAAGGGGACTTTTACTAAAAAGCACAGAACTGCTTCAGCCGCTTTGGGGCAAACAGCAGAATATAGGCTCTTATTTTTCTTCAGGAATGACTGGGAGAGTGGCGGGTGCATGCAGGTTGCGGTATGCCTCAGTTGCATCTCTTTGAGGGCACAATCCCCTTACTCCAACAGTACCCTGTTTTACCATTGAGTTTGCCATCAGCAACACATAACACCAAACCCACCCCATTGACACTGTTGATTGACACAACCTTATCCTATCAGGTGGTGTTGACGCAATCAAGAAGGGTAGAGAACTAAAGCGTTCTGTAAAGGAGGCTCAAGGCGATAACATAAAAAGTGTGAACACAGCAGCCCAAACTGACAACAATTTGGGGATGGATTATCAGGAATTGGGTGTGAACAGGATTGAGACAGCTTCATTTCAGCTTCTTAACATAATGGACTACTTCAGGAAGGTGTGACCAATAGTTTTGTTTTTGTTTTTAATCAAAATAGTGCTATAACCTACCTTCTGGATGGAGTCACTGTCCTGGCCATGGCCACCACACGTGTGCAGCTGCTGAAAAGGGGTGTTTTTCCACTGTCACTAAAAGTACCCATTAAGTACCCATTAATGGGTACGAAATGGCATTTTCGTACCCATTAATGGGTACTTAATGGGTACTTCTAGTGACAGTGGAAAAACACCTAAGGATGGCCATCCCTACACAGTGGTGATGATTTCATACTTCCAGGGTTTTTGCGCCATGAGGATATCCAGATGTGCATGCCAACATACTGAGCACAGATAGCACCAGCCCTGTCCTGTCTAGCCAACAAGCAAGTATTCCAGGGAGGGCTACTCTATGGAATATTGCTTGTAAACATGATATTCAGGCAGCATCTGAAGGCAGCCATAGTCTCAGGATATTGATCACCCATTGATCACAACAGTGAATGATAGTAACTCAGTGGACTAAAAACACAAATATTCAAAAGGATCAAATTAAAGCAAATGGGAGTGTTATATAAGCTATCAATCTGAGCTGTTCAACTGTAACAGACTCTCTGTAGCATCAAATCAGTCTGGGCATTGCCAGTTACATAACATAAAATTTAACTGTTAAATAGCTTGGCAATTGCTTATTCATAAATTCAGCAACACTTACATTTGGCATATAGAGTGCATTCTTGCAAGTCATGTTCTTCAGTGGGTCTGTATTTGTGACCAACCCCTTGCAGACATTGTCTCTTTGTGCTTCTAGACTCCAATGAGAGAGCCAAACACAGGATTACCAAAAATCTCAACATCTTGCTCCAGAGGTTATAATGGTTCTGCACAAAGAAATGGTTTATAGTTAAAGAACTTGCTTCAGGGAAAAAGCTGTATAAGGATCTACACAAATTCATTTGGTAGGAGAGTTAGATCAGGCAAGGGGAAGTATTTTTCACCCAGAGAGTCAGTAATTTATGGAATTTGCTTCCAGAAGAGGTGGTAACAGAAACCAGAGTAGATGGCTTTAAATTTATGGATGACAGATATATCAATAGCTACTAGAATGGATGCCTAAGTAAATCTTTCAGACTGGAGGATAAGCAGGATGCCTCTAAGGTCATTTTCTGGGATTTGAGAGCAGGAGAAGGTTTCCCTTGTCTCTCCTTGAGATGCCCATAAGCCACTGTGTGAGACAGGATGCTGGATTAGATGGGCTGTGGCCTGATCCAGCAGGACTCCTCTTGTGTTCTTATTTCTCTTTTATTCCTGTGCATCACGGTTGGCTCATCTGTAGCCTTCCAGAAATTACTGTACTCCAGTTTCCCATGAGCCCTAACCAGCAAGATTAATGTTCGAGCATGATGGAAATTATGTTCTAGCAATCTCTGGAGGTCTTGAACTTTAGGAAGTTCTTGTTCTATGTTATTAGCAATAATTATTCCAAAAGGAATCTTCAGAGAAACTGTCTAAGCTTATGCTGCTACATAGCTAGCTTCTGAGTACCAGGAGGCAAGAGAAGTGCTATGAAAAGAGACTGAAGAAAAAAAATTATGTGCAAATTAAATGCCCAACGTTTCTCTCTTAAATGTTCTAAGTTTTATTCTGCTGCATTTTAGCTGTATTTTGAATTTCTGTAAGCCAACTTCAACACTATAAATATGAATAGAATATTTGCTCTTTATGATACAAGGCACCCTTTGTCACACATCAGTGGTAATGTCAGCATCCTTTCCATGTCCAAGCATGAAAGGGATTCAGAATACAGTTACATTTATGGACTATGGGTGTTTCTGCATTTGCCGTTCATGATCTGGATTAGCTAATCTGGATCACACAGTCTCCTGATCCAGATTCTGCTCCCTGCACCATCCTGAAGACTGTGTGAGCTTTGGAAGTGGGTCCTTAAAACTTAAATGGCCATGGAGCCCCCAGGGAATTAATTTCAGTGGCCCTCGCATAACCCTAGTCTGACAGTAGACCTCTTTATTGAAATCTATCAGTATTCCAAATTTAAACTAGACCAGGAGCCTATTTTGGGCCTCCCAGTCCAAATATTGCTCTACCTTGTTCAGACAGAATGAAATTAGGGCTTCTCTTGTTCGGACCAATGTGCAGACAAAAGAGGTCCAGAAGAGGACCAGGGCCCAGATGTGGAGTACACACAGAAACACCCTTTGTAAATTCAGCTGTTGCTACTGAGCACTTTATAGGTTATTCTCTAGCCTTATATTACTGTCTCCATAGTTTGAAGGCTATGGCTGTACTCACATTTACGTTTGCTATTCTGGTGCAGGTGGTGTCCTGTGCCAGAATGAGCAACCTGTCCCAAGGTGTGATGCATTGCTCTTGGCACAGTACTAGGTTGTCCGCACTGGGTCAGCTTGTTCCACACACACACACACCCTGTGTTGGCTCTGAACCTTATGCCCACTTCGGAGTCAGCCCAGGAAGCTTCCAAATGTTCCAAAGACCAGGAATGAAAATGGGGGGGGGGCATTTCATCTTCATGCCTCTGTGGTCCAGTACATAATCCCTTGTGTGAAAAAGAAGTTGCTAGTAGACTGGACCAGGATCTCATTTTGAGCACACTAGCCTGGTCTGTGCTCTATTCTGCACAGATAGAGTATATTAGGATGCTCAGAGTGTCTGATATTCTGCACTAGTATGCAGATGGCAAAAGCCTACCACCCAGTGTGGGAATGCCCTATATCTAGAAGACGGAACTATAAGATATTGTACCATGAATATAGGTTTCTACTGAAGTTGCTTTCAGTGGTGTGCCATAGGGTTATAATAACCTTTCCAAAAATCTGAAAGTTTGGATTCCTTTTATTAGGGCTGTGCAAGATAACAACAACATTAACATATCTGATGAAGCCTGTTTCTTGAGAATTGTAATTTAAAACTGGACTTTAGCATGTCCATAGCCACTAAGAAAGGAGGAGAGCAGATATAACTAATGCATATGTTGTTCAATTCTAAAGACTTGTTATTAAAATAAAACAAATAACACAATCACCTTTCCAAATATCTAAAAAGTTCTGATTCATAGTAAAACAGAAACCAAGGGTGTTTTTCCACTTAGCACTAAAGAACCCATTAAGAGTCCTTAATGGGTCCTTAATGGGTACTCTAGTGCTAGTGGAAAAAAAACCCTAGCACTAGAGTACCTGTTACCAACACTGCTCCAGTATTAAACTGTAAGCGAACATGGAGGGAGTAAAATTTTGGATAATCTGGATTACTTTGAAGCCCCCAAATGCCAAATTTAAACTTCCCCAGGGGAAAGGTAGTTGGATCGTTTCCATAGGTTTTAAAATAATGAGGATGGATTACCATAAAACAGAGACAACAGTCATTTCAAACACCAAACACCAGTATTTCTTGTTAAATCATCTCTTGTTCTGTTGCCTTTCTTGTAGCCAAAATTGAACCTAAAAATGCTGTCTACTCGTTTTTCCCTTGTTTATGAATGAAATGTGTACGTGTACCAAGTCTCCTTGTAGCTTCTCCCAAAAAGATTCTGAGGATTGTACGTGACTCAAGGGGGTCTCAAGTGGCTACTTTTTAAAAGCTGCTTTTTGGGGCTGCCCTGCCCTCTTCCTCCTGGCGTGACGCACCACCCATAAGGGACCCCTTCACGGAGCCTAGCTGGGTGTCTGCCACTTGCCTGGATGGAGGAAAAACAGCAGCGGGCAGCCAGCGATTCTTTTCCCTCCTCTCCCCATTGCCCATGGCACACAGCAGCAGCGGCAACTAAAGCCCCTTTCGCCCACTCACTCCACAGTCACAGCCCTAAAAACAGAACCTGCAGCTGCTTTCCTTTCCTTTCTCTTTTTTAAAGGCCAGAACTTTCACAAAATTGCAACATTGTTATCAGGTGTGAAGTGGGTATATTGCTACAGTGTAGCAGCTGCTTTAAGGGGCGAATTTTTACAGTGAAATCACTATCTTTGGAAGCAAGCTATTGGGGGAGGGAAACCCTAAACACGCATTCTCATCCCTTAACATGGTACTGTTCCCATGGTAAAAAATGTAAAACGTTTCAAGCGCATGAACCGGAGTGAGACCTGTTAAAATGAGGATTAACATTTACAATGCTTTGGGGCGATTTAACAGACGGAAAGCGTGTTAAGCCAACCTGACATGGGAACTGCGAGGATTGAAACCGTTTTGAAACCGAAATAAGCTTATAATGGGAACACAGCCGTATTCTCTCTTAGGACTCAGCAATCAATCGTTAACCCATGTCAATGTTTATTCTACCATTCTTGTCCCCTTTTGTATACAGGCATGATCTTAAGTCTATTAATTCCCAACCTCAGCAAATCTCTACTTCCTTTACTAACAGGGCCAACAGTAATTAACTGTATCAGCATTTGTAACTGAATGGTGAGATCTGTCTTTTTTGTAAAACGCTACAGAGCCTTCCTGTGCTTTTTAGAAATATTTCATATCATAAGTCCAAGGCTTTTATTCCAAGTCAAAAATGGTCCAGCCTCTATTACTCCAATTAAGGCCAAATCTTAAAGCTCTGATAGAATCACATTCCATTTTAGGACTCATGACTCAAGACAATGCCTTTACCCCAGAATCTTTCCCAATTGTATTTAGCCAATTCTTTATCAATAATATAATATAATATAATATAATATAATATAATATAATATAATATAATATAATATAATATAATATAATATAATATAATATAATATAATATAATATAATATAATATAATATAATATAATATAATATAATATAATATAATATAATATAATATAATATAATATAATATAATATAATATAATATAATATAATATAATATAATATAATATAATATAATATAATATAATATAATATAATATAATGGAATGGAATGGAATGGAATGGAATGGAATGGAATGGAATGGAATGGAATGGAATGGAATGGAAAAACACCCCAAGACTCCTTAACCAAAAATAAATACAGCACAACTGATGCTTCATTCATTGCCACTTAAGTTGACATCAGGTTATGAATACATGTGTGATGTCAAGACAGCTTGCAATTCATTCATACATTTGGAGCATGGCTAGATGCAGCAGTCTTGGACAATATCTACCTCCCAAACAGTCTGCTACAGTTTGCTATTTTATATAGAAAGCGAATGATCATCCTTAATAACCATTCAACTTGTAATAGGATTTGCCAAATCAAAGGTTGCAGCCTTATTGTATTCAGTTGTTCTCAGCTGCTATAAAGTGAACACTTTGCTTCCTTACCTCTTTTGCTGGCTTTCTCTTTTTTCCTTTCTCTGATACAAGCTGGTTGCTACTCTTCCTATCTCTTTATATGTTGTTCATTAGCATAAACTCAAAGTTTGTTTGCCTGGAAATGTTCCCCGACCCTTTGCAAAGCTAACAGTCTTATCTTAGGGTCAGCTGCTTGCTTGGCATGCCAGTATACACCTACCTTGTTCTGCTGCTCTGTTAGCAGGGATTAGCCAGGTGAGATCTGTGTAACAGGCCTGAAGGATTTCTGGCTCACTAAGAAACATGCAGCTCAATGCAGGACTGGACTTAAATTTATAATAAAGATGTATTCATAAGTGGAAGAGCTGAAAGATCCTTTTGCATCTGATGGTCATTTGCAGTATCTTTCTTCGATGCACAGATCTGTTAAATGTCCCTAATAGGGGGCTATAACTTGAACTGAGCAAGCTAAAATTCAGCCAATAATTTAATCCTGTGTATTTTTTGTTGTGAGTTCTTTGTTAGGTTGGATTCAGACACTGCCTGAATATTACTTTGAATTCTCAGAGTCTAGACAGCACAGAGCTGGCACTCTCTGGCTGCATTCACACCTATGTTTTAATCCAGTTTCAATTTACTTTCAGAGTGAGAGAGCACATCAACAAAATGACTAGCCATTTTCTTTCTACTTTATCTAAGACAAGGGTGGATTTTTTGAGTTAGATAATGCTGAAAGAAAACAGCTTGACACTTGCTGATGCGTTCATTCATTCTGAAGGTAGACTGAAAGTGTGCAATATAGTGACATGTACAGTACATCCAAATATTTCAGTGGCACAAAATACCTGGAATGCATGTTTACCACTGTTGCACATGCACAGCTGCTTTTTTAGAGCCTTGCACATGTGCAATGGTCACCTCAAAGATGGTGGCTCCAAGCACCAGTGTCCAGAAAGGCAAGATATACGGTAGTATTATTTTGGAAAAACACACATTCAGAATTGGTTTTCCCAAAACAGGATATAGCAAGAAATATTAGCTACTCTGAGCCTGAGGAAATTCATAGTACAAATATAGCATAGCACAACATTTATTTGTTTGGATTATTACAGGACAATTGGGGGAAAGGGGTGACAAGGAACTCTGAAGTTTTATTGTTACGTTTGTTGTATTGAAAATTAATAAAAAATAATGAAAAAAAAACATTTGTTTGTTTATTTGTTTCAATTGTTTCCCACCCTTTACTTCAAAGTTCCAGGGGAGGTCACAGCAATGATAAAAATACTAAATACTAAAACTTATTTAACACTCCAATGCTAGTAAAGCTACATTCAGAGGTAACTATGCATCAGAGGCCTGGATGAAAAGGTACATTTTAACCAGGTGTCAAAAACCAAAAAAAATGGTTCCTGGGGTCCCTTCACTGGGAGGCTATTCCAAATCCTGGAATATTCTACACTAACATGCAAAACTGAGGCCCTTAGTGCACTTGCTGATAAGGGGATACAAGCAAGTACAGATTTGCACAAAAGGCATTACTATGTATTTATGGCACTTTGATAATGAAATGCAGACTTCCCACTTCTGCTCTGGCCACCTGATCAGTAATCAGTACTTAGTTGGGATGATTTCACATTGCAATTCATTTGGTTTAATTTTTTTTTCTAACCAGCATACCTTGTACCTATGAGAATTTGGAGTGTTTTGTTAAGAGGACCAGTGAAACAGGCTGCCTATTTTCACAGTGCCCCTCGTTCTTTGTGGCTCCTTTTTTCCAATGTGTGGTGGGCATGAAGTTCAGAGCCAACACAGGGGTGTGTGTGTGTGGTGATTGTAATTATTTGGCTGTCGGAAACAAAGGGCCAGCCTACTGCCTAGCTAGCCATTGAAGCAGAAGAATGCCTTCCCACAGAGTACAACATACTTAGAAATCCTTGTGCAGCTGAAGAGGGAATAGGACTATCCTTCCAGTATTACTGCTTTGAGGGGTGGGGGTGGGATAGAATTCCAGATCATGTCCCACTTTACATCTGTTGCTTTCCTTGCAGCCACTGAGAAGCATAGGAGTTGAATCTGAGGCACTCCTTGCAGAGCAAAGCAACCTCTGTTTTCTCAACCAAACCTGTTGGGTTGATGTATGGGCTACGTGATTCTGCAAGTTTGGGGCATCAAAGGAACCCCCCTCTTCACCTCAAGCTTCTACTGATCAAAGTGTGAGGCAGCAAGAGAACATCCTCTCCTCTTCCCAATGTTCTCCCATTTACCAAGGCTGTTGTGAAGGTTCCTGCAGATGTGGGGCAGCAAGGCAAACTTCCCTTTCCTCGCCTCAAGATCCTCCCACTAACCAGAGTTGTTGTGTAGACTCTAGGGGAATCTGCATATACGTTCCTCTTCTCCATAGCTTAAAGTTCTATAGACCACTCTTCCTTGCCATGGAGTGGGACCGATCAAATGATAGCGTACTTTATCTCCCGTGTAAGTGGGAGGATTGGAAATATAAGGCAATTGTGTTGAATTCCTCCAGTGTCGCTTCACAGTGGAAAAGCGGAGGGTTTTGGTGGGGTTCCTGCCATAAAAAAGCACCAGCTGTTCAATGAACAAGGGCTGCAGCCCATATTTTGGTGAAGACTTCCAACACATTTATTTGCTATTACTGTCCTTTCTTTTGGAGAGATGCTGCGGTTTGCACATGCGACCGCTTTTTAGGCAGTTACTCTGCTATCTTGACTGTGGATTACATGTCAGTTATGTGTGCTGTTACCCGCGCAGAGACCTTTGGGTATGGGGCTGGATAAAAATGTAAACAAATAAATAAAATAAATAAACAAATAATAAATAAATAAATAAAGGAAATGTATGTTAGATAGAGAAAAAAAGCTGGCAGTTTTATGAGGATGACATAATGCATTTGAGGCTCAGTATCTGAGTAGTTAAGCAGCACAAAAACACAATCTCAAATCCGGATGCACTTTATCACATTAGTGGGAGTAATCCCTTGCGCTAACTTCCAATTATTATCTTTAAACAAATTGGACAGTATTCCTATACATCCATAGTGATTATTACTATTTGTAATGTAATTATTAAACCTCTCGGTTTTGGTCTGCTTCCAGATCCCCTGAGTAAGTGGAGAAGGAGATGCCACACATGATATGGCAGCACAAAAGACCAGTAAAGACCAGACCCAGATTTGGGACTGGAGAGCTGTACTTAAAAGACATGGAACAGCACATGACCATCATATGTTTGGGGAAGCAAAGGTGATCCCTGTGGACTTTCCCCCCAAGTTTGATATAAAGTTGGAGTGATTGTGCACTAACCAGCAAACATATTAGGAGCCTCCCTTCTGTCCACTGGTGGAATTCAAGGAGGACCCATCCCAGAGCCTCCCTTAGACCACACCAGTGTCTGGAAGGGAGGTTCCTAATAGCTTACTGGTCCAATATAACAGCCAGCGCAGAATTGCCCTTACAGTTTTTCCCTGTAAGACAACAAGAACTTTCTCACTTTTCTCATGAAAGGTTTTTGTCGAATCTGAAGGCTATGAGCAATTCCAAGTTTCATACAAATTATATCTTCAAATAGAAGATTTTTTATGTTTCTGTATCTATAAAGTGAACATTTGTGGTACTTATACTGGATAGATATATGAACTGGAATTTAATTTTTAAAAAGGTTTTATGTACTAGCGTTGAAGTTATAGTTATCCAAAAGGGAACACTGGCCAAGATTTCCTTCTGACAGCCTGAGTTTTTTTTCTGGAAACCCGTTTTAAGCATTAGAATAAAAACAGAGTCCAGTTTTCTCATTGCCTCCTCGCCAACTAAGCTAACATGACTTTATAAAAATCAGGTCAAGCTGTCAATGTTTGACAAAAAAATAGTTTCCCAATATTTTATGAAAAAAAGATTGCTTTTAAGTTTAGAACATTTGATTAAAATGTATATGTTTATTATCATTTAGAAAAACACATTTTAGGTTATTTAAGACAGGAACAAAACAAGTCTAGACAATTTAATCAGAAAAGGACTGATTATTCAAACTCCCATGCAAGATAAAATTTCTTATCTCGTCTGTGTTTTGACCCATTTGGGAAGCACAGCCTGACCCCACAGGATTGCAAAATGGGACAAAAGAAACTATATCTTAAGGTCTACTCAGCCTTATCCTGAATTGTTTAAAGGGCCCCCAGTCTGGTACACAGAAGGAATTACTTGGCCATTCCAATTCACACTTGGCCTTGTAGTTTGCAACAGGTTAACATCCGGGCAGCTGCACCTCCCACCTGTAAAGCTTTTTGAGTTCTACTATACAGTTCTTGAGATGTGGCAAACAAAACTAATATATTGAAACTGAATCAAGACAAGACAGAGCCATGTAGAAGGAGTAGCTAGGAGTGGATACTGGTTCATCAGCTTCAGCCTTTTATGGATAGGGATAACTTGGCCATGATGATCCACACTCTGTTAACTTCAGATTATACTATAATGCACTCTAGTTCAGAAGATGGAGCTTAGTTCTGGCAGGATGCACTTCACATTCATCTTGAATGATTTGCAGTAGCATGCAAAGATCAGGTCCCTATTCTTGGATATAATCTGGAATAAGGTCTAATGCAGAAAGGGCCATAGACAGTAAAAAGGCTATGTCCCTGTCTGCACTTACCTCAGTTAGTCTAGATCCATATTAGCTAGATCTGGATCAACCACAGATGGGAGCACCTGCATTGAGTGGGCTTTAGAACAGCAAAACTGTGCTAGCAAAGCCATAGACCACATTTATGATGTGTAGCTACTCCACTCCCATGCAGATATGTTCTTAGCTGCTCCTTGATCCAGGTGGCCACACAGAAGATGTTTTTAGCAGGTCCTTGATCCAGATAAGTGCAGAAAGGGCCTTCTTGTTAAAAGTAGTGCTTGTCACTGTGCAAGAAATATATTCTTCATATAGAAGAGGAAAAGCCAGGGCTGTGTGGTGGTAATTCATTCATTATGCTTGTCTGAAAGCTAAAGAATCTGTGTGTAATGCTTCTGGAAGGGCCCTAGGCACTGGTTGGAAGTGTATATCACTGAACCAGAACTAACTGTGACTTCTAGAGTTCTATATAGAAAATAGGAGGGGTATGCCAGGCAGGCTTCTGCTAGTAATTGTCATTAGAGTTGCAGAGGCTTTCATTCTGATAATCCTGTAGTCCTCCAGCCCACTTCTCTTATTCCAGAAAAGGATCAACATGCACTGTTGCTGCTTAGGGATTTCTAGTTAAGATGCTGGTGGTCAGAGATGCAAAAAAGTAACTCTTACAAGTATTTTCTTTTTTTTCCTTTCCATCTTAAGTACAGAGATCTCCATCGTATTTTATCTCCTAGAGTTCTTCCATTCAAAAAGATTAGAAGTCAGATCTTCCCTACACTTTTCATCTATTTTTCCCCTCAGTTGGTTTCCCTCACAAACAACTGTAATATATTGAGTGAAGTCTAAGGTATAATGATAAAAAAATCCATCCCAATTAATGTTTAATAATTTTACTCTTAGAATCCCCCCCTTCTTGTCAGGTAGTGTAGTGGATTTGGACTGGAGTCAGATCACTTGTCAATGTCAGAGAATAGCTGGACAGTCATTCAGACAAATAAATCCAGAGACAAAAGTATTTCTTTCCTCAGTGGAAGATTCAGCAGCTTCATTTCAGAATCCTTTCTCATACAAACATCTCTTCAAACCAGAAACTAAAGACAAAAACTTGTACAACACAGAGCTACTTATATAGCCCACAAACTGCAAGTTTCATCATGAAGTTTTAGCATGTCATCTAATTACTGCAACAGCATGACTCTCAGTCATGAGTTGCTGACTCATTGTGAATCTTCAGTTCCTGAATAACAACATTATAAACACTCTAAACCAGAGGTGTCAAACTCAATTTTGCACAGGGCCGTATATTAAATTTAGAATGTGTAGGCGGGCCGGATTCAAATAAAAAAAATG
>MTQE01001134.1:55945150-55960622 GCA_014337955.1 Aspidoscelis marmoratus | reverse complement strand
ATATATACTGTTGCTGTTTTAATATATGTCTGATTTTAAATGTTGTTTCCTGCCCTGAGGCCTTTCGGTATAGGGCGGGATAGAAATACAAACAAACAAATAAATAAATTAGAACTGGACTGAATGCTTGGGTGTTTCCTACCATTGGTCAGACAGTTAAACATGGAATGGGTGAAAAAGTAACTTGGCTCCAAACAAAAAGTTTTGTTTTCTTATTCTGTTTCAGAATCAATTAACTATTTTCTAACATGCTAAAATTATTCTAAAAAATGTTCACCCGAAGATTAAGAAAGATTTGCACTAGCTCCATGTTAATGTCCAAGGTGCTGTATGTTATGGTCCCCAAATATGTGAAGGAACGCCTCCTCCCATAGAGACCTGCTTGTCATTTTAAAAAAATTTGGGAATTCTGCCTGGCTACATCTTCCATTCATCAGTTTCATGGGGGTAGGACTTTCTCTGTATTGCCCTTCTTTTATGGAGCCACTCTCTAGGGCAAATCTGCCAAGAGTCCACTGTGGACACTTACAGTTATTTGGTGAAATTGCATTTGGTGACTAGAGCATTTGTTTTATTCTGTATACCATCCTAAAACTATGGTGAAGAGAAATTCCATATACATAAACAGCTGACAATAGAAAACTGATATTTAAAGGGAAGAGCATTTGGGTTAAGTTTTGTAAATGTAAGGTATAACTGTGATAAGATCAGTGCATTGAATTGTGCCCCCAAACCACGTATTTTCTATATCAAGTAAAGCTCTGAAACACTTTAAAAGAAACCATTGCAAAAGGCATTAAAATGACATAGTTTTAATTTTTACAAAGGTATGAGTGACCATCATGTATTCTAGCTGGATTGAAGGAACTACATCACTTAATTTTTTATTTCATCTTGTTTAATATTTCCACTTCGCAGGTTATGGTAAACTAACAAGTGAACTTCATTATTTCCATAGTTTTTGTAACAAATACAGTTGTTCAAAGCAGTAGTAGTAAGAGTACAGTTATGTACTACTTGTTTTATGATAGTCTGCTACGGACATGCCTTCTTATTTCATTGTTTTAGAATATTACAACTAACAATGATGGTGGAAAATTCAGTTATCTTCTTGAGTAAAATCATGTACTTTTCCAAAAAAATATGCTTAGAAGAAGTTAAATCCACACCTGACGTTCTTGACAGAGGAAGTCTCTATAGGCATGTAGTGCATAAATTGAGTGTCGAAAGGGTAATGAAATGAAATTGGACATTTTTCCCCCAATCATGAATGTTGCCTTTAGGTCAGGAGTGTTCTTGTTTCGAAGCCCCAGTGACAACTTGAAATATGCCTTTTTTTCTTGAGGTTGAAACAGCAAACCCTTCCCTTAAGCATCAAGAAATTGGAAGTTTTTTACTGACCAGCTGCTAATAGCAGTGGCATATACTATATTGCTTAATTGAAATGAAGATTCTGTTGACCTGAAATACTCTGTAGAAAGACATCTGTACTCTTTCCTTCATGCTTCATCTTTGCCTCTTAAGATGTGCTTAATATTGATAAATTTGCTATTGGCTTCATGCAAGCTCAACAGAATCTTGGGAGCTTTTTATGCATATATGGTTGCTGAGAATTAGGTTGGTGCTGTAGGGATTCAGATAATGTGTATTTCCAGGTTGAAACATTTCTGTTTTATTGATTTCCTAGATTATGCTTCATTTCATGTACTGGCAAAAAGAACGCAGCTCTCTGAATATTCAGGGCTTGGCTACAGTGATCTCTGCTCTTGCAACTTCCATAATGAATTGCTGTGATGTATACTATAGGTGAAATTGGCCTTAAATATGATTAAGAAAGTATAATAGCTGCAGATTGCTGGATATGCATCACAACAGTCTTAAAAGATGTTCCCTAACCCAGTACTGAGTTGGTTGACATGAAAAGCCTTAAATGACTTGGGTGTCTAATATTTTAAGAAGCACCTTACCTCATATAGACCTGCTAGGATAGGTCTTTTTGGTGGTACTTTTAGAGTCAGAAATTTGAAGATGACATCATGTGAGAGGGTTTTTCCTCTGGTTCCTGCCAGATGATGACAGAGATTTGTAATATGTCATGGATCATCACCTGGTTAAGTTCTTTGGATTGTCCTTTTGTGCTGAGTTTTCAGTATTTTTTCAACATTTTATCCTTAAGTTTCTTAAAACATGTTTTTAATCTGGTTTGATTTGGTGTTCTCTGTTATGTGTCATGGGATATTAGGGTGAAGACTAACTTATAAATTTCAAATCCATTGTATTTGCAATGTTCCTGTTTAGAAACTACTGGAAGAATTGAAAATGCTTGACTCAAAATATGGTAATGAAATGTATCTTTGATTACAGTTAGCTGGGGAGACTTACTGGAATTGTTTTAGTTCATTGCCCTGGACACAGGTCACCATTTGGTGAAATTTGGTCTGACAACAGCTATACTTCTCTGGAAGTGTATCTTTTCTTATGAAATCTGATTAATGTTTGAATGTAATGAAGGGATTTTTTTTTTTTTATGATCTAAGTCAAGCCTCTGCTGTAAGTCTGGTCTTAGTAGACCAGTTACCACCTTCCCACCCTGACGCCTAGCTTTGCTGTGCATTGTTTGCTTATTTGCTGCTGTTCAAATTACTGTCCAAAACACAACATTTATATGCAGTATCTTAAATTATTTTGTTCTATTGTAATTGCAAGAGACTTACTCTGTATGGCTCACTCTGGATGGTATGGTGCACAGGACAGTGACTTCTACTAGTTATGCCTCCATTCTGCAGATGGTGGTGTGGGGCCTCTCTTTCCTTTTGTGTAAATTTTCTTTCAGTCTTAGCTATTACATTAGGATTAAATTAGTGCTCAAAACATGTTGGTGCATGCCTTAATAATGATTGAGATAGTGATTAATTCCCTTTCAGAGCTGGATAAATTCTCACAGCTGCTCCTAGATCTTTTGTAGCAGGAAGACATTGAGTGTGCCAGTACTTGTACAATTAGCAGGACAGAATCAAGGAGTAGAATTCTGCTCTTCACACAGGAATACAAGTGGAAGCATGGCCAGCAGATGGCAATCTAATCTCCACTTTGATATACAGTAGTCGGGGAGGCAGAGGCCATTATCTTTCCAGGTAGTAGAGCTGTCTTTAGTATAATACCCCAGTAGCCTCCTGCAAAAAAACCCCAAAAACCAAAATGTCCATTATGCTTTAAATGTATTATTCTGTGTTTTGCACTTTGGAAAGCTGGACAAGTCCTTCCCTGTGGCATTTTTTCAAATACTGAAGAAATTTGCTACCATATGACATGTCAGCAATCTCCTTGTTGTTCGTACTGTACTAAGCTCTTTCAGTTTACCTTCATAGGCCTTTTCCCAATCCTTTTGATCATTTTCACTGCGCTGCTTTGACCAGATCATTAACTGGACACAGTACTCAAGGTGAGAAACACTAGAGAAATTAACTTTTTTCATGCTTGGAATAATTCAGTCCCAAACAGTTGTATATTTCAATTTATTTATTAGATTTTTATCTGCCCTGTATTGGAGCAGGTCTCAGGATGTATTGCAGTTTATAGTTAACCATAAATCCCTGTCCTGAGGTTTATAAACAAAAGACATACCATGTAAAGTTATGGAAGCGAGGCATACTTACCTTGTTCAAGATTCTGGATAGTTATCTAGCAATTTCCCCACAATACTAATTCCATTTCTCAGGCCTGTTTTTCTTCTTCTTCACATTTACCTACAATTAGTCAATTCTGCTCACTAAGCTTGTTTATATTCTACTTCACATTGGGCTGTATGTATGGGAATGTCCCCTCCCTTCCATTTGTGACTGATCCTAGCATACCTCTGAGCCAGCCGATATCTTCTTTTGTGTTAGATTATGTTGTTTGTTTGGTTGTGCTATTCTGTTGAGGTGCCCCCAGTTTGGTGAAAAACAAGTTATGCTGTCTATTGGCCTAAGCCCCAAGCAAAATGCTAGTATCCAATTCCAGCTCACAGATATTTCAGGAGGCAACTGTAGATTCAATCTGTTTGAATAATTTGCAAAGTAATAGTTTAGAACTACCATAATATGTGCTGCAGTTAAGAACATTGGGTGGACTGTACATTAGCTATGCTGTTTTTAGTGAATTATTTATAGGTGATAGAGGAACCAGTATGATGAAGTGTTTTGGTGGAACAGACTCCACACCTACATCCTTAAGGTGCTTATTTGATACATCTAGATCTATTTCAGCCCAGCACTATGCCTGAATATGCCACTGAAATAGCCAAATTCATTGGAAGGACAACAGTAATGCTATCTTGTTTGTTCTCCTTGATCTCTCCCTGGCTTTTGATACCATTGACCATGGTATCCTCTTGGAAGGGTTTTGGAACTGTCAGTTGGATGGGAGCACTGAATTGCAGTGGTTTTCTTCCCAGTCCTGAGGGTGATACCAGAGAGTAGCATCTCCCTAGGATTAATCCTCTGGGATTCCTAAGGGCTCTATCCTTTCCCTTGTCCTTTTTACATGTACATGAAGTTGCTTATAGTGGTTATAAGGAGATTTGGAGAGAGGTGCCATCGACATGCTGGTAACACCCAACTATATCTCTCCATTTCACTGTGGGACAGTATAGGTGCTTGGACCTTGTTTTTAGATTATAGTGGGCTGGATGAGAAATGAAGTCAAAGTGAATCCAGGCAAGATGGAGGTACTGTGTGTCAGTGGTTAGTGAGCCCATGAAGTAGGGAAACATCCTGTTCTTGTTGGGATTGTTCTGTCCTGAAAGGAACAAGTATGTGGTTTGGGGATGTTCCTATACCTGTTGTTGTCACTGGTGGTGTTAAGTGGCTGGTCGTAGCCAGGGCTGCATAGGCTTATTTTCCAAATATGGCTTTTTTTTTTTTTAACTATAGCCTTTTCTGGACAGGTCCTTTGGGCACAGTGATCTATGCTGTAGTAACCTCCACACTGTGACTGTAGCAGTAGGTTCTATGTTAGACTGCTCTTGATGACTGTTTGGAAGCTGTAGCTAGTCCATAATGCAGCAGTGAGATTGCTGACTGGAACTCCTGGCCTGTTTGAAAGGAACTGTGCTAATGATCAATTTGCTACTATCTTCCCCCTTTTTTAGGAATCCATTTTTAAGTGGCCAGTTGATGATAGGTGGCTAAAAAAATAAAATTAATACGCAGTTAACATATTGCACTCATGAAAACAGGTCTTGAAAAATACAGTTGCCCGGTAGGGAATAGTGATGAAATACATTTGGTTGGTGGCTATGTTTTCGAGTTGTGAACAGGATTTGAACAAAGCAAAAGCCAGTTTTCTAGTATTGCTGTCTGTTTCTTCAGTGCTCAGGACAGTGAAAAGGTAGTCTTTTCCCCTACCAGGAGCCATACCGAAAATGAACAGTCTTGTCTCCCCCAAGTAAGGGCAATAGTGATTCTTTCTGCATTTGTGAGAAAGGGAAATACCTTGGGGTATGCCTTGATCAGCTTGGGCTAAAAGGAGCAGTTTTTTTTCCTGTCTTGGGGATTTTTGAAGAGAAAATAGGAACTTCTCCCCCACCCTCAGCAACCAAATGTGGGTGCTAGGTACTGCTTAGAGAATTAATCAGTATGGGTATTCCCTCTCAGTTTTGATGAAAAGCTTGTGCTGGGTATATGCTAATATTGAGGAGGTGTTCTCAGCACCTGTGATGCGCTTTTAAGGCACAATTACATCTTTGCCAGAAATATTTGAGCCAAATTTGCTGTTTAGCAAGGCCATTCCCAGCTCTTTGTAGGGTGCAGTAGTGATGGGAGGGTGATCATCTTTACAAAAAAGTAAATTACTCTTCAGTGTCTTTTAATATGAATGTTTTAAATGGATGCAGTTTAAAAGACTACTCTGCACACAATGATTAGAATGATGATAATTATAGGGGAGGTAATTATGCACAGTAGCAGACTATACCCAGAGTGTGGCGGTAGCTGATAGCTGCTTATTCTGTGTTAACTAGGAAATAGTTCTGGAAGGAATAGTAATTTGTAGTAGGCATCCCCCTGTATACAGATGCACAGTGCTGATGGAGTGGGTTGATTATTAAGCAGTTAGAACTAGTGAAAGATTTTGTGCTGGCACACACAACTCTTAGTAGTATTCTGTTTTGTTTTCTCAAAACCTTTTTGCAAAGTATGATTTCACTTTTTAATAAGCTTCTCCCATTTCTGGAAGACCTTGGCAGCTGATAAGAAATTTCCATATTGAACAGTGCTTGAATATTTGCCATATATTTTGAAGCATGTCAGCTTAGGGCTACACAACTAAATGTAAATGCACAGAACTCGCCTTATGGTAATTGGTAGTCATCCGCTGTCAGCTGGAATGATTGCAGTTCTCATTATCCTCAAATGCTGTTGTGGTGTGTGTGTGTGTGTTTTGTCCAGAAGCTTGTTGAAATTGATCTTGGCACACAGACACAGCTTTCTTCTCTGACAGCAACCCTTTTGTGAGTATAAAGTATGAAGTGTGAAACAACCAGTGCTGTGCAAGCAAGATCTTTTTTTTCCCCATTCTGAAAATACTTCATGAATAACTGTTCAGACTATAAGGTCAGTGCGTTTAAATCTGTGTCCTAATAGGATGAATATTTTGTGGGCCTGAATATAGTTTGCTCTTTTCACTCCAGGTTTTACTCCTGGTGACTGTATGGACAAATGTTCATACCCTTGATCCATCTTCACTAAGGTCTCATAGTTTTTCCAGGGACTCTCCAAAAGTCTCTTGCTCCCACCCCTTGCTCAGTATCTGCCTCTTCTTTTGCTTCCATCAGCCTTGCTGGTTGTAGTCATTTTTTTCTAGAGCTTCATCTGCTCTCATTATGTGCCCAAAATATGTAAGTTTATTCTTGTTGATTATTGACTAAAAGGAGAAATCAGGTTTAGTCTTGATAGCCTTGTTCCTATAGTCCATGGGCCCCTTCAGTTCCATCCCCATGTTCACAATAGGGATGTCTGAAATGGATTGATTCATATGTAACATGGGTGTGGTGAGGTTCATGGATTTCACTTTTGGACCAAACCCCACTGTTCATTCTGAACACAAATTGAACTGAAGAGGCAGGGAATTAAGTGAGCAGTTAATGTGATCTATTAACCCATCTTATCCCAGCTTCTCCCTCATCACACTTGCTACCTCCCTCAGATAATGCCCCACCCACCCCCATTTCCATCCCTCCATCATGCTTCTATCCCTGTTACGTCTGAGGGGTCTTAAACAGTTGCCCACAAGCGGGCACTTTTCTGCTGTTGTCAGCCATGCAGGCTTGGAAAGACCATGACTGGTGTCCTGCACCATTGGGCTACCAGGGCTTTTGGATGTGTTCTCAGACTAGATATGTTCTCAGAAGGCCTAAGGTGTGCATTCACTTCCTGTAAAGTCCCAAATGCCTTCGGTCACAAATTTTGGAGAAAGTAGATGCATGCCTATTCATTTACTAGGCCCTCTGGGAGGACCTGTAGTCCTCTATTGTAGGAAGCATGGTAAGCTGAGGATCCAGGGATCCTCTAAGTAAGCGTATTTAAAAATGTAGTCTAAGAGTAGAAGTTAATATCTCAATAATTATTGAGGTTTTACGTGGGCTTAACTAATGCAAGACTTCTGTGTGCTGCCAGAGCTTTTTCCCCTTATGTAAAAGAGTTGCTTAAGTCATAAGGGCTTCTCTCTTCCCTGCCAGCATGTGGGATAAACGAACTTACATTTCTGAATGCTTAAGCCTATGTGTTCTGTTTTGGGTCATATATAAGTTTTAATGCTGCTGTCCAAACAGCATTTTAATGTTTTGCATTGTGTAGCTCAGCAGTAATGGAAATAGCCCGTTGCCAGTTCAGTCCCCAGCCTAACCCTCCAAATAGGCAGTGGCTAACCACTTCTGTGATTCTGCCAGGAAAACTGAATAAAGGTGCCCATGCAGTTAACCAGGTGTCAGCCATGACTTAGTCGTATTCAATAACAAGTCCAGAAAAAATGCTTATTCATCTTAGGACTCTCTTGTGAAAGAGCTTAGAGGGAACTTGCAATACTGAACACTGGTACAATAAGAAAGAAAATTGTAGAAGTAATAATTGATTGAATATATTATATATCGGGGCAGTCAATTAGTTCCTTTCATTGAACTTGGATCTAGCATATTATGCAGTAGCTAAACTAAATTCCTTATAAGACTAATTGTGAAATGACTTTGAACATGGTTTAGTTTCTTATGGGGAATTCAATTGAATCATTGAATTGCTGTTTGATAGCTGTGGAACGATTCAGATGAAACAGAAGTACTGTCTGTGGCTCATATGACTTAGTCTTAGATTTATTGAAGGTTTTGGAAAGGATGACCAGGATATAAATGTTCTACATTTTTTTAAAAGAGAAGTTTAAGATTCTGTAATCTTGAAAAGTTTTAAGAAAATATTTGAGTATAGAATAAGGCAGGGTACTTAAAATGACAGTATAAGAGTGGAGTGATAAAATGGTCATTAAAACTAACAGCTGAGCTAAAATAGAATGCTGAATTAAAGAAATGGCTCAATTAGCAGCTAAGCTAAAACACGTGTAATATGGGAAAACAAATGTTTTCCACTTATTTCTTAAATCTTGAAGGACTAAGCAGCAGATGAATGCTTTTAGGGATGAAATTTAAAACTGGTATGTCTCCACTGGGAACACTTTTTTTTACCACTCTCCTGATTGTGTATGATGTGGTGATAGAGAAGGTCCTTTCCAGATAATCTTGGAAATTTGAATGGCACATAAAACTTTCCCCTGCATCTTGGGGTATTTTTGTATCCTGCTATTTAAAGAGCCAATTAAACTCCATAATCAAAGGGCCTGCAAATATCAGGTTATTCCATAAATTATTTGGCCTCTAGAATGACAAAGCAGTAAGGATACCAACCTACCTGTCTCACTCATTCGAGTAGGAATAGCTTTGTACTCTTTGGCATTTTTATCTTATCACCTTCTTTTCTGCCCTTATACTGTAATTCCTTGTAATACTGATTGGGTCTGTTCTGTAGCTCTGCGGGCATCCAGAGTCTGAACTTTGAGAATGAGAAAAATGAGTTCATTTAGTGCTCTAAAACTGTCAGATCATCCCATTGGGAAACAGAACTACCTAAAGACAGGAAATGTGATTGAAATTCCAAGAATTGTGCTAAGAGCTTTCCCATTTCCAGTTTTCCTCTTTTAATCTCTCTCTCTCTCTCTCTCTCTCTCTCTCTCACACACACACACACACACACACACACGATTTTATCCAGAGGGACTGATTTAAGTCTAAGACCCAATACTTTATATTTGCCCTTCAGAATGGTAAAATAGCTACCTTTTTTGGAGGAGCTAGCATTTCCTCTTTTTGATCTTTTGAGAGGCATGGAGTCATGGAATGGAGACATTGCAGCATCATGTAGCCAGGCCTGTCTGTCTTCTGAAGCCTCCATTGAGATAGCCCAAATACTGTACTGAAATTATTTGTCCTCTTTTTAAATCTCTACAAGGAGGAGGAGGAGGAGGAGGAGGCTTTTCTCACCCATTTAAGGGGACTCAAAGCGGCTCACAAAGCTTTCTATTCTTCTCCCCACAACAGAACACCCTGTGAGGTTGGTGGGGCTGTGAGAGATCTGAAGAGAGCTGTGGCTTACCAAAGGTCACCCACCTGGTTTTGTAGGGGAGAATCAAACCTGGTATCCTCAAAAAAGAGCCCGACTCCTTAACTACTAGACCAAACTGGCTCACGCCCATGCTGCCAAGAGGCATTCCATAAAATTCCTCAAAAAGCCCTATTTTTCATGGCAGTACATGGAACATGCTGGAGGCAATCAGCCATCTCTGTTATGAACCATATTTGTATATCTATTCCAAATATCATCCTTTGGTTGGATTTTTTTTTTCCTGGAAATTAACTGTACACATAACAAGACCTGCTACTTTTCCTTTATCTTCTAGAACAAGACTAAAATGTAATAATCTGTTAGCCAGCAGTGACCCCCAGATTTTGGCTAGAAAACACACTTTCAACCCCTGAGAAGAACGATTTTGAAAAGAAACAATTCTTGGGATCAAAAGAAATGATCTTGAGTCCTGTTCAGCTGCTGAGGCTGGGCAGAAATACCAGAGGCAAAAATGCAGCCCTGGACAGGCAGGCTTGCAAGCCGATGTGGCAGCACAATTATGAGAAATACTTACCAGACTGCCCTGAATGTCAGCCCTGCCACCAGCATCAAGTTAGAGATTTGTTTCAGCTGAGAAGTGCTTGCGGAATTGTAAAATTGACCAATAAAAGTAGAATTTCATTAATATCATTTGCAGTATGAAAGATATGTTAACAGTTTCTAATGAGCTGGAGAGCATAGATCATTTGCATGCATTATTAATGTAATTGAGAAAGTTACAACATGCTGGGATTTGTCATAAATCCCCTCTTGCCAGCTAAATCTATGAAACAGCTGAATTGATTGTGTCTTTGTGCTGGTAGCTGCTCTTGTTCTGATAAAACAAGAATTATGATTTAAAATTTAAAATATTTTTTAAATGTTTTAAAATTGAATTTGTTTCCTTCCTTAATATTTTCTCGCTCTTGTTTTTATTATCTATTAACAGTTCAGTACAGATTCTCATATCCTCTAGCTGGCAAAGCTTTAGATGCAGTGCAGATCTGCCCTGGTAGCAGTTGTCAGCAAGCGTCACTGCAGTGGTAGAGGTTGTATTCCACCATGATCTTTTGGGAAGCTCCCAGTCCCTGTTCACACTTACCTTCCTGTGAACAGTGGTCTGCTTGTTGGGCAAGTGCTTCTGCACCCCACTGCCACCACCGTCCCAGAGTGCACCAATTCCTCCCCGGAGCTAACTAGCTATGGTACTTCCCAGACAGCATTGTCCACACCGTCTTCTGGGCACAGTTACAAGTTGGCAAGGCGATATATGACTGTGGCTGTACAGTCATATACCACTTCCCGATCCCTATGGCAATGTCCAGGGATGCATTGGATGTTACTGCAGATGTTGCCATGATGATTCATCTTTCCTGGTCTAGCTGTCCACACTTCAAGCGCTGATGATCCAGTCAGGGACTTTATTAATGCCTGACGTCTGGTTGTCCGCTGCCGTATCTCAACCTTACCAGCCTGGTATGTTATTGTAACACTGTACTAAGCTGTTAAGTACAATTCGGTCCCCAGAATATCCCCACCCCCACCCCAAATAGGATATTACTTGAATGGGGTCACAACTTGAATGGGAACCAGCTATCCTTTTCCTCCTCCTCAACCTTTAGTTTAAAGTATCTTTAATTCTTGATTGGGGTGCCCCAGACTTTTTGTATGTGAGCATAAAGTCTGGTTGAGCTGCAAAATTTGAAGCAGATTCTTTTTTCTTGTGTACAGAATTGTACCAGTATAGACAGGACAGCTCTTGGCAGAGGGCTGCTGAAAACCCTTTTGAGTGATGCGTGTGCTCTTGGCACTAAGTGTGTACAATGTGCAGTTTCTTAAAGAACGTTGTGCTGTTAGATTTGCTTGGATACGTGCATGTAAGTGCATTATAACTATTACTATTCACATAAATTGCCCTGTGGAAAGTAAAGAGAAAGGAGTCACGTTGCATGCCATAGCATAAAACAAGGACCCAAGGTCTGAGTTTAACTTGCTTATTGGCTGAGCTTAGATATGGACTTAAGTTGCCCTTGGTTAAGTAAGTAGAACCAAAAATTGCCTCCTCTGGGTGGTGTAGACATTCTGCATTTACCTCATCTGGAATAGAACACCAGAATGACAGGCTCAATGGCCCGTGTAAGAGGGGCCTTAGTTTGATGTCCGTTCCAGAGTTTCATACCATGCCTTGTTTACTCCCAGGCACGTGCTTGTGTTAAAGAAGATCAGCTGAGGCCAGGGGCATAAGTGGCATAGCTATTATCCTGAGATGATTAAAGTGCAGTTCACAGCCTGGAGTCTTCCAGATCTCTTTTTTAAATACTAAAGTGCTGTATTTAAATTTATTTAATTTTGTTGTTGTTGTATAAATATTGACAATTGTCTTAAGAAATATTTCTCCCCGGTAGAAAGGCACAAAAATAGAAATAGAGGTTGACTATGCCCAGACGGGACGAAAACTTTGCAGGGAATGCAGATCAGCTTTCAAGTGACTCAAAAGATTTTATGATAGTCCGCAGTACCTGTGCGTTATCAAGTGATTCTCCAAAGTAAAAAGATACTTACGTGGACATTTGTTGTGGAGTATTCCATTCCGTTGCATTTTCACGGGTGTTGGGACAAGCTAAGAACTTGCAAGAGCTTACCTTCACCTGAGAAGCAGCAGACTTCTCAGAAAGGGAGGGGCTGAGCATGCGGACAGAATAATCCTCCCTGCTGCTTTGGAGTTTTCCCAGCAAAGAGATTTTACTGTGAACGAAGACTGAAAGTCCAAACTTGGGCTTTGTCTCCCTTCCTGGGAGTTTTCTTCTTTTATTTTCCCTAGGATAGAGCTCTTAGAACTGGAAAAAACCATACTGGATAATTTTCTTCCCTAGGGGAGAGTGAGCATGCGTTGCTCCTGTTCAGTGCTGCTTATCACCATCTCAATGTTTTATATGAATTTACACTTGCTTTCATGTTTAATTTGGCTTTGAGGCACATAGGTTATCCTGGAGACGAGGCATTTCATTTCCAGCTCCTGGGGCTGAGAGTTGATTCCAAGCAAAATACAATGCAGAAGTAGTAAAGTAGCGTTTTCTTGGATTGAATGTTTTGAACAGTTGTGAAAGAGATGATTTGAGTATAAGTTAGGCAGTAAGGCTAATAACATATATTTTTCTTGGAATCTGGAAAAATTTTAACCATTTGAACTCTGTTTGTCTTAATCTGATTCAAATATATAGATCTGATTCAAATATATGATATTCCATTTAAATTTCTATCCCACCTTGTACCTGAGGGTCTCAGAATGCGTCACAAAAATAGAACGATATTTGCAGACTTCATTTTAATTTTCAGTAGATTATGTCCTGTTTCTGATAATTATTGCTTGTTAATATCTGAATATGAATTGGGAAAAAACACTTGAAGATTTTAATTTTGATCATTTTGGGTTTAAATGAAGGGGGAAATGTCTACTATTCATCTGTGATTTATTGTTTTGCTTTTAAGTACTAAAGTCATTAAATTAGTATTCCACAAGCTGAAAAAGGGCCATTATCTAATTGGCTTTTGGTTAGGATGGTGCTGATGTTTAGGTCAGCATAAAACAAATGAGCATTTAAATTGGTGAGGAGCAGCTGTTCCAGTGCCCCTTTCCACATTGCTTAGCTTTACGAATAAATATGTCACATTTTAAATTATGATAGGACTGATAATTGAGCTTTACCTTGTTATACAGACCAATATACAGTCCTTTGTCAGTGAAGTAGACTGGTCTGTTGTGAGAGCAGAATTATCTTTTAGACATTGATTTGCTTTTTCCAGACAATTTGAATCTGAGGGACATTAGTCAGAATTAACAGAAACAATACTTCTAAATATATTGTGTTTCTTGGCAGACATTTTTTTAAAAAGTTCTTAAATATACTACCAGTAATTTTAAAAGATATTTCAGTCATTTACTGCTAAAATAATTCACACTATTTTGAAAAAGGTAATTCTGTTTTTAATAGTTGTAAATTCTCTCTTTGACTGCAGAGAAGAAATTCTTTGGACTGAGTCTTATGAGTTAAAGTTGGCATATTTGTTTCATTTTCCAATTTATATACCCTCATGTTGTTTTCTACTTCCTATGTTAACTTGTCAGTCAGGGAATTTAATTTATATATGAACAAATACCAAATGTCTCTTACTAATGATTTTTTAAAAACTTTTATTAGTTTTCTAAATTCTAAAGCATTGTATAGGTGAGCGCCTGTTATCTAGGATTTTAGGAAGAATATAAATAGCTTTTTCAGTGCTGGACCTATTACTGTCACTGCAGTCAAGATGTAATTCATGGTCAGGAGTGCCAACTTCCAAGTCAAGCTCATTTGTGAGCTGTGGTTATTTCTGTGGTTACTTGGCCACAGGGATCCATGCTTTGGTAATGTTTAACCTGGACTATTGTTATGCACTCCATGCAGGGCTCCTTTCAGAAGCTGAAACCAGTGTAGAATGCAACAACAAGGATGCTGATGGGTTACTCTGAGCTGGACTCATGTCATGCTGGTCCTGAAGGAAGTGCACTGGTTATTGATCTGCTGTGAAGCCAAATTCAGGCTCCCCATATTGACTTATAGAACACCTAAATTTGGGTCCCAAGCATCTAAAGGAGCATTTCCATATATTTGTGTCATTTTACATCTGCAGGTGAGGTCCTTTTTATGATGCTGCCACTACGGGCAGTCAAAGATGAGGAGGTAGATAAGAGGCCCTTATTTGTAATGGTCCCCAAACTGTGGATTCTTGTACATCTCTTCATCTTAACCTTTGCCCAAAAGATAGCTTGCCGTCCACTTTCGGGCACTGCTAATTGTTTTAATGAATTCAAATTTTTTAAAACATTTTTTATTAATATAGAACAACAAACATCAAAAACCAGTAGCATAAACCAAATATACATCTTCTGAGGATCGCATAGTCCATACAATTCAATCAAAATTTATCCAATACAGTCTAGAATGAAAAATCCGGAAAAAGCATCGATATCTTTTGTTTCAAAAATGGTACTGAGAAGGTGGAAGAAGGTCGAAGTCTGGGATCGATTTGTGCCTGAGCTTCTTGTTCCAGGAGTTGCATCTTATACTGTTGCACTGTGATGAGTTCATTAATCAATAGAGACTACGTACGACTAATCCATTTATCTATGTTTAATTGATCTGAAGATTCCAGTGGAGAGCAATCTCTGCTTTTGCAGTAGTGATCAGCGAACGAATCAAATTGGCGCCCCTTGTTCTTTAAAGGAAAGTAGAAACACTGTAACTGGTGATAGTTGGACATTTTGAGAGACAGTGGCACTTATCTTTTCCTGAACAGCTTCCCAAACACTTTAATCTTAGGGCATTGCCACCATTGAGGGTAATATGTACCTTTTTCTCCACACTTGTTCCAGCACAGTGGGGGGGAAAGTATTATTAATCCTATTCAAAGCAACTGAGTGTAGTACCACCGAAATAATGCTTTAACAGATAATTCCCTTTCTGCTTGAGACCTAAATGATGAAAACATCCTACTGAGAACCTTTAACAATTCTTCATTATCAATTTCTATTCCACAGTCTGATTCCCAGAGCCCTTTCACTGCCTGAAGCTCTCCCACATTGTGGTCTAACAATATTTTATATAGAGTGGAGGATATGCCTCTATCCCTTGCGTTATCATCCAGAATTAGTTGCTCAAAGGGGGTGAGGTCTCGAATACCTCTTCCTTCATTCTCAAATTTTAAGAAAAAGTTCCTTATTGCCATTGGAATAAGCCAGTTTTTAGAGC
>MTQE01001134.1:55909125-55944971 GCA_014337955.1 Aspidoscelis marmoratus | reverse complement strand
AAAAAAAATCTGATTGTGGTATAGCCTTTCTCCTTCAAAGTTACCCAGAATGAATCTGGTATTTGTGATGGATTCAAATTTGAATTGTCTAATAAAACTGTGTAATAGTTTTGTGAAAAAAATCCTCATATTTAAATAGAGTGAAGATATAAATAAGTTTAGTTTTATTGTGAAACACAAGAAATCTACAACATTTACAAATGTGGACACAGTTTTATATTAACCCATGCTGAGACCTTAGGGTATGAGCTGAATAGAAATGAAAAAATAAATTACTTAAACACAAATATACCTTTGTGTTCTGTCTCTTGAGGAGTTCTTTTAAATTCCATTTGAAAGATGATTTGATGAAAAATGTATTTTTCTGAAGCTGTATATAAAATCAGTAGACTGAGTAATAAATTTGGTAGTGATATACTTTGGCCAGAAGGGGGAAAAGGTGGATAGAGCTTAGAACCTAGAATGCATTTTCAGCTGAGACTATGCAATTTGCTAAAAGCCTTATGAACCATTAGCAATAATGTAAACTCCAGCCTTCAAATAGCTTATCTCTAGAGCACAAAGTGGATAATATCAATAAGTTTGTTCCCTGCATCATAGCTGGTGATGCCACTCTGTCAAAGATATTCCTCATCTCTTTTATGAGACTTTTTTCTGATATTTTATCCTCAGAGTGGCTTTGTAAAACCTTCTTGTAAGATTATTAGACAGAGCTATGGCATAAACATGTTTTTAGTAAATATAAATGAGTTTTAGTTAGACTAAAGAGCTGGAGGTCAGTGCTCTGAGAGATAAAACTCTGTCCTATTTATATATTTCTTGTTTACTTTCTATTTAAAATATAACTTGTGGCAAACTTTGAAGGAGCAGATAATTTCTTTATGCTTATGACTGAGGAAACGAGGGAGTGCCATGTGTGAAAAATTTGCATTGCTTTATGTCATTTCTTGGTTACATGGATTCAAATTGCAAATGGTGTATTCTTAATTAAAATTTATTTTCACTGGATATGGGAAGTAAATGCTTTGGGAGCTGAATTTACAAAATGTGGATGAAGCAGCTAGGACAAGTATGCAGATTTCTTGTTTTGTTTGACTAAATGCTACTTCTGTAATCAGTAGAACTGTTGGGCATTTATTTGCCAACTGTCTTCATAATTTCAGAACAGACTTCTGTGGAAAAATACTGTTAGATTTCTGTAATTTTCACAGGACTGGAAATAAACTAATGTATACGACTAGGGCAAAAGTCGACATCAGGTTTTGAATTAGAAATTTATCAATGGAAGAGATTTAGAGTATATATCACTTATAGGCAAACTACACTGTTAAGAAAGCATTAAAGATCTTTGATTTACATCTTAAAATAATCAAAACACATGGTCATTTATAGTTGAGTTTCCCAAAGACCATTAATATTTGATTGTAAAAAGGTTCAAGGATTCTTCTACAGTCTGAAAGAAATTGATGTGTGAAGGCAGTTCATGATATACTTTTTGACAGCAGTGATTATATTCTGGAAGGAAATACTATAAATGTTCTTTTACTGTACATTTACTTGTGTATTAGGTTTTTATGGGGCAACACTATATTCTGGAGAGTAGAAGTTTTCATATCAAGTGCCTGACATTTTTGAATAGCGTCCTGGCTTTTGCACTGTGTGGTGCTTTATGGAAATCAGCTGCCTGATCCGCCTGCTTGCAGTTTCTTGAGTGGCTAACAAAGAATCAGTAGACCTAATTCAGCATTCAGTTGTATAAAACGGCAGATGGAAGGATATGGTGATGAAGTGTGGATTTGTTAGCACCTTATAAAGAAGGCTATAGTGATTCCACTGAGGGTCAGAATGCCTGTAGTGAATGGAACAGAGCCTTATTTGCTTTTGGGTCACTTTTTAATGACATGGTTGGATCGTATGACTCCAAGTCACATAGCGCAGAGATTGGCTAAAATATGTAAATATCCACCCCCTTTCAGCACCAGAAAACTGTATGGCTGAGGCACTCTTTGATGGCAGCTGTCTTCTTTCAGGAAGAGGAGCTTTTCTGAGGAGCTGCTAAGCAATAGGCTGAAGTTGGGATTTTTCTATACATACAGCACATCGTTACACTTTTTGAAAAGATGAGATGCTTTGAGAAATAGTAGATTTATTTGTGACAGTTGATGCTTCTGTTATATGTTTTAATACCTTCAGAAATTAAACTTGTGTGGAGTTTTTTTGTGTGGGGATGAAATCTGTTGCCAGAAAGCTCTTAAGGTTACTCGTTTAATTGCTTATCTATTTCCTTGTTTTTAAGTTTGCTTTCTTAAAAAAAACCAGTATGTAGTAGGATGGAGTGGAAAGGTCTTGACTTTTGCTCTGAGTTTTGTTTTATGTTGAAAAAGTTATTTATCATTCTTGCTGCTTTTTTGTAGTTTAATTTCCTTTCATTTTGAAAATAAGATTTTTATGTCACATGCAGAATGAAGAAGCACTTTGGACTTTGTGCTGAATGAAGGCATTTTGAAAGTAAATGTGTGTGGGGAAAAAGGAAAAGCTTTTATTGAAATAATGCATGCCTCTTAATTCTGGAATATCAGGTGGAAGAACTTCCTAAGGACAGCTTTGCCAGAGATGAATAGCTCTACCGATGAATTGAATTCTTACGTATTCAAAACGCATAACATGTGCTTTGGATCCTTAATGCATAAAAGGAGTAGTTAGCTCTCAGCACAGAACTGGAAGGAAAATACTTATGCCTTGTACATTCAAGGAAAGGGAAGGAGGCCAGCATACTTGAGACAGCAAAAACAAAAGAGTGCACCTACTGTATCTGAATATTCTGACATTTGCTTTGTCTGTGCAAAGGATAAAGGCATCTCACATGTTCGTGTAATGAAATTCTTTTATTAATGTCGGATTTTTATATTCATTGGCCCGAGAAGTCTTTTTTTTTTAAATGAATTGGAGCACGGCTTTTTCAAGAAAACGAGATTTGTATTTTGGAAGCTTGTTTTACATGCCAGATAAGGGCAGCTGTTGCAGTATATTAGTATACTCAGCTATCCAGGAGACCAGTTTGTTAAAATAAGAAAAAATGAACTGATTGCTTTTAGTAAGAGACCTGTCTGGTGGTCGAGGTATCTAGTTGTTGTTGTTGTTAAGTAAAAAACAAGAGAGGTGGGAACATAGAACAAGGCTCTTGAAAGATTTTGGTGACAAGAATAGCCAAGAGTTGAAAATATGGATGATTCAAGCATTCTACGGAGGAGGGGATTACAGGTAAGAAACAATCTAATTAATAATCCTCTGCAGTCCTGAAATTGGAATATTTACTGTCATTCTGGCATCGGAAATAAAAACAAGCATAAAGCTATAGTTGCCTCTGAACTTCAGCCATTTTAATGTCTGTTCTCTAAATGGTGGTTTCTGCAGCACTATGAAAAGAATTTTGAAGCAATGTTAAAATGTTTGGCATCAGGCGGTTCAAGATGTCTTGTTTTAAAGGGCAATCAACTTGCTAAAGCTGTGTGAAAATATAGGAATGTTGATAAACGGACTGATATGTAGGGTTACATTGCCTGCCCATTAATGTGAAAACTACAGATGGGACAGAAGTTTTAGCCGAACACCGTATATATAACTGTTGAGAGATATGTCTTTAAAAAGAAAAAGATCCTTCTTCTTGATTAGAGTAGGCTGATTTGCAGCACATTTCCAACCCTGTTCTCTCAAAAGTCACTCCCATCTGTTCAGGAAAAATGAGAATAGGATTGCATCTTTTGGCTTCTCTTAGCTAGGATTAAGTCCCACTGAACCCTGTGGCATTTATTTTGTGAGGAGACTATTTAAGATTACGCTGCTAAATCCTTTTAGACTAGGAATATTGAAAGTAGAGTTACCTTAAATGAACTAATTGAGATTTGAGTGAAATATTGTGTCCCCATACCCATTAAAATTTTTGCAAAGTTTGATTGTAACATTACTACAAATTTCTAAAGAAACTCTTGAAAGAAAACACAAGGTTGTATATCCCTAGGGAGTGACAGTGCTGTTAAATGGGCATGTTTAGATACTAAAGCATAAAATCTGAGTAAGAGTTATTTGGAACTAAATGTATAGAGATATTTTAAAGGATTTTTCTGAGTGAATGCTGATGAAGTATTTGCATGTTTTTATATGGAACAAAAAGTTTAAATTCGTTATTTAACGTAACTGTTTCCAAATTTATTGTGCAGATGAGATTGCTAGGTAATTATAGAACTATTTTAGGGTTACAGTTGTGACTGTTTTTCTGCCTGGGACCTTCAGGTGAAATGTACCTAGAAATTTCAAGCAACTAAATGAAATAAGTAAGAAAAGGTAAAGATAATTGCAGTCTCCTTTTTTTTTAATAATGTGTTGAATAAATGTTCTTGTTGGCATGTAATATTAATTAGGGAGGTTTATATTGGACATAAAATGAAAATGAGTTCCTTTGCTATATGACTTGAAATATTTCTGTTAGAAGATACTGTTAGTTATTTAATTTAATTTTGTGCTCAACATTTTTAAAAGCTATAAATGCATTCAGTGTAATTAAAATGTCAAAGAGCTGAATAGTTAATTTGAGTAAAGATGATTTTAAAATGCTGCCTAAATGTTGATGACATCTTTGATTGGATTCAGTACTAATTACTCATTTATTAATTTCTTTCCTGTTTCCTCTATGTTTGTTGAAGTCCAGTGGAGTGTGTGTGTGTGTGTGTGTGTGTGTGTGTGTGTGTGTGTGTGTGTGTGTATATATATTTGAACTATATTTGTCATTGAGGAAAGCCAATTTAAATTATGGGTAGAAGTTTGGGTGTGAGTCTGTAATTTGCTCCACAGCTGTTTGCTCTACAATGTTAAATTTCTCTCATTCTGAAATTGTGTGCCAAGTTACCTAGAAATACATTTTAACTATACATGTAGATGCTTGCCCTGCATGGATTACTTTTGCCTTATAAGATGCCACCAGCTAAAACAAACAAGGCAAGGATGCTGTATGGAAAGTAGGCCGTGCAGATCCATATGCCATTTGCAGCCTGTGGACCTGCCAAAGAGGGCTTGGAAACTGCAGAGTCACAGCAAGCTGCATGATGACATCATCACAAGTCTTGCATGGCCCTGATCCCTCCTGGTTGCAGGTGATCTAGGAAAGAAAGCATAGAAGAGTGATCTAGGCAAGTGAGTGATACCTGTCATCTGTGTTGTTCTCCCTGTCTCCTCTCTTCATAGAGACTTGGGCTTGTGAGGTGTTGATCCTTGTGGACCCAGACCTCCTGTGTAGGTTTGCATGCTGTGAGCAGAATACAGATGTGTTGATGCACTTGCCTGTTTGTTTGTTCCAGTGTTGTAACAGTACACAGATTAAGATGTTTTTTAAAAGAAGACCTGGAAGAAGGGGAGATCTTAAAACATAATAGTCCTTTACCAGATCTGTTTGCTTTCTCTGTTGCTCTCTCCCTCAGAGGTCTGAGGGGCTCTGGTATGCGACAGGGACTTCTCTGTGGTCGCCCCCTGGCTTTGGAATAGTCTTTCAATGAAGGTACACCAGGTGCCAGCTTTATTTTTTGTGGGGGTGCCTGGTTTAAATCCTCAGGCTTTTGATTCCTGGTTATTCTGATTGTAGTCCTGCCAGGGTGTGTGGGAGGGATGTTGGATGGAGTATATTTTTAAATATATTTTAGTAGTTGTTTTTTCATATGTTGTGACCTGCCCTGAGATTTCCAGATGAAAGGAGGGATAGAAGACAAACGAACAGCAAACAAATAAATTAGTTTAAATTTAACCAGGTTGTATGAGCATTTCCTCAAGTGTGGGCATCTTTAAGAGTCAGAATGGGAGTACTGAAGAAATGAGTAGAATAAAGCCTAGGGCAGTGATGGCGAACCTTTTGAGCTCGGTGTGTCAAAATTCACAAGCAACCCTAGCTTAACTCGGGTGCTGTGTCACATCTAGAAATATCCATAATTTTACGATATTTGTAGCTCTAGTAAAAAAGTTATATTTTTGATCTATGTATTTTATTAAAAGCAAAAACAAATAATTCTTTACATTAGTGACTTTTGTTGCTAAATCTTCAATTGAAAGTTGGTATTTTGTACACTTCAAGAACAAGCAAGCATTACATGCCCAGGTGCCAGGGTGACCAGGTGTGTCACCCAAAAGGGCATGGCGTGTCACCTGTGACACACGTGTCATCGGTTGGCCATCACTGGCCTAGGTTATTGTTCCATATCTTAGGAAAGAAGACATTGGTAAAGGGACTAAAAAGGTTTTCTTATACTTGATTTGTTAAAAGTGTGCCATGGATATTGTGGAGGGTGGATTTAATTAATTGAGCCTCTTTTCTCCACTGACAGTAGTGTATAAACCAGAGGTCGAGAGGAGTACTTGAAGATGTTGAAACAGGATGTACAAGGTAGGGATGTGCACGGATATTTGAAAATTTGAAAATCTGATTCGAATCTGTCTAATGCCAACATTTGAATTCAAATAGGATTTTCAAAAATCTGTATTTGCACATTCGGATGAATTTCAGATTTTTGAAAATCCGATACGGATTTTTGGATAATTCAAATGAGTAGATTTGTATCTATTGTATACGAATATGCGTGAAAATTATATGTATTTGCACATATAATGCAGGATGAGCTCAGGATGCATGCAGGATAAATATGTATTTGTGCAAATTTGTATATCAGATACAAATCTTATCAACATTCGTATATCTGGATACGAATCGGATTTTTGAAAATCCGGATTTTTGAAATTCAAATTGAATTTCCGATTTGAATCGAACTTGAACACAAAGAATACATTTGTGCACATCCCTAGTACAAGGTGTTTTTTTTAAATCTTTACTGTTGCTAAATAAAGACTTGTATTTTTTAGTGTATGAGAAAAGAGTCTCTAGAGTTAGCCTACCTATTCCCATTCAGTATTACTTTGGATGAGGGAATACTGTATATGGATAGCTTCATGGACTACTAACTACTGTATATTCTGGTGTATAAGACTACTTTTTAACCCAGGAAAATCTTCTCAAAAGTCGGGGGTCGTCTTATACGGCGAGTATATTCCAAACTCTACATTTTAACTGGAAATGTTGGGGGTCGTCTTATACGCCCAGTTGTCTTATATGCTGGAATATATGGTAGTAGCATTTTCCAGGTTATTTGGCTCCTTTAAAACACAACTTCTGGTAATAGTTGTTTTTATTTGATTTTCTGTCTGCCCAGCCCTAGTGGAATAAGTGCTGCTAACATTGTCTCTCTTGTTTATCCTGTTCTATTTATTTGTGTATCACTTTTCTAAAAATACTGTTCAAGGTGATTTATGGCACCAGTAAAATTTACATAAGGCGGTGATGGCCAACCTATGACATGCGTGTCACAGGTGACACGCCAAGCCCTTTTCGGTGACACACCTGGTCACCCTGGCACCTGGACATGTAGTGCTTGCTTGTTCTTGAAGTGTACAAAATACCAACTTTCAATTGAATTTAGCAAATGTAAAGAATTGTTTGTTTTTGCTTTTAATAAAATACATAGATCAAAAATATAACTTTTTTACTAGAGCTACAAATATCACAAAATTATGGATATTTCTAGATGTGACACAGCACCCGAGTTACGCTAGGTTTTCTTGCGAATTTTGACACGCCGATCTCAAAAGGTTCGCCATCACTGACATAAGGCATCATCAAAATATAAGAGAGCAGATTATAAGACAACCGAGAAATAAACATCTTCTAAATATTTCATTTAGAAATCCTAATTATGTTTGGCTTTTTGTTTGAAATGTTGAGTTTTCATAACCTACTGAACATATAGCAGGAAAGTCTCTATGTCAGTGGTTCTCAACCTTCCTAATGCCGCGACCCCTTAATGGAGTTCCTCATGTTGTGGAGACCCTCAACCACAGGGGCGGAGTAGCTGGGAGATGGGAGGGAAGGGTGGAGGGAGACTCGTCGCGACCCCTCTGAAAGGGTAATTCGACCCCCAAAGGGGTCCCGACCCCCAGGTTGAGAACCACTGCTCTATGAAGATCCTCCTTGTCCTGATTTTGTTCTCTCAACATACTTATTACTTCACTGCCATTGATAGAATTTCCCTTTGTTTTTCTTATGGAATAATATTGTGGATTTTCTCCAAAGCTTTGGGAACATGCAATCACTTCGCATATTCAAGCAACAAGTGTTGAGATTCTTCAGAACCTCTGGAAATCCTCTTATAGGCTTGCTTGAGTTACTACTGTATTTTAACTCCGGGTATGTTCAGACATGTTAGATGTCCTGTGGGTGAATTTGAAGTTGTAAGGGCAGATATAAAATCCCCAAAGTGTATTTTCCTTTTTTCAGATTTGAGGTACCTCCAGACAGGACGAAAGCTTAAGCGTCCCTCTGCAGCTGCTGCTGAGCCACCAGATACAGCCATTGGAAGCTGTGGGTTTCCTGAGGAGTCTTTGCACAGCTGCTTCTGGTCAGACATATGTGATGACTGGAAACTGCAAAGAGACTTCACAGCTGCTAGTTTTGGTCACCCGCAGTATCTGGGAAGTATACTCCAATGTAAGAAGCTGCTGATGTTCAGTAGGTTATGAATACTGTGAGGAATTGGAGGCTGCAGTGTCCCACTGAAGCTTACCTCTTGTCTGGAGGACGGGTTTCATATTGGAAAGGAAGCTATATAAGCCAATGACAGATATAAAAGTTCAGTAACTGGAATATTATATAAATTATTGGTTTTAAGAACTTAGTGAAATGTTCTACAAAAAGTGCTGTTTCAAATTACAGCAAATTATACAATTCATCTGGCCTTATGTGGGCCACTACATGTGCTTTCCTCCACATGGAAACTAGTGTGTGAACTAGACCACTTGGCCACATTCTTTGTGTACTGAACAGAAAGATTGCCAGAGCAATATCTGCAGAGGTTATGTTGGTTTCCTTGTGATCATGAGTTCTAAACAGTGTTGATCCATTTTTATGTGGAAACCTGCATATGTACAACTAGACTGCAAGTGTCACATGAACATTTGATGAGTACTGTAGTGACATATGGCACTGAAGTGGATCTAGTAGGTGTCTGCCTATTACTTTTATAGTATATGTGTGGTGGAGACAGCACCTTTTATCTGTTTCCTGCTTTAAAATATCGTGTAGTCCAAGTTCATTGTGTATAGATCATTCTTATCTGTTTACTTGTTTTGATCCAAGTTTTCTCTTGGCACATCAGAAGAAGTATTTGGTAAAATTATCTGTCTGGAAGCTTTATAATGGGTAAGATGGCTCTAAATTTGATATTCTCTTATAATCTCAGGATTACGTTTTTAAGTAACTACTGTATTTTACTGGTTGAAGAAATCAATGCTTACTTTTGTTTCTTTGGTCTTTTCATTGTAAGGTGTGGCTTTTCTGCTCCCATTTTAGTGGTAGTGAACAGTTAATGTCAGTGGTAACATCTGTTAGGATTGCATAGGAATAATAGCTTATGCTTACAGCTATTAGAAAGTCAGGGTGTATTGCTTCTGTTAATATCAACCCAGATGCAACCATTACTGTGTCAGAAACCCCAAGTCTAGAGCTGAAACCTGTTTTCCCTCTTGTCTGAATAATATGCTGCCAGCATGCTACAAAGCTGAATTTTTCTAATTTGCTCTGCTATCCATCTTCACTATCGAAGAAATCTCACTTGTCACTTTAATGAGAGAGACCATCACACAGGAAGGCAGCATATATTTTGCTAAGCAAAACTGGTGTCTGGAGGCAGAATTGGTTATCAACCTTGTTGTTGTCATCCCTGCTTATTATTTTAAAAAGATTGGAGAGATTGCATGTTCTAGGATTCTCCCTCTCTCTGTTTAAATTGTGGGTTTTTAGGGTCTACAATTGCCAGTCTGGTTCAGTTCTTCACATCAAGGCATGGTTTTTGTTTTGTGGAACTATTTTATCAAGTGTGGCAACAACAGTCATGCTGCAAGTGGCACTGATTTAAAATTGTTTCCACAAAGTTCTAGTTTGCATGGCTTGAAGAACATACTAGCTTGGGGCAGGGTGAATATGAATGGTACTACCTTGATTGGTTCAGACTTTTGGGATTGGTATAAATAACATAATAAAGACAAAAAAGTAAGATAGATTTTGCACAGACAATGAAAACTAGATTTGCTTCTGTGATCAGGTGCAGTATTTCCTAAGTAGTATTATTTCCTTAGGCCCTCACTGAAAATATAGAAATGTGTGGATAGACTGTGCATAAGAGCAGATGTGATTATTGCAACTTTTTTTTGTTAGTGAACACAGTCATAGTTTGTCATGCCATGCTTCTACTGATAGATCTGTAGGGTTTGCTCCTTTGTGACTTCTAGGCTACTTCATTTTTGCAGACTTAATAGTGCTTCCATTGTTGACACATAGCTTTGAGACTTATTGGGTACTTTTCTTTGGGATGTTAACTACATGCATCCATCTTTCAAGTAGACAGTGCATTCTGATTCTATCTTCAGCTGGATTGTTTTTAGCCACACCCATATCAAACCACTGATTAGTTGTGATTTGTAATATACTAAGAACCCAAAATTTTCTGGACCAGAGGCATGACTTTTACTTATTTATGTTCAAATAATAAAAGAACAGAATATGGGATTGTGTCTGAGAAATTTTGTCATAGAAAAAGAATTTTAGCACAAAACATTCTGAAATGTCCCACAGAAGGTAGTTTCTGTTACTTATTGTACTTCAGAATTTGAAGATCATATTCTGAACTTCATATTAAAATGGCAGTGACAATTGTTATAGTATTTGTTTACAATACTGTAAAGACGTATCAGCCTTTATTTTATCTAATTTCCTCAAGCCGCTTAGTGACTCATTTTGTTGATACATTTTTCTCCTTTGTAATCAGATTATTTTAGAAGACCAGATGCTACTTCTGCAAATAACAGGCCCTTGTAACATTATTTAGATTTTCAATAGGATGATGGCTGGAATGATAAAGAATATGTAGAATATTGTTTCTGCAGACTAAATGTGATATAAAAGAAATCAACTATAATTTACCTGTCCTTTCATTTTTGGACAAGGAAATTCATCATTTAGAATGGTTTAATTAAAATATTAAGTTAAAATGGAAAAATTAAGACAGTGATCCAAAGTATGTAAACTTACTAGTACATGCTTTCAAAAATAAAAAGCAGCTAACTTGTCTTGAGATTAACATGGTATACTACATTGGTAGTGAAATGGGTTATTAAGCTTTATGAACTACAGTGTTTCTATTTTATTTTTACTATTCCCCTTTCTCTCCATATCCATTGTTGTAGTCATGTTTGAAGATTGCTTAGTAGCAACATTTTGTACTCAGTGGATCCTAAATTGCCCACGACTGCAAATTCCTGGTCTTTCTAAAATAGAACATCACTCCTAAATCACAGTCTTAGCTTTCAGCATGTGCCCAGCTCATTTGCTCACTTAATCAAACTTTTAGATCAATAACTGGTCTTAAGAGTTTGTTTCTTAATTGAATTACTGACAGGTTTAATTTCTGTCACACATAGCATATTTACTTTGCCAAGAAAAGGATTCTTCGATAGAAGAAATGGAATAATCTGTTGGTAGATTGTTTTATTTATTCAGGATATTTATAAACTGCTTTTCATTCATGTGGGCCCTAAGCTGAAGTGTAGCAAATATATGTTATATACATATAAAAAATAGGAATTCAGCTCTTTAATAAATACCCAAGAGTGTTGATGGCTAATAATCTGTAAGATAGGCCAGAAACTTCTCTTAACAAAACCACCCACATACATAGTTGTAATTTTATGGGCACAAAGAGGCATTCTTGGTAGTATTTCTACATTTTTGGAACTCCTCTGCTTTGTTTGTCAGATACAGTATCATTAGATTTTTTTTTAAGTGGATCAATTTTAAGGCAACAGACCCCCCCCCCATAGTATAGATGCAACTTCTCTTACCTGTCATGTTTTTATACAGCATGGCTTTGCTTTTACAGTCAATAAAATGTTACTTCCCTTGTTTGATGTAATAAAATGTGATCAAGCCTCTGATACCATTGATTTATATTGGTACATTGGACTTCTTCTCTTCTCCATGGTTTAATAGATAGGGCCTTCATGGTTTCTCTGGCAATGATGACTTCCATAACATTCTTATGCACTAAATGCAAGTTTAAAAGAACCAAACTACAGTGTTGTGAAGGATAACTGAATGTACTTATATATTCTGGGTTCCAGATAGTTCTTTTCTTTTGCTGCTCCTCAGCTGAGAACAAGAATACAGGAGAACATCTGTAATCAAGGTGTTTTTTTTAAAAATATATATACTGTACTTCTTTAAAGAACAGAGCTGACACTAATCTATTAAAATGTATTTGAATTTTTTAAAAATAGAATTAACTGTGAAATGCCTCAGTCAAGTGCTGGAGACTACTCAGTTGTAAATTTTAATAAATTGGTCCTGCTGTGTTGCTATATTTCTTCCAAAGAAGTTAGGTCCCTTGGGTATGCAAGAATACAGTAGAATTTCAGAAAGCAATGTTGTGCTTGATTAAATCCAGACAGGTGATGGAGTGGTATAATAAAATCATGTTTGTTAAAGCTTGCTGTAACATAGAGAGGAATGTGATACCAGGGGGAGGGGAATGATAAACGGAAAAAATGCCCTACATATTGCCTTAAGAGGGGAATACAGTAAATGTAAATTAGTTTTGTTGAAACCATATTGATTTGTCATGAATCTTGATAAATACATCTTACTCTTCTGTGTTCAATATTTCATTTGTATTGCTTTGTTGTGTATCCTGGCTGTTTGTAACCACAGTGTGACAGTCTGAACAAAAATGAGTTTTTCGGGGAAGTAGCTTAACATAGTTGACTGGTTTTACACTTGAGAAAAAAAATGCAGTACTGTTGCTCTCTGTATTGTTTTCTGATCAGGTAGTCTTTTAATGTTCTCATGAAATCACTTCAACTATTCTGTCAGAGAATTGTTTTTCAAGTGTATAATTTTGACTATAAACCGTGACCCATCCTGGTCCTTAGGCTAAAGTACAGTATTTTACATATGTAACAGCAATTATATCTTGTATTACTGGTAGATAACCTTTTTGTTTCTTTTTGTTAGATTATGTCCTAAGTAATGAAAAATACTATAAAGCTTTCTCTATTGTCATTTTCTGATGTTACAACTTCTAGCTTCTTTGTTTGCCTAACTAGATGGACTATCCTTCTCTCTAATCTGACAGCATTCAAATGTTCTCAGTGGCCTAGGTTGATAGAAGCTGTGCTTCATTAACATCTGGAGGGCACTAGCTTTGGAGGGCTGGAATAGACCTTACCAGTTCTTTTTTTTTTAAATCTGCCTACCAAAATCATACTGTTCCTCTGTGTGGAATGCTTTCATTAGCCATTTAAAAAGTACCTTGTTACTTAGGCATTTTCATGCTGATCATTACAGTTCTGAGTTTGGGAAAATTTGTTTCTTTGGCTAAGGCTTAGAGATAGGGAACTCTTCCAAATTCTGTTACTGTTAGCTTTCATTTGTTGTTGGATGTGAGCTGTAGTTTTTACTGGTTTATATTATTTTTATGATAAATTTCACATAAATCACTTTCCTCTTCTCTTAACGTTTTTGTGAAACTGATGTTTGCCTTTTTAAAAATTAATAATAAAATATTATGATGGCATTAAGATATCATGCATTCCTACTCTGATATCTTACCTATCTTCTATTTTCATAGTCTTTATAGTAAGGAGTTGATAACTGGTCATATCCTGTAAGTCAGTCATTCATGCTACTAATTATATGTGCACAAATTTTGTACTCTGAGGGCCCTTCTCCACTAGGGCTTAGAATCCTTCTAAGACCACATTAAGAACCTGATGGATACCTGATTGGTACCAATCGGGAAGGCCCTGAACCCACCTGGACGCCATTGAAGGCCCCATCTGCAAAGCCCTGTTCCATTAAATCCAGATTTAATGGGTCCTTCAGGCCCTTAAATTTGGGTTTTGTGTGGACCTGATTAAAGGTGTCCACAGTTGGGTCTTCAGGCATCTTCAAGATCTGGATCTCCAGGACAACCCCATCTCAAAGATCTGAATCTTTGACTGAGGGTGGAAAAAGGGGGTGAGGTTCTAGCTTTGGTTTGAAAGCCAATTACTGTACTCTTTGTGCTGGTGTGGACACAGTTAATACTAACAGGAAGAGGTAGGAGATGCACACATACAAGAAACATGCCTCAACTCATAGATGTGTTAAGAAAATCATTGGTATAGTTTGGGTTAGTTAGGTTTCAGACAGGGTAAGTCCATGTATGGGTCCATGTATGATTTTGAGCAGTGTATTATGTAAGTTGAATCTTTTGTTTGTTGTTTTGTTTGCCTTGATAGAGGAATGGCTGAATTGCTTATCTGAAAAATATTCTGTTTGTTATTCTATCCTTGGGGCTTTGTTTCTATCCTAAATCATTCCTTTTCAACAGTAAATATTATTTTATGCTGTTATTCATGAAAGCATGTAGACTGAAAGAGAGGGAGTATTTTATATAACACAGTTATCAACTTTGTAAAATAAGTAAAAAGTACCTAGCTCTTGTGCATAAGGGATATATCTCCAATAACTGTTTTCTCTCATTGGATTTATGGCATTTGCTAGCCTTAATAATTTCTTAGATTGCTTTTATCCCAGTCATTCATATTTTACATTTTGTCTGTTCACTGGTATTCTTTGTTTGTTGGAAGAAACGTGATTGTTGGTTTTGTTCAGCATTTGGCACGTAGATCTTGTTTATGCTGTTCCTGTTGGAGCTAGTATAATGTTTATAGTGTTAAAACAGACAGTGAAAGAGGAGTAACTTTATAGATAAGATTGTACTGATTTATTTCCTGCTAATTTCATAGAGATCAGTCTGTAGAGCTTCAGTTGAAAACCAAGATTTAGACAGTGTTAGCGGAAAGCTCTTGAAGCCATCTTCTTAGCCTTCATTCCATGGTCATTGTGTTTGCATGGTCTTCCATCATGGCTTTCCCCCATTCTCTTAATTTCCCTAATATTCAGAAGGAGGGATAAGAGGGAAGGGAAGTGTTGGAACCAAGATGGGCTGCAGTGAGAAAAGAACAATTGCAGTTGTTACTTTTTTTTTCAAATTCAAGTTCTTGAGATTTTCTTTTATCAATTGGTTAAGGAAATTGGTTCTTTTTGTACATATTTTTTTAAAAATATATCAAAATTTTGCCTTTTGCCTTTATCTGTTAATATATAGTAAATTGTACTAATTTATAGCTATTAAACTAACTTTTAGTATAGTATTGAGATACAGATCCTGCTTCTATGCTTTCAGCTTTCAAGTTATAATTAGGCATTGCATCTCAGTTTAGAGAGTATGACGTGCTGATAGCCTGTAAAACTATATTTATAGATCAGAATTTATCAGAATCTGCAGAAGATTTTAGAAATATTCTACAAATACACTGTTGTCATTTAAGTATAATGATTTGGGGTTTTGCAACATTCATAATATTGCAGTGGAAATGTTTTTCAGATTGTGCTTTACATAACCGGTTAGTTCTTTATTTTTTGCTATATGTAAAACATTTAAAGCTTTTTTTGCCTCTAACTGCAGAAAGCCTGGGTTCAAATGTGCAGTATGAGGCCTGCACTGGAGACATTGATTGCATTGAGTAATGAGTTAGATAATCCAAATGTAATTTTGCTCTTTTAATCCTTGAAGCTTAGGTATGTATGGAGTCCTGACTGGGATTCTTGGGATGTGATAATGAATTCTGTACTGATCCTTTTTGCCCTTTGCTTCATCAGCTGTAGAGCTAGCAAAAGTAATTGCTTTAGGACTGAAAGCTTTAGAGATCACTTTAAGCAACTGTGTGGTACAGGTCTTAGTGATCTATGTTAATTCTTGCATTAATAAGGAAGCATATATGACTTCCATTAGTATATTTTAGCCTTTTGTAAAACGGTGAAAAAAGGAACTATATTTCAGACTTGTTTTGGTATCTGGTAACTAATACAAGAAATTACTGTTTCTCAGGTGTGGTAGTCCTTACTATGCTTCACTTTCCTAATTAGGGCATTGTCTTCTAAGGCATTTCCTGTGTGCTCTGATGAAAACAAAAATGAATTGTTGCTACACGGTCACAGCTAAAGTTTAAAACATTACTTTTTTTTAATGATATGTAAGTTAAAATTAGTTCTAATATATTATCACTTGTCTGTGAAATTTGAAATTACAAGCACATTAAAAATTTAAAAAGGAAACAAGATCAAAGTATGAAAATTATGTATATTTCTTAAAAATTAGAAGTATATTTCAGTAATTTCTTCTGTCTCTGCTGTTTACAGCTAGTGGTTGGCATAAATGTTACAGACTGTTGGCAACAGCGTTGAAATGTTTCTGTTTCAAAATAAAACTAAGCATATAATCAAAGACTGCTGAGATTTGAGGGTGCTAATTGCTACTTTCCTTTGGTGATTTTACCTAGCAACCATACCTGGAATCCGTTACTTGCCTAGTGGTGTTAGGTTGTAGCTTAATCTTTGTGGCCAATTTATACTGCTAAAGATGCATTGGATCTTTTGGAATGCTGCCTCCACAGTCTGTTAGACATGAAGTACATGGGAATTTGGATATTCCCTAAAATGTGCTGCATTGTTCCCATCCTTCCCTCAGAAAGCCATGTCCCTAGTTATCTCAAGAATGAGAGTTCGGGATAGAGTTGAGGAAACATCAGCCTTTTATGGAGAACAGCTTCTTTTTTTTTCTTTTTTTTCAGTTTAGAAATCCTTTGCAGGAGCCAAAGCAAATTTGGTTATGTTTTAAAAGAGTAACAAAATCTGGAAATAAAGTAACTTCCAAAATGGCAACTCTGGTTGCAAAATGGAAACAAATATTTTAAAAAGACACGACAGATCACTTTCAGAAAGATTTGACATCTGTTTGGAAATGATTCAGACTTTTTGATGATCACTATCTTGAATTTTAAAGCTTTACAATTTAGTTCTGTATTGTCTTTAGATGTCATGTTGTAATATACAAGAAGGACTGATTTATTTACAGGTACTTGATTGTAGAATGCACATTTAAGAAAACACCAGCTTTTCACTAGCTTTCAGTGAAATCTTAATTTCCAGGAGGTGGAAGATGCCTCTTATGTATTGTTTTCTATGCTAAAAAACTGGCAATTAGAGTACTCACCAGATCAGGTTGATCACAGGGTGTCTTTTGGAATTACTTTGAAAAACTGTCTAAAGGCCTCACTGAAGGTGAGGAGAAAAGAAAAATAATATGTGCTAAGGAACAGAAAAATGGCAGCCGCACAATCAGATAATAAATAGAGCCAGCGATTAAGATGAGGGAAAAAAGAACAATTAATCCTCCCCAGAAGATCAAACTGAGCACAAAACACAGCACAAACAAAGTAAGCCCGGCAGGAAAACACAAGAATGCAGCCGCTGCCACCATCACCATCTTGCTGTTATAAATATCCTTAATCTTGAGCTGATTAAGGAAATGAGTCTTGGATGAGGCATTTGTAGCCTAGGTCACTACTCATAAGGTGTATCATTCTTAGAATAAATTTTCAGTATGAAACAGGAGATAATATGGTTACAAAACAGAACATTCTGGGATTTTTTAAAAAAATCTTGTTTGTTCTAAAAACAAGCAACTCTTGTGCCCTGTGAATTGGAAGGTAGATTTTTTTTTAATCAAACCATTTTTTAAAGTTCTTGAGTGTCACACCTTTAGTAAGTGTATGTTTTGAAATTAAATATTTCTATCAGTGCAGTAGGAATAAAATTTTGCTGTACTAATTTGCCAGATAGCCAGTGAAACAGCGGTCTTTTTCTTGGTGTGAAGAGCTGATTTGGGGGAAACACCTGTCTTTGCTTTTCCTGGGAAAACTGCTGCCTAGGCTAATGCAGGTGTCTCTTCCTGTGGTTCATCCAGAAGGAAAAAGAGATGGAGAACAAATCAGTATGAGGAAGATCTCAGTGGAGGAAGGTGCTCTCTCCTGAGACTAAACAGAAAATAACTGGGAATTTGATAAAATAATCTGGAAAAATTGCTGCTGTGGTTTGGCAAGTTTGGGAGGTAAGTCCTCTGGTTTTTGGACAGGGTTTGGGGGACTTGCTGTGGTAGCCAGTTCAGATAAAATCTAGGTCAGTTTGGGGGACTTGCTGTGGTAGCCAGTTCGGATAAAATCTAGGTCAGTTTGGGGGACTTGCTGTGGTAGCTAGTTCTGGTTACTGTAGGTCAGGTTACTCTAGGCCAGTTTCCGTGAGACCACGTTTCCTTGTTTATATTATTTACTGCTTGCTGCTCAGGCAAGGAATAATAAAGAGACATATAGTATTAATTTGGAAAATAATTAAGAAAAATTATTTAATACTTTTTAAGTTAATTTTTCAAAAATAAAAGTAGTCCATAAATAAAATGAAGGTAGAATGCCAGCAGGGGGAGTGGAGCTTCCCAGTGTTTTGCACTGAGTTTCATATGTATGACTACCTGCTCACTGGGTAGAAGTCCTGGGTTTGTACTCAGTGCAGTGAGCTCTGGGCTCTCAGGGAACGTGTCTCTTTTCTTGAAGCCAAGGTAGCAGACCTGGAGAAGGAGATACAGAGCAACAAGGCTGAGGGTGAGGCCTTCAGGGATGCAGTAGGAGCATCCCACTCCATGACAAGCAGCCTTCCACCTGCCTCGGAGAGTAGAAGCCTCAGGCAGGGAGGAAATCAAGCAGAGGAAGAGGGACAGGCTCCCATAGTTGGGACCCCTTCCTTAGTGGATGTGCCTGTATCCTCTTGCACCAAGGATACGGGTAGCGGGAGGAGGCCTTCTTGTAGTGGGTGATTCGATTATCAGGAATATAGAGAGCCAGGTTTGTGATGAGCATGTTGACTGCATGGTGATTTGAATGCCGGGTGCAAAGGTAGCAAACATTATATGGCATCTAGATAGGTTAGTAGACAGTCCTGGGGAGGAGCCAGTGGTCATAGTACATGTCGGTACCAGTGATGTTGGGAAGGCGAGATGGAGGGTCCTGGAAGCCAAATTTAGGCTGTTAAGTAGAATACTAAAGTCCAGAACATCCACGGTTGCATTCTCAGAAATGCTACCTGTTCCACGTGCAGGACCAGCCAGATAGGCGGAGCTCAGGAGTCTCAATGCATGGATGACGCAGTGGTGGCGGAAGGAGGGGTTTAGGTTTGTTAGGAACTGGGGAACATTTTGGGACAAGCTAAACCTATACAAGAGGGATGGGTTACACTTGAACCAAGATGGAACCAGATTGCTGGCACTTAAAAAGCAGCACAGCTTTTAAACTGATCCCTGGGGAAAAGTTGACAGGAGCTGGGCAGCATCTGGTTTGGGAGAGTGCACCTTTGAGTGAGGAGAGCTGGAAATATGCACATAATGCTGAGCGAAGTGGGGGATTAGTCACTAGTATGCAAGCAGAATGATGCACAGGGCAGTATAAGGATTCACATGTTCCTTGATGGCAGAATTTGGGCCAGAGGACTGAATACAAATGTAAATATGCAAACACTAGAAGCCTTCAAGCTAAAACGGGAGCTAGAAAGCTTAGTGGATAATAGGATTGATATTCTTGGTATAACTGAAACCTGGTGGACCATTGAAAACCAATGGCATACAGTCATCCCAGGTTACAAACTGTACAGAAAAGACAGGGAAGGGCGACTTGGAGGTGGTGCAGCCTTATATATTAAAGAAGAGATAGAATCTTATGAATGTCTAGGTGAGTCTGACTCTTCCATAGAAGCAGTGTGGGTAAAAATACCAAACCAAAAAGGAAGCCTAACAATAGGGACATGCTATTGGAAGCTTCCATTTCAAAATATAGTTTGGGGACATCAAAGGAAGGATGTCAAAGCACCATCCCTGGCCTGCGTTTCTTGTAGGCCAAATTCAAGTGTACCTCCTCGAGGTCAGCCGGGGACTCCCCTTATAATAGGAAGCACCCCATGGAGGCCTCAGTCCCCAGGCTTTTAACAGACAACCTGCTGCCTGTCTTTTCTTCTTCCAGATGTCAGTCCATATTATGTTATACAGCACTCTAGCATACAAGATGCAGATTTGACAGCTGCTCATTGGGGTAACAGTGCATTTCACCAAGGCTATCATAGCATGGGCAACACTTGCAACCAACACGTCCATTCATGAAATATGCAGGGCAGCTGCTAGGAAATTTCCCTCCACATTCTCTGCAAGTTATTTGGAGCTGGATTTGTCATCAGAGGCATACTTTGGGAAGCATATGTCCCAGTTGGTCCTGAATGACAAGGTTCCATTATGTTAGCCTCCCCCCCCCCCCAGGATTATGGGGAACTATGGTACATTCCATCTGTGGGGGGCTTTAGCATATAGTCCCCAAGAAGGGCAGGTTGATACCAGATGAATGGTTTTTCTCAGGTGTCTGGCATGCTGAAGGCCTTTGTTCTCACCTGGAAGGCTAGCTTCTGCTGGGGAGCCTCTTGGGCTATGGCTGGATCCCTGGATCAGGATCTTTTTTGGTCTTTCTTCATTTTTGCTCGGAACTTGCTTCATTCAACTGATTTGACTTTTGGTGAATCGGGGGCCAGAAAAGAAAGGGGTAGTCTTCTATATTTTCCCTCTCATATCTCTGCCTACAGTCATGGCAAGTGATGTCAGCTATCCATGTAGGACCCTAAGGTGGAAGCACCAGGTGGTCCATTATTTTATATTGCCACAGTCAGCATGGTTGGGAAAGTCACTATTTACAACCAAAAAATTAAAACATATAGACCTGCCTGTATACTGAGATCTCAAGGCTGGGGCCTTCTTGTAGTTCCTTCTCTTGCAGAGGTACAAGGCATAGGGACATAAAAGAGGGCCTTCTTTGTGGTAGCCCCTAGACCAGGCATTTCAAAGATACGGCCCACGGCCGGATGCGGCCCGCGGGGCGTTTTAATATGGCCCGCGATCGCTGGCCGCCGCTGGCCGCTGCTGCCCACTGCAGCCGCTGCTGCCCACTGCAGCCGCTGCTGCCCGCCACTGCCCGCCGCCGCTGCCGCCATCCTCCTTGGGCGCGAAGGAGGCGAGGCGAGTGAGCGCGCACGCAGCGGGACCCTCCATTGCCCGAGTGCGCGGGTGCCGCCATGGACAGCCAGCCCCTCCCTAGCCATGCCCCGGGCATGCTCCGGCGAGGCCCCCAGCCCCTCCTCTGTTCCCTAGCCATGCCCCGGCCACGCCCCGGCCATGCACCCAGCTCCTCCTCTGTGCCCTGGTCACACCCCCGGCCACGCCCCCGGCCACGCCCCCTGGCCCTTACAGTACTTTTTTTTTTAATCCACCCCTCGGCAAAGTTGAGTTTGACACCTCTGCCCTAGACTTTGGAACAGCCTCCCTCTTGAGGTTCACCAGGTGCCTACATTGTATGCTTTTTGGCACCTGGTGAAAACATATCTTTTCAACCAGGGTTTTGTGATCTAAATAGCTTCCTCAGGGTGCTGTCCTGTTAGGATGGGGATGGATGTGGGAGGGAGAGGGTGATATTTTTAATTATTTTCTTTTGATATGTTTTATTCTGACTGTAACTCACCCTGGGACCATTTCGTGAAGGGCGGGATATAAATTTATTAAACAAAAAAGCTAACAATGTCTTTTTCACCTCCACAAGCAGCCCATTGTTCAGCATCTACTTCTGAGTGTAATTTATGTGAATGGACCATTGGTAGGCATTTTTTCCTATTGTATTCAGGAAAAAGGCTATAATTCCGCCCCCCCCCCCACACACAAATCATATTCTAGTAGCACAGAAAGCTAGCTGTTTGTGTATTGATTGATTTTTCATGCTGAATAGAAAGTTATATGGAGATTAAATTCAAATTTTGATTTGGAATTGGTAAATTGATTTGGTAAATTAGAGGACAGAGGACCACAGAAAACAGATGAGTGAGGTCACTATGGCCACGTTCCCACCTACCCACGAATTCAGAGCAAATTTGGATTACTCTGATCCGGAGTAATCTGGGTTTTGCTGCAGGTTAGGGGTGGAGGATGGGAGCAGCACTGAATGCACATTGGGCTGTTCCCACAACCCGCAGGTGCGCACAAGCACACCTGTGAACGGCACGGTGTGGTGAGCTGCCGCTGTTGGCCTCCTCCTCAGCTGCCTTCTTTCCTTTTCCCTTCTCCTGTTTCAACAGGGGGAAAGAAAAGGCAGCCTTCCCTCCGCGCACCCCCTCACTCACTTACCTGACCGCCGGCTGTCCTCCTCCACTCGGATTTAAACTGGGACAGCCTTTTCTTTTCCCCTCTTGAAATAGGAGGAGTGGAAAGGAAGGAAGTCAGCCAAGGACGTTGGGAGGAAGAGGAGGCTGGCAGCGGCTGCATCCCCTCGGTCACTTACCCAGCCGCTGGCTGTCCTCCTGTCCTTAATCTGAGTCAGAGTCAGCTGGAAAAACCCTGTTGAAACAGGGGTTTTCTTTCCCTGTATTTTCCTCGGAAAGTCAGGGGAAAGAGAACTGGCATGGGGGCAGAGGGCTAAAATCCGGAATGGATTTGGATTACTGGGGTATTTAATGGAAACCCTCAGTGCTGAATCCAAATCCTCCCCGGATTTTACCCCCTATGGGAATGCGCCCTTTCTGGGATCTCCCAGGCAGAGGAAGCTGGAGGCAAATCTTTAGTGAGAAGATATTTTGCCAGTTGCAATTATTCCTCTTCCTTAAAGAGTCAACAGGCAAAAGAAAGAAATGAGTTTTATAAACTTTTCTTATTGTGATTTGGTCACTATTCAGAAGCAGTTTTTCTTTGGTTTGGAGGATCTTATTTTGAGTTGCCCATCACTTCTTTCTGTAGTTTGTTTTTGTTTTCTGTATTCTGTGGCTTTTACTTTTGATTTTGTTGAAGTGCCTCTGTCAGAACTGCTGTATGGAAGGAAGTCTTATTTCCTAACTTCCACTCTCACTGATGCTTCCTTCTTGGAAATATTTAGACAGCAATGTGGAAATCGGCTTCCATTTTCTTCAAGCAACACAAATTAGACTTGTTCAGGCCAGCCAAAACTGCCTTTGGCAGGCAGATCTTTCAACAGATTCTAAGCAATGCATCTTAGCCTATTCTTCCTCCCATGGCCCCAGAAGTGTGGTATATCCCGTCTGTATTCTGTGGCCAGTAGCACATAGATCACTGAGAAGGTCTGGTTGGTATTTACTGAGAATGTTTTTTTCCCCTCATGGGTCTGTATTCTGAGGGCCACCACTCCCATCCTGAATGCTAAGCTGGTGGTGGGTGAGACACAAGTAGCCAGAGACGAGGCTTGCACTCTTTTTTCCTCCTGCCTAGCCAAAGCCTGCCGTTAGGGATCATTTGACTTCATTGAACTGGAACCCAAAGGGGAGGTGCCTTCTTCCTAAAGATTTGACTCCTCTTCCTGTGCCAGGGAAATTCCACATAGTGATTTCCCCCATCTGTTCTCTGTAGCCCTCAGCATGTAGAACCATGAGAAAACCTGCTTACAGTAAGTACCAACTGATCCTTTTATTTCTGTTTACAATGAGAGGAACCTGTCTTCTGTTCAAGATAGTGTTTGATAATGATCTATGACTCATTCTTTAGTAGTATGCAATCAGTGATATATTAATTGTAGAGTCATGATGACCTTATGGACTCTGGTGTTTCAGTAAGATGATTAAACAACTCTATTTAGATGATGCTTGAACAGCTAGGAAATTTCATTCATAAATGTTGTTGCCATATAAATTTGTAAGCAAGTGAAGAACTAAATTATAACATCCTTTAGTAATATTCTTAAGATTCCACATCTTGCTAAGATCAAGTTGTTGTGACTGATAAAGAAACCCATCTTCTCAAGTTGTTTTAAGGTAGCTGGGAGGACAACAATAAAGGAAAGAGTTCTGTTTAAGAATTGACCTTTAGTGGTTTAAGGTCTCAGCCCCACAAACATTTTCCTGAGAATAATCTTCATTGTCTTCTCTAGATATATATTCACATAATTACACGATATTTCTCAGTTTTCTTAAAATTATACATTCAAGACTATGTTTAGACTTGGGCATTGTGTGTGAATATCTCATGCACTGAATTGATGTGTAAGCTTTTTTATTTCTTCCAATGAGTCTTGATTTGTAACAGCTATTTAAAAAGAACTCTTTCCAAAAGCGGTTCTCTTTTTCGTCAGTCTGCTGTGAAGTTATTCAGAAAGCTGTATACAACAGAAATAAAAGAAGAAACTATTTAGGATCCTGTTTCACTGAGCCTCAGTTTTAATTTTAAACACTTTTCCTCCTTAGAAGAAAGTCCCTGAAAGTGTTTGCCTCCTGGTTTGCATTAACCTATTCTTCAAGAAAAAGCTGTGTTTTGTCTTATCATACATTAAAGCAGACTGAAATGGTAAAGCACATTTAAATTTAATTATAGCTCCTAGTTTGGTCATAATAATAGACCAGACAATCAGATCCTTCCAACTTCTTCTGATGCGTTTCAGAGGAGAAGAGGGAGGAATCTTTAAGCATACTTCTGTGCATAGTACTAAAATCTAATTTGCATTTCCAAGTCTTGAAACATCTACCCCTGTTTGTAGTACTGTCCCTGCTGAAATGCCCTGAGTTCCACTTTACCTCTTTAGTAATTATGAAAGACTGCATTTTGGCTTAGTTTTTCGGTGTTGTGCAGGGGCAGAAATGTATGTTTAATTAATTAATTTGTTTGTTTAACTATCCTATGTTGTACCTCTGTCTTGAACTCAGTCTACTTCCAGTATGCCTTGGATGTTTTTCCACTGTCACTAGAAGTACCCATTAAGTACCCATTAATGTACCCATTAATGGGTACTTAATGGGTACTTCTAGTGACAGTGGAAAAACACCCTTTATTTCAAGAAGTACCAATTTCAAAGTCATGAGCACAAAAGCACGTTTCATTGCCAAGACTGACAACTCTATAAAACCAAACAGTAATGAGGAGTAGATATTTCATGTCTCCCAACAGTTCGGAGAATTGAGAAGTTTCTCAGCTGTTCTTTCTCTGAGATTTCAAGAGAATGGCCTTAGTCCTCAAGCTCTGTACCCATGCCTCCCATCTTCACAGCCCTTAAGAGTCCAGTTAGACACCCACATGGTTCTTCTTGAAAATTTTCCTTATAATTCTTTCCTATTATGAAGCTAATACAGAAGTAAAAGCATCTAAATGGCAATATATGACTATATGATTAAACACAAATATAAATGAGTTATAATTATTACCCAAGTACATGAATATATAAGATATGAGGATATATGAGCAAGCATTACATGTGGTTAGTGTATAGATTGGATAGTATATAGATATGTGCATATAATAAGAGTTATAAGGATTGCACAATAGAATAACAAGACTTCTTCCTCCCAATAACCCCTCCTACTCTTCTATTAATTAATCTGTTCTTTTAGCTACTACACATTACCAATCCATTACCTCCCTTGCCTGGGAACTTGGCCAGTGACCTTGTAACTTTCATCCAACTTTTCCACAACAAGACAAAGCAAACACTCGCAATGCTATAACAAGAATGAATTAACTATAATCATACTAACTTACACAGATAACAATACATATGTGCATGCATGAGTTGAATAAGAATACGAGTATGCAAACTTGTGTGCAAATTGAATATGAAGACGTATAGGATCTCACTAAAGATTGCAAGCTGTATTAAAACAGTCTATGTACCTGAAACCAAGTAATGCAAGCAAAATTCAAAGGTTCTGGGACAATGTATGTCAAAATTAATGTATTATATTATGAAATGAAAGCAGTACAAATATAACAAATACAGAAGTGCAATGGACCTGTGATTTTCTTGTTTTAATAATACCTCCTCTCTTCCCCATCCCTGTCATGAGCTTGGCTATGAAATCAATTGTAGGAGCAGCAGATATCTGAGAAAGTACAGAAAAGTTTGATTACAGATTATTTCTCTATCCAGCATCTTGGAAGATAAAGCAATCAGAGAAAGCCATTAAAGGCAGTTCTAGAACACTGATTTAAATATGGCAGACACTGTTGTCTTGATAAATAAATTGACATTTTTTCATCTATTCACATGTAATAGACTAGCTAATGGAGTTACTAATCAAGAGTCCTTGGAATGCTTTAGGTGCTACCACTCAAATCAGTAAGAGTAGTGACTTTTACAGTATTTTAATAGATACAGTAATTGGGATTTTCCTTTTGAGTTACTATTTGGCTTCATTGACTATATTTGTACCTATCATTTATTTTAAAAAAACAAATAGCCAGTTTGGACTTGTGGTTAGAGTGTCGGATTCTTATCTGGAGGTCTCCCAGTTCAATTCCACACTTCTCCGTGAAGCCAGCTGGGTGACCTTGGCTAGTCACAGTTCTCTTTCTGCACTCTCACAGACCCAACTACTTCACATGATGTCTGTTACGGGGGAGCAGAACAGAAAGCTTTGTCAGCTGCTTTAAATCCCCTTAAATGGGTGAGAAAAGCAGAATATAAAAGCCAACTCCTTCTCTTCTTTCTTCTTCTAACAAAAAATCCAGTGAAAGGGGTTAAAAAAAGCACTTGCAAGTGAATTTCATAGCACCCCTGCAATGAAAATAAAGATGTCATAATCAGAAATAATGTTTAAGAATGTACTGAAAAACAGACAGAAATGCAGATAAAATCCACATAGAGAATCCAAAATAAAATAACAAGATACTTTGGGGTGAACATTACAAAACAAACAAGAAAATTGCTGAGTACAAATTATAAACCATTATTAATCCAAATCAGAAAATAATTTAAATATTGAAAGGAAGAACTTTTACCCATTTTAGGAAGGATTGCTTGAATTAAGTTGGAAATAACCTCAAAAAAATTAAACTTGTTCCAAATGTTTCCAGTTTTGCCCCTTAAAGATGACATATATAATATGTGTTTTATTATTAATAAACATTATTAAAACATGTGTTTCAATCAATGCATCCCAGAATAATAAAAATGTATACAGTAGGGCTGTATCAGTTGGTCCAGTAACCGATTTTTCACTTATCTGCAATCAACTGGACCAGCATCCCCCTCAACACTGGTGCCATTCGGACTCCTGGAGGCTTGGGGCAATTAGAAATAGTGCAAAATCATGCACGATTTCCCATGATTCCTGGGAAATCTTGCATGATTTCCCAGGAATCATGGGCCATCAAGTGTGATTTCCCATTTTTTCAAATACCTGTGGTTTTCTGTAACTGCAGTAGGACATGAAATTATTCCTGGCAGATACGGGGGTCCAACTGTATATGAAATCTACTAGAAGAGGTGGATGAAGATTTCCAGGTATTTTGTTTTTATTTTGACACATTTAGATCGACACAAATGTTATATAGGTATAATAGTAACAGAAAAAAATGGTTAATAATGGATCTGAAAAGAGAAGGGATACACATATAAATCCAATAATTAATACAACCCTGCAGGTTTGGGTAGTAAAATATATTATCTAATGACCACTGTATTACCAATTATAATTCTTAAGGCATGTCCAGACTTAATGAACAATTTTCCAGCAGAGTTTTGGAACCTAATGGAACAAAACACTCACAATTGAAAGATTGCTATAATGTAATATCTAGGGCAGTTAAGATAGAGCAAATTAGGAGCTTACAGCACTTAGCCAGGGATCACTGGTTGGTTGAATTTTGAAATTCTAGCTTTTAAAAAAATAAAACAACAAATAAAGTGGTGGCAATCCAGAACTTAAGTTGAGTAAGTATGAAGCATCAACATCTAAAATATACGAATTACTGGGGGGGGGGGAAGAACAATCCTCTGGTGTGTACAAACATTGTTTGGAAACAGACATGGCTAGAAGAATAGGCAGAGAATGGAGCAAAATAGCTGACGAACTCATAAAATCCTAAAATTAAAGAGACGAGGCTGAAAATGATATATAAATGGTATAATTAAACTAGCTACCATAAATAGAAATTTATCCAAAGACTGTTGGAGAGCTTGCAAAGAAAGAGGATATAGCATTCATAAATGTGGTGTGGTGGCATTGCAAGCCAGAGATACCTGTGCAGAGCCTCGCTTTCCTTCTTTTTCTCATGGAAAGTTGCCCTTGTATCTTCTTCAGTGGACAAGTACTCATGTATTTCTGACTCAATGAATCCATCCCTTATTCTGCCTTCCATAGTGTTCTTAGTGCCACTTAAAGAAGTGAGCATGCAGGACAAGAGAATAAAGGTTATTTTTGCTTTATCTTCCTGAACTCCCTGTGTTTCACTTCATACTGAAACACAGATATCATTTAAAATTGTGTGGCCAGATGCATATAAAATATAAATGTCTCCTTTGTTCATATGTTTTTTTTCTTTTTTTCTTTCCTTTTGTGAAGTATAAGTAAAAGAAATGATGGGTAATAAAACTTATCCCTCCTTTACTGAAATACTCCCAAATGTTTCCATTCAATAGACATCAGTACTCTTTGACATCTCTGCCTTTTCAGCAGGAGTGAAATTCTGCCAAATAAAAATGCGAATTGATATTTTTTCACCTCCCAGCTTGAGAGAATTTTTTTCATCTCAGTTAATAAAAGCAAAGGATTCTGTCTTTCCAAGATAAAAGTAGCTCCCTCATTCCAGTTAGCAAGAGATCTTCCATGGGCTTGGAAAATGTAAACCCTTTGCCTCAGTCAGGGTGTTCTGTAAATTAATCTGAGGCTTTTGCGTAGTACACATGAGGTGTTTGACATTTTCTATTTCACGTTTACGGACTTCGCCATTGTGAAACTGACTAGAAGGTGCTACTTTTTTTTTTTTGCTTTGAGAACTCCATGCAATTTGTTTCCATTTTAACACCAGGAAATGTGGGTTATGGTCTGGATAGTATTTTTCTACCTCAGCGCATTTTCAGTTTTTGTTAACAAAGGCAAGTATTGCAGATGCTGAGCGAAGCCTAAGCAGTTCTTGTGAAAGGTTATGTTATAATTTTGATTCATGAACATTTTGGCTGTTTCAATTTTTAGGTAGTCAGGAAATCATTCTGTGGCCTAAAATGCAGTGATACTTTAGAAATGACAGTGCCAGATGAAATAATATATTTATACTTAACATGCCAGTCTTTTCTTAAAAAATGAAAGCTGCTTTATAGTAGATAAAACAATAAAATATATTTCAAGGCCATATTTAACTAAGTTGAGATCTGGATCTATAAAAGTCAAGATGCAGTCTTAGTCTCTGAAAACTGGGTTGAAAAAGTTCTCTTAAGACTTTTAAAATCAGACAGTGTTGAGTAACATGGAGTGGAAGAATATTCTATATATCATGTTCCTCAAATTCACATGCATTATTTGAATTCTATTCTATAGACTATTACTACAACAAGGAATCAGCAGATCTTTAAGATGGGTATTTTTAAGGTTATCTGGTTCTTAAGCCATATATGGCTTTGTTCATAAGTACCATCATCTTAATGGGGATTCAGTTGATTTGTGACTACAAGATGGACCATAATGTGGACACTAATGTGGTCCCTTTATACTTAGTGAATGACTTTTGTGTAAATTGCAGCATCTGGAGTATTTTCAGGTGGAGCTTCACAGGTGCACAGAAAGAGCTGAGCAAAACCAAAAGTAAGGCAGAACTGAAAATAATAAAGTACTGCAGCAGTTAAGTGTTAAAAGCAGGTCTTGTGTTGGATACTGACTGGACTGGTTCAAGTGCTTTGGGAACTATTGGCTACCATGCAGGTCAGCCCCACCTCATGGCACCTCTGACTGCTATTACTGGCACTGATTTTACTGTTGCTTGAATTATGTCCAAAATCCCGTCTCTCATGGATACACCTAACTGTGGTTAGCAAGGATTGAGAAAGTTCATGGTAAAAGGCCAAAGATTTTAAAAAATGTGCTTTATGATAATACCAGAAGAATTACTAACTGAATTTTGTATTTCTTGAAAATAACTTTATGTTGAAGCATAATATTGCTTTCCTGAAGAATATAACATCCTGCCCTTCACCACAGGGTCCCTGTGTGCATGTGTATTACAATAATAAAAAGATAAACATTTTTTAATTCTCTGTGCACGCACATTTGTGTGTATTTATGTGTATATGCATGCATAGATAGATAGATATTTAAGCTTCCTTCCTTCCAGGCAGGAGAATACTCAGAGGAAGTTAAACCTCAAAGACCTGGGTAGTTGGATAGCAGGCACCAAAAGCAGTGTGTAGGGCGGTGATGGCCAACCTATGACACGCGTGTCACAGGTGACACACCAAGCCCTTTTGGGTGACACACCTGGTCACCCTGGCACCTGGGCATGTAGTGCTTGCTTGTTCTTGAAGTGTACGAAATACCAACTTTCAATTGAAGATTTAGCAACAAAAGTCAGCAATGTAAAGAATTATTTGTTTTTGCTTTTAATAAAATACATATATCAAAAATATAACTTTTTTACTAGAGCTACAAATATCACAAAATTATGGATATTTCTAGATGTGACACAGCACCCGAGTTAAGCTAGGTTTTCTTGAGAATTTTGACACACTGAGCTCAAAAGGTTCACCATCACTGGTGTAGGGTAACAACAAAATCCTTTCTCTGAGATCTCATACATAGGCAGGTTTTTATGGGAGTAGGTGCTTTAGATCATCAGATAATTTGTTAATTACCTTTGGAAATGTGGGCAGCAAAGAAACACCATTTTGCCAGCAAAGGAGTGATTTGTCAAGAAGGAAATAGCTTTCTGTCTAATAGCACTGATCAATAGCTGGTTTCATTTTTGCATAAGGTTTTTTTTACCTAGAACAGCATGAGACGCTAGTCCAAATTATGGTAAGGAAGAAACCATTTCAGTGTAATGGAATCATCAAATTCTTGGGTAGAAATCTTGTAATTCTGATATTGTACTGGAGTTAATGTTTCAAGTTACATGTTTATCGTAAATACATTTTTGAAAGAATATTCTGATAGAAAAGAGTGTCTGTGCAATAAAAATGAAACATAATTTCACAGTTGCTTGATGGTCACAAGTTTTCTTCTGTTAAGGACCACATCTCTTTTGGCATAAACAGTATTAACAGTGAACAATGCTTAAATATAAGTGGCACCAGAGCAAGAATATAAGAAAACTTTCCTTTTCAGCTGTTCCTTTTTGTCTCATTTCATGGTTCATTATCTTTTGAAAAATTCTGACTAAGGGCATCTTCTGGGTTTTCAGAAACCAGTATTCTGTTTCGTATTTTTTAAAAACAGTCCCCCCTCATTATTATTATTTATTTGATGCACTGGATAAACTGCTCTGTGACATTACTTATTGATAGAAATAGCCCTTCTTTTGAGCAAGGCAACAGAGAAGGTTTTGGTGCTACAGCTGCAGGTGCTCTTGGAAGAACATGATTATGTAGACTCATGCAAAACCATAGCTACAGAACACCTTCTCCCTGCCAAGGAGTAAGAAGAGAGTTCAACTGTACAAAAATTTCCAATACCTTTGTCACAGTGGAGTAAATCTTGGGACTTATGGAAGAATCTGTATGATTCCTTATCTGTGAAATTGGGATTAGTGGTTATAGAGGTGTTATGTGAATTAGCACATTATAGATAATTGCTATGCAGAATGTACCCAGAGGTTGGGGGAAGCTTTCTCCATTTGTCTTTGTAGAGGGTAGTACTCAAGAGCATGATACGCCATATTTATGTAAAACCATAGTGCCCATACCTTCTTTGGAGGCAACAGCATTCATCTGACCTTGAATGCTGATCTTGAAAAGCCAAGTGGGTCTCTTTTAATTCCATGCCTACCAGATGTTATAAAATAGACCAAGAAGTTGAAAAAATCCTTAAAAAAAAAGCAAATCACTACAACATTATTGTCAAGAAAATTGCACCTTTTTTACCTTTTCCTTTAGTGATCATGCTTTATGCATGGAGCAGAGAAACAGTGCTTTCTGTCTTGTTTATCTCATCCAGTAAAGAAAATAAGCTAACCAAGTGCTGTTACAGAGTAACAAAAACTGAAGAATTGCTAAGATAGTTGCTTTTGTTAAGTTTATTGATTAGTCTATAAGACCATATACAGTAACTTGCAATTTACAAAAACAAGTGCTATAAAATTATACAGTGTTATTAGATTAACATAAAATAGAAGGGCAGAATTAGATAGTCAAAGAATGCACTGGACAAGTTACATTTCCTTATTCCCTGTACAGGACGTTCTAATAGTATGAAGATATGAGTCTCTTAGCTTTTAATGAAATAGTACAGTTTGATTTGTGGTGTAACTGTTCTTCCCATTCTTTTTTGGTTGAGTATACTGTCATCCTGTCAGTAAAAGAGTTCAGCAAATAACGTATTGAATAAATTAACATTTGTTAACTATAAATTAACACTTGATGACAAACTAGTAGAATAAAATTAAGCCAGTTGTTGTTCTGTCTATATGGTGAATCATTCTTGTAAACAAACATCTTTATAGGATAGTACTAGTCTTGAAACAAGACACTTAAGGTAGTAAGGGTAATCCATTTGAATAAGATAACAGTTACAGTGATATACAAAAAATGAACAAGATTATATAATTTTAAATATTCATATATTTCCTTCCGTGTAAAAACCTTGAAATGAATTATATAAAAGCTCATGGCCCATTGACATGAAATATACATATTTTAAAGAGTAGAAGACTGGAATGTCATGCTTGGAAGACTTAGGTGAAAAGGAATGTACTTAAAGATGTAGAATGCAGGTGCCTAAGTGATATTGGAGGGCAGAGCTTTCCATAGGGTAGGTGCCAGCATTGTCACAGAGAGAAAATCTTTTTTTCTGCCCTACTTTGGCTTGGCAGAGCCAGTGAGAAAGGAAGGAAGAATGGGATTGCTGTGGCCTATGTGATGGCATCATCATTGGCCCTGTGTGCCTCTCTGTCTCTGCAAAGCCAGCAGAGGAAGAGACCCCCTTCTTCTGGAGAATTCACATGTCAGGGGTAAACATATGTTGTAATTTACCACGAGTGTACTTTTTTGGGGTAGTTATGAATACTGTCATGGGTGGGGGGAGTGAATATGGTGATCTCAGGCCTCATGAGAGATGGAGGTTTTCTGCCTTTTTTCAGCCTGAAGCAGGGAAATTTTGTTATTATTTTTTTTTCTGTGTTGGGGTGTAGGCCCAGGAGAGCTTCGCTTTTAGCTGTGCAGACATATCATCCTTAGTGTTTAGGCAGCTAAAGATTGTGGTTGCATGTTATGGTTTGTTGGAAGCAGGATGGACCATGAACTTCAGGTGTTTTGTGGCTTGCTTCTTTAACTGTGAGAGGAGCAAAGCAGACCAGAAAGATATATTTCTGTTAAATCATTAACTGTGGCTTACCTTGACAAGTGAATAAAGCCAGTGTAAACAGTACAGATTCAGTGGATTAATCGCACGTCTAGTTTTCCATGCCTGTCTACATAAGAAAGAACAGGAGCTGAGTAGAACCTTTGTGTGAAGCGCAAAAAGAGCTTGGCACATCATGTCAGACAAAGCCAGAGCTTGGTTGTTGCTTGCAGTCAGTACTAGAGTGACAGATCTGGTTTGGGGCTGTTTAACTCTTCCTACATGTAATAAACTATATATGATTTACCAGGTATGGTTGTAGAGTCAAAATTGAATTAAACCCTTATATAATTTGGGCAGTGTATTAAGGTTAGCTTTTGAAAAGCTCGTGAAGCTCTGTGTTGATAAAAATGACCTTCCTAAGGATTAAAAACAGTAGAACTGGTTTCCTCCCCGCCTCCATTTGAATTCCAACATGAATAGATCTATTTTACAGCAATATTGTATTAATCTTTGTGTTCCACAGAGTGACTCTTTATAGTATGGAAGTCTCAAGTAGGAGAATGGTGCCATCTAGTGATAGTGTCATGTATTTACAACAACATTAGACCACAGATTTGAGGTTAATTTTATTTTAAAAAGTTCTTAATTTTCTAATTACATATTCCCTCCCAAGTTTAAGAACATAAGCAATTCTAAGTCAGTAGCATGCTCTCACAGTGGTAACAGTTGCAGAAAGAAGCTCACAGGAAGGTCATAAATACAAACCTTGATCCTCTTTGAAGTTTCCCATAATTGGTTCTTGGTACATGCCACCTTCCATACCAGAGGAATCACTGTGCCATCAAGACATAATGTCCATTGACAGCTTTGTACACCATAAATTGGTCTAAACCCTCTTTGAAGCTTTCTAAGCTGTTGCCAAACCACATACTGTGTTGGAAGTACCAAAGTTTGAGTATGCTCTGTAGTCTGATTTCTAAGAGATACAGCCTCCTTTTGTTCCCTCAGTTCTGATATTTTGTCACGGGGAGAATAATTTCTTATCTACTTTCCTCCTTTCTATCATGTCCCTTCACATTACCCTCCTTTCTATACTCCAGGAATGCCATCTATTCATCTTAAGGGAATCTCTCCAAGTCCTTGACCATTGCACTTATTTGACCTTTTAAAATCCCATTATGTCCTTTGCGATGTGGTGAACAAAACTTTAGGCAAAACATTTAGGACCGATGTTCTTCTGTGTTGCCTTTCATTTGTAAGAAGTTTTTAAATTCCATGTGAATTGCTTAAAATTTTGAAATACATTGAATGTTTTTGGGTTGTTGTTTTAAAAATGTGGATTTATAGCATTATGATGATAATAAGGATAAATGGAGTTTTGTATGTTAGGGCCATAATATCAGAGCTAACAGGGATGCTCACAAAAAAAAAGGGGCTTCAGGATCTTGTGTGCTTTTGAATCTTTTTATTTTATTTTAGATGTGTTACAAGAACGGTACAGATATTCTCAGCCCAGCTTTACATTTGGATGATATAGGCACAAGGGAGAACCACCCACATCTTCCAGATGACGGGCCGGCTAGAATGTACAATCCTATAGGTCTTCATTGTTCCAGTTTCTGCTTTTCAGGCATTCTAACTAAAATCCAAGTTGTATCTTGAGTGATGAAAGATCTTCAGAGACAACATTATGCCTGAGGTTTGGGTAATGCAGTGATATAGTGATTATCTGAACAAAAGCAATATTTGGAAAACCTGATGTTTTAACTGTATCTTTAGAGAGAATTATTTAAGCATCTAACTTGATCATTTTAGCTGATTTACTGTTTTTGTTTCTCCCCAGAAAGAACTTAGCCTCCCTAGAAGAGGAAGTTTGTGAGTACAACTTTTTATTGTTCCTTGTCTTAAAAATCATTAAAAGATTTAGCAAAAATAGTGCTTTAGTCTCCATATTAAAAAAAATTGAAAGTGAATGTGGGCCACAGAGAGAATACCTTTGGTCACTATTCTAAAAAAGGAAAATTGACTGTTTCCAGTGATCAGTTTTCACAAACACATTTCGGAATTAAAGTTTTGGGTTCCATGGGATGTGAAGTTAAAAGTATAGTGCTGGAAGTTAAATATACATTCCATTTTTAATTTGACAGTAATATATTAAATACTTTATAAAAACATTGGAACAGAAGTATGAAGTGGTATGCCTTCTATATTTTCTGCATATTAAGCATTCTGTCTTATGGTAGAAATTACATGCAGATTCATGATCTAAAATTAACTAGCCTAAATAATATTAAAATAAAATTCTCTCAGTTGGATTTATGTCTCCTTACCTTAATCTTGGTATTAAAATGAAAGGATATCATAATTGAGAAACATCTATTGAATTTATATGTTAAGAAATTGTATTATCTTTATACTGCTGAAAGATGGAGCCTCTTTTGGCTAAGAGCAGTGATACCAGCTCCAATATTGCTCCAGTCTAGACTGTAAGCGAATA
>MTQE01001134.1:55864650-55886156 GCA_014337955.1 Aspidoscelis marmoratus | reverse complement strand
CATTAATGGGTACTTAATAGGTACTTCTAGTGACAATGGAAAAACACCCTTAGTTTTCCTTGCCAAGGTATTTTGTAGGACAGGTACTCTGAAGACCTGCAGATGACTTAGGTTGTAGCCTACGTACCTCATTTTGAAGTATATATTATAGTCGTTCTTGTGTAGAAAAATAGGTATTAGGCCTGACTTGGTTCTCTTGTTTCATTACTTTGTGTGTTTGTGTGTGAGTGTAAGGGTAAACAAACAAATATCCAGCTTTGGAAAATAAATAAATCTAGCTTTGGAAAAACCCACTTTACAGTATGAAATGTGGTCACGTGAGGCAGGACATTTAAATGTGACAGTGACTGACTTGGTTAAATTTCAGGAAATAGGATTGACTGGTTTAATAATTCCGTATAACATATTAAAACATCATCAGAACTAATTTCTGCAATAATGGGAGTTTTATATGTAAACGTTGACTTGCATTATCCATGGAAGGGCAAATAATGAAATTAGGAGCAGTAAAAAAGGCTTAAAGAAAATCATTTTAATTACAGCTGTAATCAAGGTTGTTGTATCATGACAGGGATCTATAACTTAGCCTAGTTGCTGAGAGGGAGTTTATATGCTGGTTTAGCTTGTCTGTTTGGAGACCAATTGAGGCGCCCTGTGGCTACCTGTTGATTGTGTTCATTATAGGTGGTGGGCTGTCCCAGAGTACATAAAGCCCCCTGCTATCTTTACGGTATTTTAAAACCTGTTTACCCTAGGAAAAAAGTTTCTAATTGGAGGACAGCTCTAAATGAATGCATAGCTTGATATCTTCAGACCTGCTACTTCCTTATTCTAATATTGTAATAATTGTTGCAATTATAATTAAAAATAGTTGTGACACTAAAAATAATTGTAACAAAATATTGTAATAAAATACTGGAATAATATTGTAACTGAACAATAATTTAGTGTAGGCATGTGCAGTACCTGAGTGTTAAATGACAACTCTGCCGTTTTCTTGCCATTCTGTAGAGAAAAATCAGTGATAAATGTATTCACAGTCCTGTTTGCCTTAGTTCACTGAAAAAGAAGAAGCTTTAAGCAAAACAGGTGAAACAAACAGAGTTCCAGGTGGGGTGGTAGGACGGAGACTCATAATCAGGGAAAACAGTTTTGTGAGAATCAGGAATGTGTTGCATTTTTAATCTAAAACGAATTTGAAATTCTGATTTTTTAAAATTGAAAATTGTATGCCACTCTGTACCAAAGGACTTGTTAATTTGTAAATAGCTTTAAGAGTCTTTCAGAAGCTGAGGAGTAGGGTTAAATGGGGATGGATGGGTAAGTAGGTAGGTAGATGGTAGATGGATAAAAAGCAGAGAAAAGGGCACTTGTAATAACTGTAAAGTGAACATTAAAGCACATTAAGATATAATCCCTTTAAAATTATCAAGTTCACATGGATTGTAGAAATGACTCCTTTTGTAGAAGAGTCAAGCCAAATATTTATTAGTACCTGAAGATCAATAGAGTTGCTGTCAAGCAAAGTTCTTCAGGGAGACAGCTGTACAGAGACTCACTGTTAACAACAGTGCAGTTTTAATTTGGATAATTGACGGTTGCTGGACATTCTACCCGCACATAATGTATACTGTGGTAAATATATGTGTGTAGCTGTGGGCAGATTCTTTTCTTTTCTCTAAGGGAAGGATACTCTTAGTGCATCAGCTGAAGCTGCTAATAGGCATTGGAGACATTTAAGTCCCTAATGACAGTGTGCAATTTAATGGGTGTTTAAAGGCATCTGAGAAAGATAGGAGCAGTGAGAAATTTGCAGGCCTCTTCCTTGTCATCGTGACCTTTTCTGGCATCTTAGCACTCTATATCTTTTACAAGAATTCCAGCCAAGTCAGCTTGGAGATGGTATGCAACATTGCGGTAATCCTCACAGCTTATTCATTTACACAAAACTGTTTATGACTAGCTATATTACTAAGATATAAAGGCAAAAGATATGGGCAAAATGAGAATGGGACAGCAGAAGATGAGAGGGTTAGATAGTGTAATGAAGGCTCCGAACATGAGCTTGAGCTTTACTAGAAAATCTAATAAGCATTTTGACAAATGAGGAGCAACAAGAATGTCATGTGTGTTTCACATTTGCATCTAACTCTTTTTCCAAAGACTTCACAGTGGCAAACCTATTCTCCTATTCTTTCTTTTACCCTCATAAGAGACAACGGTCACCTCTAATGATCAAGAAAAGCTCAACACCATACAGTTCCAAGCATGAATGTATTTGGAGTGCAGCGGAACCTGTTAGACCATACACCACCTCACACCCCCTGGTGGCCTGGGATGCTATCTTTTCAGGGACTGCATCATTGACATCAGCAGTGCAGCTAAGACAGTGGCACCATGTTATCCATGAAAGAGAAATCTACTGCTTCCATTTCATGTAGGGTTTGCTGGCTCTAGATTAGAAAATAGATACTAATAGTCACAATCTACACAGAAACGATGATAGATGGGTTGGACCTGTCACATTTCAGCAGAAAAATACATACTAATAGAGATACCTAGTGTTTCTCAGTTAATAGGATGTTTGGAACGTATAGAACTATTTAAAAATTTAAGCTATAATAAAATGTGCAATATATTTTGGCAAATCTTTAGAAAATAAGTTATTCACCATGATCAGTAATAATAGTTAAAAGCTGCAGCAACATTTAAATTTTTATTAATCTAAGTTGGGACTGTGTATTTGAATTGTTTTATAATTTCTGTTTGGCAAAATCTTTGGAGGATGGACCAAACAGATGTAGTTAGAAAATGTTTTGCTGTTTTGTTCTGGTTGATCAAATTGCTGTTGGATACCAATTTAGGATATTAGCAAGAATCATTGTAGAAATTGTTCTTTGAGTGGGAGAAGGTGTGTAGCTCAACTGTGTTGGTGACAGTGTGATTCTTAGAGGAAATCTCTGAAAAAATCTGTTCACTGTCAGATTGTAATATATGTAACCCCCTTCCCGAATATTTAATATAGGATACTTAATCTAACCACTTGCTATTTTTTCTTTTAGAAAGATTTATAAAAGTGATGTCTCCATATTTTTGTATTGAAAAACTAAATTAAATTCATGCTGTTTTAATATTGTAATCTCACACGTTCACCTGCAATAACAGAGGTCATATAGAGAACAGAATGAAAAGATACTGGCATTACAGTCAGGAGGTGATAAAAATGCTCAGTGGAAACATTCCAATACTTTTATAAGCAGTCTAGCGTTGATCACCTCTGTGCTATTCATTTCACCAAAATACATCTGAAATTTTTAATATAAATTAGATATATTATTAAATGATTTTATCTGCTATCAAATTATTTGTTGGTAACATTTTCTTTGCTCAGCCAGCTCCTTTGTTTTTATCATTCTCATGCTGCTATTCAAGTCCACAAAAGGAAATTTAATTTTTGAATAATAGCCTGCTTGAGGCAGCAGGTCTGTATTTCTAGTTCACATGACAGCTGCATAAGATGTTTTGTGATAGTTTTTGAAACCTTAAGCTCATGTTATTTATTTATCGTGGTAAAATAGGAAGTGGTCAGCAATGATAGAATATATCAGACATTAATTTTTGACTTTAAAATATTTTTTGACATTTGGTGCATTTCAGAGGGTTTTTTTAATGCTAATTGTTGATTTACTAACATAGCAGAAATATATACCTTTGACTGGTAATTTTTCAGCTTGGCTACAATACGTGCAAGTATGGCATCAGACAGTGATATTTGTTCATGATTTTGAATATCAGGTAGTTTAGCTTATAAAGTGTACCCTGTACAATTGTAATTTTCAAACTCTGCATTAATAAGTGAATTTTGCCTGGAGTTTAGAATGTATATCCTTATTATATCTTCGATTTAAATAAATGACCACATTTTAATGTTCTAAAGTACCTATTTTTAAAAAGCTATAGAAATATAGATGAATAAAAATACAGTATGTATTGTTTTAGTTGAGTAATATGTGTCTCTCACTTTGATAATAAGAGTGTAGATAGAAGTTAATACATATTAACTTTTTATATACGTTTTATATTACATTTTTATTATAGTAGATTAGATTTGTCTTATATGTATTGAAAACAATAGTTATTTTAAAAACCTAAAACATTAACATGTGATTTTAAACAATGATATCATTAAAATGCCCTTACCCTGGTTAGCTGAACTGCTTCTAGAAAAGACATGATTAAGTTGTATCTGCCCAGATAGCAAACTGCTGTGTAGCTGGGTTTTTGTTGTGAACAATGCTGCTTTCGCAGGGTCCTGTAGAATATTGCCAAATTCTCCCACTTCAAACCTCATTCAGTGTCAGTGGAAAGAATTTCTGATGGCTCTGTATCATTCTTCCCATTTTGGATATTTGTATTCAACTCCTGATGTTACAGATGTAGAGTTTGGATTTTATGGAAGCAAGTTGTATTTAGTTCAGTGACCATTGCTTTTTCAGTGTGTCTGGCAATGGGGAATCCAGTTTGGTCTAGTGGTTAGGGAGCCAGACTCTTATCTGGGAATACCCGGTTTGATTCCACCCTCTCCCACGAAGCCAGCTGGGTGATCTTGGGCTAGTCACAGCTCTTCTGAGCTCTCACAGGGTGTTTTGTTGTGGGGAGAAGAATAGAAAGCTTTGTGAGCCACTTTGAGTCCCTTTGAATATGTGAAAAAAGTGGGGTAGAAAAGTCAACTCTTCTTCTTCCTCTTCTTCCTCCTCCTCCTCCTCCTCCTCCTCCTCCTCCTCCTCCTCCTACTACTACTACTACTACTACTACTACTACTACTACTACTACTACTACTACTACTACTACTATTATTTGGATTGTGACTGAGGATAAATAAAAGAAGAATAAACCAGAAGAGTAATAAGCACCAGAAATTTGAAGGACCATTTGAAACCTTTCTTTTCCATTCTTTTTAGTTTGGAAATAGCCTTATAGCCCTTCCCAGATCGATAGGCAGCAACAATTGCTTCTCTGAGATCATTGGTGATATCTTTCCTTCTTGAAATTGAGTTCACGTGCCAGAATGCTCCACACCAGCAAACTGCCCAAACCTCTCCTTTTGCAGAGGTGGTCATGATTGCTGATGATCAATTAATGAAGAACATTTGATTAGCAGGACTTGGTTGCTACTTACGCTCTTAATTTCTATGGAAGCAGTACGTGTACTTAAATTTTCACACACTGCTTCTGCATTTTGGCCTAGTTTTTTTTTTAAAAAAAAATAATGACACGGTGTAATTTGTCATCTGTCGTTGTTCATCTGAAGTTATGTTTACCTAATTTTAAGACTTTCTAAGGACCAGATGTTTTTCATTATGTCCTGATATGTAAAACCATAGAATTCAAGGAGAGTGTATTTTGTTTTTCTCATGACTGTTTGGTTTGCCTTTTACAGTCCTTTCTGGGCACAGATGATCTGGTCACAGAATCCATGCTCTGATAACTTCCAGATTAGATTACTGTAATGCAGCAGCTAGACTGTTAACTGGTACTGGCATTGAGAAACAGATCATGCTGGTGCTGAAGGAACTACACTGGCTTCCTATTCAAGGTGTTAACATTAACATATAAGACCTAAAAGGCTTAACATCTGAAGGAACACCTGCTGCCATACAGACCTGCCTGTGCCCTGTGGTCTGTTGGTGCTGTGCCACCCAATCTGCCCTGAGACCTTTGGGTATAGGGCTGAATAGAAATATAGACAGACAGACAGTAGTCCTCCAGGGATTCAGGACGGGGCATAACTTTCACTGAGTTGGGTTTGTACGCCTCTGGATAACAAGAAGTTTAGCACATGATGAAAAGGCCAGTATGGCAAAAAGACTAATATATGGTGGAAAAGACCAGGATGCATCATTTGTGGTTGATGCCTGTACCTCCAGAATAATGCAAGTGCAGGCCCACCTTTTCTGATGCTCCTCGGAATGCTTCAAACTTGCTAACCCCTAAGCAGCAGACTGTCCACCTCTACCAAAAGATGTTGGTGGTTGAACTTAGGACCTTCTTCGTACAAAGCAGGGGGAAAGGCCATTTATCTTATGGAGATATATTTATATCGGACAATGGAATATCTTTTTTAAGATTCAAGAACTGGTATGTTAATGTGTTACAATATTAATTTTAAAAATGTTTTATATTTCTCTATGTCAGAAGCTAGAGGTTATTTTTTTCATTGATACATTCTAGTTTCTTTTAAATCATTTTTTAAGCTGGTGTCAGTACTTCCCATTGCAAATACAGATATTCCACAAGAATTCTGTGGTTGATTGTATGAAACACTGCTTAATAAATCCAGGAGAATTCCATATCCCTTACTTTTCTCTTTCCTAGAATAGGGCATCAAGGTGCCAAAATACATTCATATCCTTATTTTATCCTAAATCTATATATTTTTTCCAAACATCAGTGACCACTAGCTCAAGTATGTTACCCCTTATTGTTGGTGTATGTCCGAAATGGTCATACAGCTGATTTTTAAAGGATTCTTAGGACCACTGCATCTTACCGTTCATTTTTATAAATGATGGAGAAGTAATATGCAACAACATGTCTCAAGACATCTATGTTTATCATACATATTGTAGTGCTATGTCAGTTGGAACACAAACAGGAATAAAGAAAGGTGTTCTATCTTACATAGATCTTGTGATTTCAATTTGTCCTCAGAGCAGCTTTCATTGGGCTACTAGTTTTTGTCTACTCATAAAAGAGTATTATTTAACATTCCGTGGAAGCATGGAATAGTGCTTCTAGGCAACTGAAAGATGTAAAAGGAAGTAGAAGAGAAAGTTTTCTTTGCCATATTCATTGCAAGTGAGTAGGGTGAAAATAAGCATATAAAGAATTTGCATTTAACTAATCTATTCCCTTGCTAAATAAGATTAGATGATCAGAAATTTCATCTATTGAGGAAAAATATCTATTTTCTACAAATCAACTAGACTTTTGATAGGAATTCTGTGTATATTATCTTGGGGTAGGCCTGAACTCCATTAGACTTTGGGGCGAAGTTTTAAACACACATTAGCCTATAACAACAGGATGTGCTTAGGCCATGATTAAGAGACTAATATGGAGCCTATTTTTCTCTTTTTTCTGTCTTGCTGAGAAAATTAAGCTAGAAATGTTTTGAAGTAACAAGGTAACCTCGGTTGGATTTACTAATTCTGCTTAGTATAGCAGCCTCGTGGTCCTTACCAATACCATTGGCACTTCTATTTGTTTAGATATGGTGTCTGTTTTCCAAAAGATGTTTGGTGAATCAGCAGTAATATGTGCTTGTTGCATGGTAAGATGATGATACCTAGTACTTCCATGTAAAAATCAGGAGCTTTTTGGCCATTGGCTGTAAAAATGGAAAGCTAACTGGTGTGGACCATGTATAACTCATGTATAGATCAAGGCGAAAACACAATAAAAGTGGCAGGGCACTTTTCCCTGTAACTTCAGCAGTAAGAACAAAACAAACAATACCACAGAACACAGCCCACCCAACATTAAAAGCCATTTTCCCCTTCACAAAGGCAAAGGAGGGTTGGCTTATATTGCCTGTCCTGAAAAGAATAAAAGCAAAGAGAGTAAAGGGGGAGAGGGGAAAGACAGAGGGGAAAGATGGGAGAGAGAGGGAAAAACACAGTAAGATTGGAAGTTCCTTGGAAATCATGGGTTTATAGTTCTGGACTGGGTGGGGGCCAGACTGGAAGGGAGAAATGTCTAGGATTGATTACTGGGCTGGTGAAAAGGATTTTGGGAATGAGGGGGACTAAGGTGCAGTGGATACTAACCACATGGATTTTTGTATTGTAGAGTGAAAAGGAAGATAGTGCTGGGAGGGGCCACATGCTCAGGCTACTGCAGGTCACAAAGTACCTCAGCAGTTAACTCATTAACATTAAGATGGTGGCTGTGCATAGGAGACAAAAAAGTTTCCTGGTGGGTGTAAAGAGATGCACTCAAATTCCAGGCAGATTCGTGGTTTATTTACTATTTTCTGTTTAACACTGCATATTTTTGCAATGACAATATTTTGAATTTGTACCAGCTTCTTTGTGCTTCATTGTAGGCAAAAAAAGAGGGTTTTGAGTCGCAGGAAAATGATTGTGCTCTTTAAAATGGAGTTTCTCCTCAAATATGGGTCCCAGTGTTCCAAAATGGGTTCTGTCTGGCATAAGGATTCCAGGCCATTGCCCTTCCATTTCTTGTACTTTCAGCATAATACATCAGTCCTTTATGTGCCCAACCTGACACAAGCCTGCCTACCTACCTGCCTTTCTCTCTCTCTGCCCGCCCACCTGCCTACCTATTCTATCCTATACCCAGAGGTCTCAGGATGGGTTGTAACATTAAAAACCAGTAAACATACACAATGAGCATTAAAACCTGCAAGTTGGGAGGAAAGCCATTTCCTTGTGTAGCCAAAGGCCAGAGCAATGAGATGTGTCTTCACTGCTCTTCTGAATGCATAAAGTAGAGATACCTGAAGCACCTCAGCAGCGAGAAAGTGTACACAAGTTCATATTTAATGAAAACATCTCTATTAAGCCCTTGTGTTTTTCTAGAGGGAAGGTGGAGTATAAATGCACAAATAAATGGAAGATGTTTTTTGTGCGTATTTAAAGGATGCCTTTTCTGCTAAGCTTCTGTATGACAGAATTTGTAATCTCTTAGCTGGCAGTAGGATTTTCATTTATTTTGAAAAGCAATTATATTGATTCCTTCTCCATTTTGCAAGGTTCTAAGATAAAATGGAATCTTTAATATCTCCATTTTGAACATACCTTGTAACTAACAATGCCCATAAGTAAATAGTGCATTATTTGTTTATTTGGATTTTTATTCTGCCCTATATTTGAAAGTCTGAGGGCAGGTTACAACATTAAAAATCCAAATATAAAATGAACAAACTATAACCTTGTTTGAAAGTGAGGAGGAAAAGTTGTTTTTCCTTGTTTAGCTAAAGACCAGAGCAAAGAGGTGCATTAATCCTTTAGAAAGAAAATACTCCCAGGGTTGAACCCAAATCTTCATTCTGTATAATGCCTATATAGGACAGTAAGGCATTTCACACAATGGCATGGATTTACGTTGTCATTTGAATTTATCTCCTCAGAAAGTTCTTGTGATTCAAATGCGTTCATTTCATAACTGTCTAATAATTCATAGTGAATAAATAGGTATTGAATCTAAGGGGAGTTACAAAGTTTCAAAAATGAGCAAAATAGAATATATTGCTAAAAAATCCGTATAAATTAAATACTGTTTATCCACTATAAGATTTTGATTGATTTTGACTTAAGATACTGTTATGGTATTTGGGTGGAAAACTGCTGTTTGTCTCACCAGCTTGAGCCTTTTAGAGTTTGAGAAATAATTTCTTAAAAAGATCTCTGCTCTCTGCTTATAAGAATGGAAGAAATCAGGGTGGTGGAGTAGGAGCGACAAGGGTTCAAAAGGGATGGTGTGAATAAGGTATAGAGTCACATGTTTAGGTTATATTTGACTTGCACACAAAAGCAAAAGGGTTAATATTGTGGAAAGGGAATTTTGTTTGTCTACACTTTGCTTTGAACAAATAGAGGATAGATGAGCACACGAATGCAGTACATTTGAAAATAAATATTGCACTCTAGCAACAGATTCCTTATAGGCGATTCAGTGTTGTTAGTGCCTCTCTAGGTAAAGAAAGGCAGGGAGAGAGGCGAGGAAGGATGGAATCAATTGAACGCAGAGACATTTGAAAGCGACATCAGCAACAGCAGCAGCTTGGGTGCCTGCCTGCCTACTTGTCTCATTCACGTTAATGGAAGAGTCTACAAGGTCTACAGGGAATTTCATTGGCTCTGTCATTGGTTTTCTTTGGTCCCTTATTTATTGCTTGTGGTTTTGATTGTGCAGTATTTTTTTTTCCTGGCAATGAAAGCTTACAAAGATCATGTCTGATTCCTTCTGGACAGTGCTATCAAATTTCTCTCTGCCAGAAACCAGCATGTTGAGGCGATCTAAAAGGTAATTTTCAAAAAACAAAAACATTAGTGTTACTCTGTTTTATGTGACTGGTGGTATTACAAAGATGAATGCTGAATTGTTGAGAAAATATGGTTAAATGTGTGAGTGTGTTCAGTGTAGTATGCATGAAAAAATGGAGTTGCTTGATTTTTGTGTGTGTCTAGAAATAAAAGAGGAAGCTAAAGATGCAGTCTCTTTTCTACAAGATAAAATGAGAACAATGTATATCAGTAAACATATGGTGTTTTTCCCCTCCAGATTAAGCTACTCAGCTGCCAGGGTGTTTACTAGAAAATAAAGCTAAGAAAAAGCTGGAAAAGTCCTCATTTCAAAATTAATTCTTATTAGTCTGTAACAGTATCTCAGGGAACGTTCTTAATCCTGAGCTTCAAGCTGTTATTTAACATATGTGCTTGAATTTTGTCATAACAGGGACTTTGATATGTCATTCTAGTGAATTAATTGGCTCAGTAATCTGATAGGCTTTTGCATTTCCTTTTAAAGTTTAAAAATGCCTATGTGAAATGATGGAAGATAGCTCTAAATCCATGCAAATACTCTGTCCAGACCTTATATATGATATTAGAATGACAGTGCCCAATATGGTTTACTAATTGTGCAGAAGAGCACAATTAGCAGTTTCAGAATGTTTTGTCCAGTATTATTACACCTTTTAGTGAGAACTATGACATGAGTTATCAATAGTTAAGCTTCTTAGCAGTGGGCAAATGAATCTCGAGTGATTTCAACCAGTGTGATAAAAGCATTGGAAATCCTTCATTTGGAAAGCAAATGTGTACAGCGGGAGAACAGGATGTACTTTTAGTCCAACTATTATGAGTGCCTACAACAGGTACAGTTTCTTGTCCTAAAATGCAGAGTGCCGCAAACTTTTTTGATGATTGTAGCAGGAAGCCCCAAAACCCTGTCATATTGTGTAAACAGAAAGAACCAAAACGTTTCCATTTTAGAATCTGCTGGTAACATCTAGTCTGTGAGAAAAGTCTCGAAGTGGAATTTTCTACCCCAATTGTAAATTCTGCCTGGAGCCGGAAAGCACCTGGCACTCCAAGGACGAGATAACGTTAATTGGGAGCCTGTGGATCCAATTGAGGATGAAAGGGCAAGTTCTCAAAACAACTAATGACCAAAAGTGACCTCAGCTTGTATATTGCTTATTGGCTTACATGTGTCATGTGATTTAGCCTGAAAGGTGAATATAATGTGAATGTATTCTATTCTAGAGGTTGTCTTAATCTATCTGACTTTCCTTATGCTTTACCTGATACTGAACTCTGTACATGCTCGTGTTCCTTGGACTTTGATTTTGCTATGCTACCAAAAGGCAAGTAGATGCTTGGATGCTTGTGTAACTAAGGCTGTAACTCATGCAGACGCATGAAGGAACTTTTTATTTGCTGAAGACTTTTATTTTGTATATCTGCTCAACCTTTTGAACTTTGCTTATTTTAAAATAAACCACAAAAAACTCCACAAAGGTTTTGTGTGACGTCACTCGGTCCGTACCAGCAGGGGCAAGGGGCTCCTGGAAGAGTGTGGGGGCACACTTGGGGGTCCTGAGCTTTCTGTTACAACGATGTATAATTTTTCCTTCAGTTTATGATTGTATAGATTTTCCCACCTCTTGTTTGTAAATGGCATTCAGCTTTTTATTATTAGAAAGGCAGTTAATACTGTCAATAACATCAACAATACAGGATCAACAGTTTTAAAGCTACCTAGAACCTTTCACATCTCTTGATACCTCACTGCTTCCTAGCCTTGGTTAGAATTAGAATTAATGATTGACATTCTATTATACAAATAATAAATAATGGATTGTACAATGAACCAAAAACAACAACAGTACTAATGATACTGTTTAGACAAATTATTTCAATGACTTACTGCTATTTTTGTTCTTTCTCCCTAAGCCATTTTTGAAATATTTTCTGAAACCAAGTTCAATAATTGTGGCTAAAAGAATAGAATTTATTTATTGATAGGTACCAGTTTGTTTGGGATGACTCCTGGTGACTGCAAAGACTTACACACAATTTTCTTGGCAGATTCAGAAGTAGTTTGACATTCTTCCTTCAGGGTGTAATGCCAGGAATCAGGCCAACTTTCCAGGTAGATGCCCTGCATTGTTAATAACATTTCACTTCTGTTAATTCTTCATGTGCTTCTGGAGCTCAGCAAGATCTTATCCAAGAGGGGAGCAACTTACTGATAGTAAGCAACTTACTGATAGCAGGCTAACCCTTTTCAAGCTAGCGGCTGCATGCAGGATTAACCACCCTTCTGAGTATGGACAGATTTGGTGGTTCCAAGACATACTTGTGTGCCTTCATGGGTGTACTCTTAGTTTCAGACACAGACATGGCTTACTCATTGAGCCATGGAAGCAGACGGATGATTTGTAGATACAAATGAGAATGCTTTTTCTCCATTCCTCTTTCTCCCTCACACTTTCACTCAGTCAGAAATATTAGAGCTGGTTCAATATATTTATTTCCTTTAAATTTCTGGTATCTGTAGCACTCCTGCTGTACCAGAAGTACATTTAAAAAGATGTTTTTTACTTCAGTTATTCTGTGTGTGGGGGAGGGGAGAGAGAGATGCAATGAGAATGGAAGGCAAATCATGTCAAAGATCTTAGCTTTAAAAAGATACCATGTGACTGTATCAGGTACAGATTAGGACTTCTAGGCTGCCATGGCAACCATAGGGTTATTGCAACATGTGACTTTGACTTGGTTTGATCAACTGGACGGGAGGATGGTGATCTGAAAGTGAGGATATTTATTGTCTTTGATTTTGTCATAGTCAGATCCCTTCCTATTGAGGAGTAGAATAATAGAATCATGGAGCTGAATTGGAACCATAGACTTATAGTTGGAAGTGACCTCTGACCATCAACCCTATTCTGAATGCAGCACAGGTTCTTTATAATTTCATTCCAGTGTAAGGGAAAGAGATATATTAAATTGATCTGCCCCCCCAAAGGCTGATGGATGATTCTTGGAATTTTTTTCAATTGATATAACTGGTGTGCCTGTCAAACTTGTTTGGAATGGAGAGATCACAAATATGCACAAACTAGTTTCAGTAGAGCTGGTTCATTTTAAAAAATGATTCCCTCTAGGGATGTGCACAAATATTCGTACAGATCTGGACATTCGTACGAATATGAATGCTTTGGAACATTTGTACAAAGCTTAAGAAAATTTGTAAAACAGGGAGGTGGGAAAGCGCCTGAGCCAGTCCCATCTGCAGCGGATCCAGAGTGAATTCACCATGGGTTCAAAGTGGATTCAGGGCGGATTTGATACTTTCAGAGCGGATATGCTATGTGATATGTATGGGACACATATGGGATATGTATGCATTCATATTGGAAATTTGTACAAATACATTTGTATTGAATAGAATCCTGCCACATTTGAAGACGATCTGTTCAAATGAATACAAATTTTCTTACATTTGATTCGATATGAATCAAATGAAAAAAAAAGCCCATCTTTGCACATCCCTAATTCCCTCCCCTTTTTCCTTTTTCTGGTTGCTTGTGTGGCAGCAACTTACTGTGTCTTGGCATCTTCCCACTGCATCCTTCAGGCTTACCTTCAACCTTGGGTCTTACCCACTTGGTGGCCTGGGTTGCAACTGGTGGCTGTGCAGTTCTTTGATAGCCCAACAGCACACTTTGTGATCTGCCATGACTTTTGGAAGTTGAGGACTGTACTGTGGCACAGGAGAGAAAGTAATTTGCAGATATGGTGGGAGAATGCTAGAGCATGATGCGGTGATGCTGCATGCACAAAGGGAGGAAGGGGTGAGGCTGGAGGTTCAGTGGTGGAGATCTTACAGGCCAAATGGCTTATTCCCCAAAGTGCTGTCTAATTGTGACCCTCCCTGAGACCTTTGGGTATAGTGTTGGAAAAATAAATTAAAAATCCATATTTGGGAGACAGACTTCCTGACCAGTTTAATATTTTATACTTCTGCACATTCTAAGGAGATAGCTTGGGCGATTGACACGATTGCTTTCAAGCACCCTCTCCCATCAATCGGAGCCCATCCAGCTACCCTTCAGTACTGAGGGCTGTGAAGCAGATGCAACAATGGCTGGATCACAAGTAAAGAAAACTTGACCAAGCATGGGTTAATTACTGTATTAATTATTGGGCCTTCTCTGTGAAGAAAGCAAAGAAGTGCTTCTTCTCCTTTTGTATTATATCCTCTTACTGTCACCCAGCAGAACTGATTCAAGAGGGTCAGGACTTCTTGGATACTAGCTCTGAGCAACATTTTGCAGAACTCTCAGGAGCTTGTTGTGCTGCTTTTGCTATACGCTTTGAGGATAAAGGGTCTCACATTCATCATGACTTGGCCTCCACTTTATATGCAGTGTCATCAAGAAAGGTCACCAGAATATTGTCTAATCAGATATTGAGTGAGTTTCAGTTATTGGCATTTGAGGATGTGGGCAAGTTGCTTGGATGACTGCAGCTAATTACTTGTATTCCCTTTGCTGCTCATGGCTGATCACACTTAGCAGGGAGGAGCTAAATCTAGCAAAGATTTTGACACTGTTGTTCATCGTGTCATCTTCCAAAGGCTTTCTGAGTTAAGTGTTGGATGCACTGTTTGGTGATGGTTCCACTGATATTCAGGGGCCAGATCCTAGAAGGTGATGCTGAGGGAACACCATTCAGTCCCTTCGCAGGCCTCCTTTGGGGTCTTGAAGGATTCTATTTCTACCCCTAATATGTTTAACATCTACATGAAACACTGTGAAATGTCATTTGAAGATTTGGTTTGAGGGTCTTCAGTATACAGATGCCACCCAACTTTACCTCAGTTTCATCACACCCAGAAAGGGCAGTGAATATCCTAAATTGGTGCTTGTAATGGCAGTTGATTGGATGTTAGTGATGGTTAATACGTTCAGGGGGGTGATTTCAACCTGTCCTAGATAGGGCTGCGCTTTCCAGAAGAGACTTGAGTTCACAGATTGGGAGTGTTTATTGATCCATCCTTCTCTCTGAAGACTGAAGTTACTTTGTTAAGAATGCTGGAGAAAGCATTAATATTTAAATATTATAAGCAATAACTCAACAAAGAAGATAAGTAAAGAACTATGTAAGAGGAATTGATTTGTTATAGACTGTGATGGTAAAATAACGAAGTTGTAGCAAAATATAGTAGGTGTGGAACTGTTATGATCTTATAAGTTTATTAATAGAAGTAAATGTAAGCAATAGACATATAATTGATTAAGAATTGTGGATTATAGATTAGTAAATGTCAATATTATAGCAATATATAAGATGGAATAGAAATTCTCCTTTTTTGTTGTTGCAAAAGATAGGACAGATAAGAGACTATCAGAATGGCAGCCCTCTAAAAACCTTTTGCAAAGATCGGCGATAAGTAAGTTTGGTTCTGTGGTAAATGGGGGGTCAGCTGATAAACAACAAGAATCATATAGGGAGCAGATGATGAATAGAACAAAGAGAAGATGTTGGAAAAATGGAGGAAGTCACCAAAAGAACAATAAGAAGATGGAGATATTGTTTGATGTCAGTGGTTTTTTTTAGACTGTTAAAAATCTTTTAAATAAAGAATATATATTTTTAAAAAGGACTGAAGTGACTTTGGTGTCTTAGAATTCATTTTTCTAAGTTATGACTGATACACTGGTTGTATTCTTCCCTGGCTGACAACATTGGTGTGCTGATAACTTTTCGTTCTGAATGCACCAAAGCACTTTGTATGCTGTGATCATCTGATTTTAAGTGCCAAGTTAAACCTTTATATTTATTGAGGTGTTTCACAAAAATATGACTTCATGTGTTTCTTTTTAAACCTTTTAAAGTTGTCTATTGATACATTGTAATTTGTATGTTTGTTTGTTTTGTTTTACCTGTAAACTGCCTAGAGAGCCCAGTTGTTAAACAAACAAATATCACCAGTTCTGTCTTGCGTGGCTGGTGTTAGAAGATCTAGGAAAGAAGATAGTTTGAAGATCTGTTTCCTGCATCATCTGAGACCTGTTATTAATTCTTGACATGATAAAAAGGAAACTGAGTCTTAAGTGGCACAGAAGATACCCAGTTCAGTACCCATCTCCAAAGATGGTTCTGAAATCTATCATTTCTCCTCCTTTTGACTACTGCCTTGATAATGAATTTACTATTTTGATATCCTTTATCGAGTTTGGAAGGATCTTTTATGTAGCATTGAACAATTCAGTTCATTGGTGAACTTTGCTCCCCATTCCAGATCATTTATGAACAAATTAAATAGTAGCAGCCTTAGTACAAATCCTTGGACAAACCTGTTTCTTACAGCCTTTCACTATAAGACATTCTTTGTCACCCTTTCAGTTCTGAAAGGTTAAACCTGGAAAGTTAAAAGAGCGGCCCCCAATTGTTTCTGAAGTATATCTCCCTTCACCACTAGCCAATATGCTTAATGACAAGGAATGATGGGAGTTGTAGTTCCGGAACAACCATAGATGCATGGTTTAAACACCCCTGAGTTAGACAGTACTAAGAGCTATAGGGATCAATCGACATGCCAGACAATTTTCAATTTTAAGGTTCTTCGCCTATTTTCTGGAAGCAAATGCATCTGAATCCCAGTTATTTTAAAAAAGAGTTATTTTTTGGGTGGAGATAAAATTTTATAGTGTAGTCCTCATATTTTTGATACTGTGGAATATAGACATTTATTTTAAAATTGAGATTTAGGTTTAAGGTTGAGGAGTAAACTAGACTATATTATAAATTTATGTGTGGGGGGGATATAAGGACTGTTGGAAACACATTACAAGGGAAGAGGCAACCTTTACATTGTGTTCTCACTTGAGCAAGAGCAGCTTCATTAAAGTGATATTTAATCTTTCTTTCTTAAGGAGAAGCGAGAAAGAAAATTTAAATTGAGCTGTCTTGAAAGTGTCAATGTTCCTGTCCACAGTTCTCTTGAACTACACACTGGCATTCAGTCTGGACAGTTACAGTGGCAGAAAAGTAATCCAAAAAATGTGCAGCCATGGATTTTCTCATCTATGAAACTGGAGTGAATTAATGTATAGAAAACATGTTCTGCTCTTCTTTACTAGGTGGCTCATTGGCTGTATCTTTTAAAGTCCACAGAAAACAAAAATGTTGTTCATTCTGTTTTGGGGGGTAAAATATTAACACAAAGAAAAGTACAACATGTTTTACAATTTAAAAAAGTTAATTTTTTAAAGCTATTGTTTTCTAATGCAATGAAATATATTTTCCACAAAAGAATGCACACCCAGCAAATGTTCACCTGTGTATACAAATGATGAAAATGTTTGAATTCGCTAATTCTGTTGCACTTGAATTGGCCTGCATAGTGGTTTATTTGGAGGCTTCCTGCCAAGGAAGTATGGTAAAACATGCTTGAATCTGTACATGTGAAATTCAGAAAAAACTGAGAAACCTAATATTTTGTACATGGAGAAGACAAAAATTTGTTGAGGTTGGGTGCAAAGGCCTCCTATTGGTGTAAAATATCAGGTGGTTTATACAGCATACCAGATGCATCTAAAAAGTTGGTGCTTTGCTGTTGATTTGAAAAAATAAATTTAGAACTTAATTATCATTTCATCTTTTGGATGTTATACTTCTATGGTGCTTCTGTGAGTCAGTAATATGTAGCTTATATCTAATAAATAATTCATAGCAGTGCCATCTGGAGGGGCTGTGTGTTCAAAAATACAGTAACAAACTTGTTTCCAGTGTATATAATTTCTTGCAACATTTTAACACCACAAATATTGAGGATTCATGGATAGCATCTCAACAGTTTGAAAGAAATTTATATAACCACAAAAGCACCAGCTTTAGGGCTTACAGTGTAACTAACCAAGTCTATTCAGACTTTAGTTCCAATGTGCTTAATGACACTTATTCCTAAGGAAGTGAAGTTAAGGTTGAGGCCCAATTTCATTGTGGGGAATAGAATATTACATAGGTTTTTAAAATCTTGTATGCAGCCTTCTGCTAGATGATTTCTTTTACAGCTGATGGTGCTTGCAGTTGAGAAGGTCAAGGTAATAAGCAAATATAAATAGTCAGCTGGCTATTTCCTGCAAAAGCATGTACCTTGGTAGAGTTAGTTAATCACTCAGAATTAAATATCAAGGATGCCTTTAATTTAACCCTGGATGCTCCCACAGAGAAATAATTCCCCCCCCCAGATGCTAATGGAGTCCCTCTTTTTTTTGGGGGGGGGAGACATCAAAGAACTAGAAGGTGTTTAGGGGGGGAAAAGCAATGTAATTGTTAAAATGCTAAAATGTCTTCTAAACAAAGGCTAAGTTTTTAGAATCTTTTCATGGATAAGAAAAGCACAATGGAAGCTTTAAAACTATGCACGTTCTAGATAAAATAGGCATATTTCCTTCTAGTTAACCAGTAAGATTTGGAATAAAGACTAGCATATAGTCACAATATTCTCTGCCACAGGATATGATTACTACTGTTTGTTCAGATGGATTCCAGCAGGTGTGGCCCATGGCTTTCCAACCTGGGTAGGTGCATTGTCAACCAGGCAACGATCAACCATGAAGAAGCTCACCAGCCTTTGACAGGCCTTGCTTGCCTCTGTGGTAAGCATTCACCCGGTCTGTGCCCACCCAGATTGCAAAGCTATGGGCTGTACTTAGATTTAAGGGCAATTAGGCAAATTCTTGGAACATAGATATATCATTTACAGTTTGCCACTTTAGTTAATCTTTCAGGTTCACAAGTGGGATTCCCCTGAAAATCATTTGCTGCTGTTTTCATTTCATGTTTCTGGGCTTCTGGAATATCTAGCTTGTCAGAGTTTTAGAAACAGGATACTGAACTAGATGGACTAATCTTGGGAGCTTTTCTTAGGCTTCTATGTTGTTGTTATAGTTAATGAACTCTTAGGAGCTGTATAATTAAGTTTATGAAATAGCTGTTCAGATCTGCAAAGCTTGGAGTGATAATAATTATACAACAAATAGTGTTTTAAAGACCACCTGCAGATACAAAATACTAAAACTGCCTAGGCATTGTGGAAAGATCAATTACAATGTCTTAACAATATTTGATACTGCAGTTTAGGTATGCTTGCATTGTCAGACAGCTGTGAAGTTTCATGCTATGTATTTGTGATACTGATGTGTTATTTCACTCACTAAACTATTTAGTAAGATACTCATTGCAGGTTCCTGTTTGTAGCATCAGTGCATATGGAATGCTAATAATTTAATGTGTTATTGTGAGGGCACTTTTTGAATCTGAAAACAATCTTATACTGCACTCTTACTTGGCTATTTTCTATTTGAAGGACTTAATTATTCCTGTTGTCAGTGGTACGAATGCTTACAAAATTGCTTCCATCACTAAATTACTATAATTAAAGCTATAACTTCCATATCTACTTAGTGCTGTTGTGCAGCTGGTGCTTTTTAAGGCTTGTATACTTTGCTACATTGTGATTAAAAATCTTAAATATTTGTTTTCATCTGCAAAATGTTCTTCATAAAGTAACATTTTTGAATAGTGTTAAGAAAGATACTGTCAGAGTTGCCCTGGTTTTCTGAGTGCAAGTAAAGATTTCTATATCAAGCTGGATTCCTGAAGAAATTGAGTAAGGGCTAACTGGTTAACTAGAAGAAAAAGTTTTTGCTGCCTATTATAACATTCCAGTGAAACAAAGGTCAAGTGCTAGTACAGTCTCCAGTTGCACCACCAGCATTTGAACAGTGGATGGGCAGGCCTGGGCAGGCCATATCGCCATGGGAAGAACTGCAACAAATCCAGTGCATGCCTGGACATTGCCATGGTGATTGGGATGTGGCATGTCACCTCAACTGTGTTGCGAAGCCCACTTGCAGCATCTCAGCTGGAAGGGGGGTTGCCAGTACTGCTGACCGGGGAGTACATTAGCTGTTTCTGGTTAATGGAGACTGGCTGGCCTTAGTGAGCTCCAGGACAGGTGATGTATGTGGGGGGCTACTCTGTTTGACATGGAGTGTGTGTGGGGGGGAAGAGGATGTGGACACCCTTGTTGTGTCTGCTTACTTTAGCATATCGCCATCTCTTGGTTGTTTGGGGTTTTGGGATGCCCCTTGTGGGGGCTGTGTGCAGATAGGCCTTCTCAGGAACTGCTGGAATTGCTGTGTGGGGTAAGAACAAATAGGCCTTACATTACAGTATTTAGTTTTACCATTTGCTGTGCCTTCAGTGGTTCTATGGAAGAGGCAGTTTTAGCAGCTACAGTCTGTAATGTAGCCTGTTCTGTACAGTCATTTAAGGTATAACACTCTTGTCCTGTTTTCCATTTGATTTCAAATAACTCCTCAAAGCTGTGGTGTGCTGAACTATTGGTGTGCTCACCTATTACAATACCCATGGACTATATATCTCAGCATTCAAATCCTAGTATTCATCCCAGCATGAGCTAGCACAGAATGTTGGGACTTGTAGTTCAGACAAATAAGAGAACCAGAAGTTGAGTATTCCTGGTAGTGGCTTCCAGACAGTTGCAAAATCACTGCTTTATTGTCACCAATTGCCAGGTGTGAATCTTTATGTTCTAAATACCCCAAATATCAAATATATTTCAAGTAATAAGAGTAAATAAACCAGCATCCAATAGGGATAAAATTGAAATAGCTGTTAGTTTTTCTGTAGCTTTTATGTGTACTTGTGAAGAAGCTCTTTAATTGGATATGAACTTTATTGGTGACAATACTACCCATATCATGCGATATGGATATATGCTTTCTCTTCTGCCCGCTCTGTAGATGTTCTCATATGTTATCTTGCTGAATCAGTGCTGTGAGAGAGCAGAGATAGCGCATCCAATTACAATATCTGTGGACAGTGTTCCATAGTGTTGAGTTTCAAGAATGCACTGGAAACTCTTAAGCACATGTAACAAATGTTATTTTTACTTCCATGAGTCTGGGATTAACCCTGTCTAATAACTAGCTTTCCATCCTTCCTTATCCATTGGTACATACAACTATTATCTCAGGTTATATATTTCTCTCTCTTTTTTTTAAAATCATAAAGCTGGAAAGATATTTGATAGAAAACCTATTTGCTAAAATAAACATTATTTCATAAACATAAAATGGAAATGGGTGACAGTAGCATAACTTGCAATTAGAAGTCTGTGCATTCGATTGTTCTTGTGGTCTTATACAGTTAACATAGCACACATTCAGAGATGGAGTCAGAGATGGATGGCCATATGAGAAAGCCCTGCCCCTTTCCGTCTCCAGTTCTTCCACTGCCTTCATCGTAGCAAAAGCAGGAGGAGGTGTAGATAAATATTTAGAATTATGGTAGTAACTAGACAGTGTTATTTGGACTGTAAACCTGAAGATAAAGGGTGTTTTTCCACTGTCACTAGAAGTACCCATTAAGTAC
>MTQE01001134.1:55834141-55852199 GCA_014337955.1 Aspidoscelis marmoratus | reverse complement strand
GGTGCTAGCCTGCCCACAGTGGAAACGCCGGAGCACCCATGTGGTGAATCCGTGTCAACCCATGTGGGGCCCACCCGTCACCCCAGGTTTTTGTGGGGACAGGGGATGCAATCTCTGTAGATGCTCTGGAAATTCTCCAGAACTTTGTAATAAGCTCCAGAGATTCTCCAGAGCGATCTGCTGCAAACTTCAAAGATTCTCCTGAGCCTTTGACAAAGTTCCATGACATAGGCATTGCTCTTGCGTGGGATCCTCTTCAGAACCTGTGCTATTCTTCAGAGCCGGCTTTGGAAATTGTGCACAGGCTTTGGAGTTTTGGGTTTCGGGACAACCCTCCCATGGGTGCTCCCCCTAGAGCCCCCCCCCAGACCCCATTGCCTGATCACGGTGGAAACACACTGAATAATCCAGATTTGATGCCTGAAGACCTCATTGTAGACCCCTTTAATCGGGTCTACAGGAAATCTGGATTATAGGTCCTGAAGGACCCATTCAATCCGGATGTTCCTAGAACTGGTGGAAACAAATGTGTCTCTAATGGGGTCTGCATTGGAAATGGGGTCTTCTTACTCTGAGACGAATGGGTCCCTGGGTGTTTTTCCACTTAGCACTAGAGTACCCATTAAGGCCCATGAAGGCTCCTTAATGAGTACTTAATGGGTACTCTAGTGCAAGTGGAAAAACACCCCTTAATGGTTCACTAATGGGTATTTAATGGGTACTTAGTGCTAGTGGAAAAACACCCGATATCAAATATCAAACCTGTTATTAGCCAATTAAAACCATGTTGATTTCAAAAGTTTAAAGAATTTAATACCCATCTAAAGAGATATTTATAAAGCAACCTTTTAGCTTCAGGGTTTGGTACTATACTGCTAGATTAATTATAAAAGGATAACCTGTACAATGAAATTACTACTGTTAAGGAAAAAACATTATATACCTGAACAGTACAGGTTGTATCATATATACTGATTTTACTATCATTCTCCTCTGTACTGTCAGTGGCAAGAGCATTATGGCTTGAAGATTTGACCACATATTGCCAAAGTCAGAAGGTAGAAGTTTTAAGTTTGTGGCTGGTCAAAACAAAACAAATGGATTCCTTTCAGTGTAACTTTGTAAGGAAGGAATTTTCAAAAATAATTTATCCCAAAATAATTTCAGTTCAAGTAGAGATTGCAAAAATCACTTTATATATACCACAGCAATCTATGGAGAACATGCTTTTTTAAATGAATGAATTCTTCATCTACGGAAGTATCCATTAAATGCAAAACACCAGCAGATTGAAGTTGTTTTAGAGAGAAGCTAAAATTTTGTTCAAGTGAATAGGTAAACTCTCTCCCTGCCCCCCAGCAACAATGAGTAGTGACTAATTCGTCCATGATAACTTGATCATCAGTGTCATGGTTTCTTGTGTGTTTAAAGCCTTTTGGATGAGAGATGAATGGAATACCTGAGGTAAACACTCTGGCCATTAATGAGTGCAAATGGGATATTAAGGCAGGTGAAATCTGCTGTTTATAAATTTTAAATGCTGTTGGCTTCATCTCTCTCTAGGACAGATGGGCGTCGTTGGTCCTTGGCCTCCCTCCCCTCATCTGGGTATGGTACAAACACTCCCAGTTCAACAGTTTCAGTAAGTACAGTAAGTTCTTTGCTTACTATATTACATACTTTTTGAGTGCCCTCTCTGACCTTGATACTTGTCCGTTTAGCAGTCACTGCTTTTGTAGTTCTCCCATAGTAAATCTTATGGGTGAGGGAATCATTTTGGAGTGTGACAATTATATGGAGACACAGTTTTCATTTTCTTTTCCTGTTATGTGAGCTACAATAATAGAGCAATGTTATTTACATTATTTACATATTTATATTAATTCTGTTGAGATACTTGATGACTGGGAATAAGAAAGTTCTGGCTGTGCTAGTGCCTTATTTGGGCAACAGTTGATCCTGCAGGCAACAAATTATGAATATGCATAAGTTAATTAGGTATTTTGTAATTAGGCATTATGCCAATTTCATGATAGTTGTAACCTTCCTTCTACTCCATATTTTGACCATGTTATCACTAGGTTGCTTTTATGTTGTTTGCCTCAAGTGATACAGTAAACTCTCACAGAAAAAGCATTTTGAAATTGATTATATTTAAAGTTTGGACAAACATTCATGTAGGTTCATTTTCACATGAAATGGGTGTAATGCAAATTTCCTGAATTTTCATAGGTAAGTCTTGTATTTTAGAGTGGGGATGGTGCATGAATATTTTACCTCTGTTTGCTTTGCCACAAAACAAACCGGACAGAAATTTGCATTCCTGTGAATAGAGCCAATTTAAATCTGCTAGGCTTTAAATTCGATTCAAATGCTTGTCAATCCCTGCCGCTACCACTTGCACCTCCAAAACTGATCCAGAGGTGATTTGCCTAGCGGTGCTGCCACCCAAACACTACCGGCACAAAAGCTTTCACGTGCAAAGGTCACGTGAAAGCAAAGGTCAGTCTTCAAATATAGACAGTATTTGATTCGAATGCAAAGTTTTGGACATTCACTATTCATATAAAGTGCAGAGAGGTGATGAACATTTTGCACCCATCCCCATTTTAGAGAGAAACATTTACATTTAAGAAGAGAGGCTGTAAAGAGGAGCATTCATATGGCCAGAGACTGGGGGAAAAAAGGTGTTAAACCTTTTCAGTGATAGATCTTCCTTTTCTAAGGAGATTAATTAAATGCTATTTGAAGACTGCTGTTCATTTTCTTTTTCTTGTTAAACAAAAGAGTAGGTAAGGTTACTATGGCTGTGTATGCTAAGTCCTTTGCCTCATGATAAGTATACCTTTGCATTGTTCTTAGTCATCCTGTTCATCTCAGGAGAAGCTGCACCAGCTTCCTTATCAGCCAACGGCAGATGAGTTACATTTCCTGACGAAGCATTTCAGCACTGAGAGCATTACGGATGAGGAAGGGCGGCATTCTCCAGCAATGCGCCCCCGATCTCGCAGCCTCAGGTGAAGTTACCTACTTTTGGCATGTGGAATTTATTTCATTCGCCTAGTTTTCTGTTATTCTCTTTTGAAAATAACCATGTGAAGTTGCACTGCAGTACTACAAAGAAGCAGGCACAGTCATTGAAAGCTTTCTAGTGTTGTTGCATTATTTCTTGGGAGCACTTGGATTCAGCCACATTGAGGTTTTTCAGTTGTAGTTGAAAGTCCTCCTTATCCAGATGATATCTTCACAAGAGAATGCCTCTTCATCCCAGTTTTGGATAATAAGTCAGTTATTTGACTCTTCTTAATCTGATGTTAAATCATGACCTGTGTTAACTTGGTGAAGTCTAGTTAAGGATAATTCCTTTTCTCAGAAATATATACATGTTTTTCCAGAAGAACTCACAAACAACTGGTCTTAACATCATTTCCCTTGATAGTCTTGAGTACAGATTGCAAACTTAAGACCATAATATTTAGGCTGTTTTACTGTGCTATGTAGTACAGTCCTCATTAAAATGTTATGCTCAGTCTTTTAGCTATTTTATTTATTAATTTTAAAATTTATATTCTGCTTTTCACCTAAAGATCTCAACAATAAAAAGATAAAATATAAAGGATAATTTAAAACATATTAAAAATCTCTCTATATAAAACAACATACCGCCTCCACAAGAATAGTATCTAAGGAGCTCAAGGTGCAGCTTGTTCCTGAAAAATAATAATGAATACACATAACTGATCTAGAAAACAGTTTTCCTGCATATCTATACCATTACAGTAATGTTTCTGAATATAACATGAACAACAGTACTACAGTAAATATAGTACCTCCAGCCCATGTGGACTTCCACTTCTTGTGACAAACTAACCAAGTGATAAATGAAACTGAAGTAGATGGTGAAAATAGTAATAATGATAATATAATAAATCATATAAATAAATAAAGCTGAGTAAAAACAATGCATAGATAGAAAGATAGCTGGTACCACCTTTGGTCCATTGAGATCCAACTAAGGTTTGTAGAGTAGATCACACATCCTGGAGTACCTTCTGTCTACCTTGACCCTGCATGGTTCTGTTGCTGAGATCCTTGTTTGTTGAAGTGGCTGCCAACAAGACTTACAGTATGATGGGATTTCAGTTCTATGGCAAACCCACCTAGATCAGCAAAAAACTGAGCTGAGCCCTTAAACAAAGCTACTAACAAGCATCCTTTTTGTCTGCATTAGTTGGCTCTGCATTCAGATACTATATTCAAATGTTGTCAGGTTGGTTTGGCTTCTAAACTGGCACATATTAACTCAGTAGTATCTGGATTCTGGAGTTGTTGCAACCAGACAAATGTTGGTATCAGCAACATTGCCCTGTGATTCACAATTTCTAATTCTTCCTTGTGTACACTTCAATAAATCTTGGAGTTACTTACTGTAACATCAGTTTTATCCCAAAACGAATTACATTGAATTTGACATGTTTAATTTAAAACGGCTGCTTTATTGACAACCTAGATTCTAGTATGATCAAGATGTTCCAAGTTTCATTTATTTAATTACCTATATAACTCTTGAAGACTATTGCTAGTATGCTGAATAATTGGTAGATTTGTAATAAAGAATGTAAAGTTGTTGATCTTCATTAATTTAATTCAAGACTGTTAAAAAAAGTATAGTTTGTTTTTGTTCCTTTAACTGTTATAAAGATGACTGCTTATTCTACTTCTATCTGTCTTATAAATACTATGTAAATTACTTCCCCCTTGCCCAGAAAAACATATAAATTATGTTTGTCAAAATCTATTACATTAAATTATTTACTCTCAAGTTACCATGTATAAGGCAAAATATTATAAACAGAAAACCAGGATTCAAGGAAAAATAAAGTTCTCATTTGCTGCAGTTAATCAAGCAACAGGGTATAACTCCATTACCTCATTCTGCCTTCAAGGCTATTTAATGAGAGTATGAGTCATACCATTACATACCAGCGTCTGATATATGATGATGAAATGAGGAGAGACTATACTGTTTGTACAGCAATGTTGTAACATCTGTTAGGGTTTAAAATATATCACCTCAAGCAATAATGTTCCTAAGCATTTTAGTAAGGGAAGATCAACAGGGTTTTGTTTTTATTAGTCAATCAGTCATGCTTGCCTGTGACACAGATGTTACATTTTTTAATCTTCTGCTCCTTCATTTCCAATACATTTTAACAGAAAGGTGACCCACTAGATTCCTATACAAATTGCTTTTATAGTAATTTGTTCTCCCATCTCACACACTAAAGACCATAAAAGTCTGTAAATGCCATGGAATGTATTTCTACTAAAGATAGGTGATATTAAATATATATATGTGTGAATGTTCTAGAAGGAATGGCACCACTACTCTGAAGCAAGTGTTGATTTTCTTAATTTCCACTGGGATAGTATAATGAAAAGGTTTTAGCGTGTGGTGATCAAGTTTCCAGAGATGGTCGTCAGTTATTACAGTCTACTACGATAGTTCAGAGTGCCTGTCCATAAAACAGGGAGACAGAACAAGAGAATGAGTTACAGATCAACAGGTTGTTAATTGTCTTTTGCAACAAAATGTGCCCCAAAAGAAATTTACTGTTTTGTCTTCTGTAGTGCATATTTGTGCACCTCTTGATCAGTGCTTTACCTTGCTCAGAACCAGTTTATCTATATTAAAACCCATCTAACATTTGTCCTTTTCCCCATATCCAAGACAAATGTGCTTGATTTTTCCTTGGTCTCTCTCATACTTTCTGTGGCCCATATGCTATTGAAACTCATCATTATTTTCATTTTGTATAGTTGCTTGAGGCATCCAGGTAGTGATTGCTGTAGATGAATGTGTCTCAACTACGCTTAAACATTCAAAACTTTCTTTCCCCAGTCCTGGACGTTCTCCAGTGTCTTTTGATAGTGAAATAGTAATGATGAACCATGTATACAAAGAAAGATTTCCAAAGGTAAGAACCATTACTGATTGATGTAGAGAACAAGAACAACAGCAATTCTGTAACTGAAGTTAGTACTCAGTTCTTGAAGCCTTGCAAGTAGAATGTGAAAATGAATAAACCAGAGCCCTATCACTTTTGCAGCTGCTGTTGAATGCAATTTTATTTTAATTTGTCTCCTGAAATTGTATGTAAAAACCTTTAAACACACAAGAAAATATGTTTATTATATTCTTATATGTGTGGTGATCTTTAGAGGTTTTAGGATTTTGGATTTTAAAGGTAAATGAATTATAAACTACTTCTAGACTTATATCTGATACGACTAGATCTAGACTGGCCTAGTTGAAATGAAAACAGCTGCAGCACTGTTATGGTTTTATCTGCTATAGACCTTTTTATCAGCAATATACATTTGATTAACTGAATTCCTGTCCTGGAAAAGCTTGTCCCTATATATATTTAAGGCACCACAAACTGTTCCCTTGCTATAATAGACTGACACAGATACCCTGGAAGTTAAGAAGGATGCATTTCTCCATACCCAGTTGAACTTAAAAAAAAACAAAAACAATGTCTGACCTTTCAAGCCAATTTTTGAAATCCTTATTAGAGATCCTTCTCTGGATTCTTCTGTCTTCATAAATTAGGCATGTGATGAGCAAAATTATTTTTATAGCTGTTTTTCATCTTTAGAGTGCTCTAATCAAATTCCAGGCTTGTCATGGCTATTTTAAAGTTAAAAGCAAACCTCGAAAAATTGGTGTCTAATGTCTCATGCTGGCCATCTAATTGATTGGCCTGTAGATTTCCACCTGATCTTACTCACGGTATGAGAAATATTCTACAGTTTTTTGCAAATATGCTAAAACAGTGCTATTTTCATCTGGGAATAATAATGTCAGTTACTTCTGTGAGAAAGTTTTGTTTCATCATTGTCAGAATTTCTAAACCTTTAAGTAAACCCCACTATTTGGGGGTTCATATGCATAGTTTAGTTCATGTTTAACTGTCTTGTTATTAGCATTTTAATAACTATTATTTGACATTTCTCAGGCCACAGCCCAGATGGAGGAACGGCTGGCTGAGTTTATTGCATCCAATGCATCAGAGAACGTACTACAACTAGCAGATGGGGTCCTAAGCTTCATTCATCATCAAGTTATTGAGTTGGCCAGAGACTGCTTGGATAAATCACGTGAAGGACTTATTACATCTCGGTATTTTTATGAGCTGCAGGAAAACCTTGAGAAACTGCTACAGGATGTAAGTATTTCAGTAGCAGACATACTGTGCTACATGAAGCACTATGCTAGTGGAATTACTTAACCAGAAAGAGATAGGAAAAGCATTTCAACCTTATATAATCTATAATTGGGGGGGGGGGAATCCACACCTTTGAAACAGTGTCAAGAGTAAAGGTACACTTTTTCTTCTTGAAAATGTTCGAAGAGTTTGGTTAATTCAAGTAAACCAATCCAAATATTTGCTAATCCAAAATTCTGAGGTGTATAAAACAGAACATGCCCATAAAAATGTATGTGGAAATTGTATACTATATGAAATATTTAATATTCTTCTCATAGTTTCCAATATCCTATATTACATTTGAGACCTTCAGGTATAGGGCGGGATAGAAATACAAACAAACAAACAAACATTTGTATTCTAACCATCCTTCTGTTACCTGAAAATACTTTTTTAAAAAATAAAACAATTCACTTTCCGCTCATAGGGTGATCATCCCTTCCCACATTTTGGATCAAGGAATGTCTCCATTATCTAAGGTTTTACTGTATCAGGCAGTCTCCAGTTCTTTTTTCTGTTATCTATCAGATAGTCTTACAGTTCCCACCTTGGAAGTACGTGTTGCTATAAGTGGAAGCTTGTAAAGCGATATTATAGAGCAAATTCAGGCTTCTCTTCAGATTCTTACCTCTAATACCTGGAAACTGCTTCAAGTTCAAGTATCTGCAGATAGTTACTGCTTGGTGGTTTATCTGTAGACTTCATGTGGTTGCTTCATGGGGGATAAGAAAAAGAGGAAAGGCAATATGGCATTGCTGCCCTCTCACTCAAGACTTGGCAGTAAAGCTTGGGCTGGAAATGTTTGTTTTGAGATTTGTTTGAACTTTTTGTGGAGTTGTTGTAATATAGTTCTTGTAGCACACAACTGCCCCTTTTCTAACAAGGCAGTGCTGTGATAGGGGGAGATGGCATTTGTTAATGGTGGTTTTTTTTCAAAAAACAAAAACATTAGGCAGTGGGAGGGAGAATACAAAGGACTGGATTCCAAAGTATTGAAAAGTATTTCACTTTTGTTATTTTCTTCATAACCATCCTTGAGTTATGATTGAATTTCTCGTAGCAAAATATCTGACTTATTAATTCAAGCCACTCAAATTATTGAAGTTATCAGTCACATAGAACTATTGTTGGCAGACATAGGAGAGAATAAATGCAATTCAGTTACATTAAGCACCACTGCTTCTCTGAATTTCACAGAGATGTAAATACATATATAAATCCCTTTGTCTAAATCCATCAAATGCAAAAGCACTTAAAGCTCTACAACACTGTCTGTTGCAAATATAACCCCTTCAGGTTTCAATAACTATTTAAGGGAGACTTCTGCTTATATCCCACCAAGAGCAAGATCTTTTGATGTGGTATATTGAGCCTGTGAAGGTGGCATTTGCATTAGAAGAAACAACTATCCATCTTTTAAATGTGAGAACAGCCCCTCCTCTAAAATGTCCCTTTGTCCCTAGCGCTAAAAGACTTAATATAAACTGTTCTAATAAAGTGCAGTATTATTTACTTTTTCAGGGGAGAGACAATGCACAAATTACAATAATAAAATGCCTTTTTTTGAAATAAAAGCCAAAATTCTGTCTATTCTGTTTATTTTCTATGTGTACATTATAATTAGTGCTGTTCAAATAAAGAGATATAGAAGTAGAAAATTTAAAAATTAATTTGCGTTGAATTACCCAGAAATACAATTCTGGATTAAATACATACACTTTGTACATTATAAAATATACAGCTTGTGGTTTTTTTTTTAAATGGTGGTTTTCCCAGGATATGGAAAAGTGCTAAGTAAAACAATGGACATCAGTAAAGTTTATATTACAATTTGATATATTGAGGCTGTAGATAAAATTGCTGTGTTAAGAAGGTTTAAGTACAGATGCATTGGTTCTTGTCTCTGGAATTTGGCTGGCTTGACCTATATCAGTATATTAGCTCAGTCACATAGATATGGCTAGAATATCACCTACTGTTGGTCCTACTAAACCTCTGGGGAGGACAGTGATTTTAATTTCATGCCCCAGTAGCTACAGTTAGTGACAGATGAGTCCTTCAGATAAGGAAATCACTCTGGAACTTGCCCATTCCTACCTCCAATACATATGTTAAAGGAAATGACTTTGTCTCAATAAGCAAATGGCACAGAACCAGCTTCATCCTGTAGTCCTCGTGTTTCTCCTGTCCCTCCCCTTGGAGGGAGAGCTGAAATGATAGCCACAACCTTCAGACAAATATATTGTCATTGGAAACTGCTGATTAGATGTTGAACATCATAACAGTGGAGAAGAAGCCTATCATAGGCACCTATTCAATATATAATTATGTGCTGAAGATGCAGTAAGAGTGAAATATATTCTGAAAAAGTTATTTGAAGAGATGACAAGTCTATCTTACTAAAAAAGAGTCAAGAGGCAGCAATTTTACTGTCAATGCTAGAACTACAACATTGTGTTGATAACATGGCTGAGTGGCTGTTAAAAGTTATGTTTGAATTTTGCTTTCTTCTGTATTTTCATTACATTGTCATATATTGGTATAATAAAAAATAGCTTTTTAATATTCAGAATATCCTATAAGGTTATAAGAAGACTTTGGTAACACTCCTGACATAAATTAAACAGTTTCCCTTCTGGATTTTGTTTGTGTAGTATTTGAAAGTAAATTGATATTCTGATTGCATGACATGCTTGAATTTTACTAATTTTACTAACTGTATTGATTTATAAAATGCTAGTATGTTGCTTTAGTTTAAAAGGATAAATCATTCCTGCAACTTGTTGAATAAAGCTGTAGTACTGGGCCTTTTATTTTCAAAGTTAACTTGCTTGGCTCTGTAAATTTCATAAGTGAGCCAAATTTAGTAGTTGGTAATTTTTCCATAAACAGCATGTTGATAAATGCCTTTCCTTCGATGCTTACAGTTGTCGCTACTTATAATTTGAGGCTATCTTATTTTTACACATTCCTCTGTGGTGCCAGAGCTTTCTTATTGTTTGTGTGCATTTTCTTTTAAATGATATAGTATTAGATTTTCTGAAAGTTTTGTTGTACATTTGTTGATAAAGATTTTGTATCTGCAGTTTTCCAGAAACCTTAGATTATTATTGCTGGCCATCAGAGTTTAAATCCTTGTATTTCTGATGATTATTTATAGTGTAGCTACACTAGTATTACATTTTTTAGAGTACCGTTTGGTGAACCTTAAAAGTGAAGCCCTCTTATACTTTAATGTAGCCTTTACTCCACTGAACAAGGAAAACAGAAAGCTAGGTAGGTTATTTAGTGAGCAAATAAAATTTAGTCACTATAATCTTTGGACATTATGTATCCATAGAAGAGAAAAAATACTGCAGTGTAATGGCATATGTTACTAATACCATAGTAATATCAATCAAAACTCATTTTGGCACAAGGAATAAAATAATATTTTGGGGCAGGGATCTTTAATTTTTCAGTTCTGTATAAAGCTTTTATAATATTGCAGAACTGTTATAAAAGAGAATATGAGCACTTATTGTATACTCTAGCAAAATAGCCATTAGGTTATAAATTCATTTATGGAGTACTTTACCAAGTTCTAACTCTGGTGAGTTTTCAATGTCTGCTTAAGATACACTTGTTGTATCCCCAAGTGTTTTATGGTTGCTGAGGTCATAGCTTCACTGACTACAGATCTTTACATAGAGATTTTAATCGTTTTTATTGTTTGCTTATTTATATTCACATGTTTTTCTTTAGTGAACTTCCCTGGGATTTTTTAAATCATACACTGTAATGTTTTAAGTATATAAACAAGTATTTATTATTTGTTTAAACTGTGATGTAACATTTTTTTCCACAGGCTCATGAGCGATCAGAAAGCTCAGAGGTGGCATTTGTTACCCAGCAGATGAAAAGGCTGATGATTATTATTGCCCGGCCTGCCCGGTTGCTAGAATGTCTGGTAAGCAAGCCACGTCTTTAAAGAAATGTAGCAATAGAAGGTTTCTAGAGCTGAACTGTAAAATTGGTGGAATCCAGCATATTCTACCAATGGTTAATGTAACAAAAGAGACATTGTAAAAGAATAGTGTGTGTGTGTGTGTGGGGGGGTGAGCTATCTCAGTGGAGAAGCATCTGTGTTGCATTCAGAAGATCCCAGGTTTCATCCTAGGGTGTTTTTCCACTGTCACTAGAAGTGCCCATTAAGGACCCATTAATGGGTACAAAAATGCCATTATGGTACCCATTAATGGGTACTTAATGGGTACTTTTAGTGACAGTGGAAAAACACCCCTAGACACCCTTACAGAAGGAGGATGTCCGTGGAGGACTCAGTTATGTACTCCTTCTCTTCTGATAGGGATTTGTGCTTTTGAGTCTATAATTTGAAAGTAGATCACTCACCATATCTCATGCAATTTGAAAAGTGGTACATGTCCTTTTGCCAGCAGTTATTAACCTTTTCTTTACCACAGACCCCCTTTACATATGTCTGTTGCTGCATTGCCCACTCGCCCAGTCCGCCTTGCATTCCCCCCCCCCCCGCCCACCACATGACCCCTGTGAAGCCTTTATGGACCCTGGGGTCCCCAGAGGCCAGGTTAAGAACCACTTCCTTATGCTATTTCAGTCGTTCTTTACTTTTACAACCTTAATAAGGTTTCTTCAACTAAACTGACTATTAAAATTTCAGTAAAAGTGACATTGTTGTGTGTCAGTTTTCCTCCTGGTTTTTTGGCAAAGAAAACAGAAATAGGTAACAGCACCACTGGTAGAGCAATGAATTTCAAAGTGTGTTGTGACAGCCCTGGGAATGGTATATTACCAGATTTCAAGCTATACAGTATTGTTCTGCTTCATCTATTCCAGTAGTGTTCAGATAATATTTATGAGCTAGTTTTGTAGTTTAGCGTACTACATGATGTAACCCTGTATTATAAGTGTAATATTCAGTAAAAAAAATCTTGCTCCAGTTGCTGTTGCCCCAGTTACTGTTGATTTCATGTGGTAATAGAGAGCATCTGGTTTTATGTAATTATTCTTCTATATATGGCATAAATAGATAGAATAATGATTAAATGCTCATAATTGGTTAGTGCAGATTATTGTTCCACAAAGGATATACTTCCAGCTATGTGAACGATTTACTAAGATGAAATTATTGAGCCTATTAATTGCTTGAAGGATAAACAATGAGGAGATAAAAATTATAATTACTTTGTGATTTACCTTCCTGCACTTCTGCTTTACTTGCCAGATGAATTCCAAAATGTTAGTATTATACAACCTGGCACATGTCCAGAGATGACAGCCCTACTCAGTTGCAGCTGAGATGTGGTTGCATATACACCACTTAGATTCAGTACCTTGAGACCAGTTTTCCCTGGCCTCGTGCCTTACAGGCCGTGTCCCCATGCAAGCCGTCTGGGTGTCCCCATGAGAACTTTGCCAAACGCTGGTATGGGGGAGCAGCGGCACCTCCTCTCTGACCCCTCTCTTCTCATTGGAAGCCAGATTGATGTCAGCCCACCCCTGTGCCACGTTTCCCCCCTCTTAGCGGCACTGACAGCCAGGACTGAGGTGGGAGGCACAGAAACGAGTAAAAATAAAAATATATATTTTAAATTTTTTAAAAAAACAAAGCTGCAATGAGGTTTAGTGGCAGTAGGCGCTTGAGCAGTTTTGCACACCTCTGCTCCACTGGGGACCATGAGAACGCCTGTAAACTGAAAATAAAGCCTTTATTTATGATCGCCTTGCCGATCAGGGAAATGGGGGTTGCGAATGGAACAAAAATCAAGCCATTATGCAACCTGCCTTGGCATTCCTGAAATGGGGTTGGAATTACCTCCGTGGAAATGGCAGAAAATTAAAAAACCAAGCCGTTCTCCAGCCTGCCTTTGCGATCAGCATTTTAAAAAGTCAGTGGCTGTGATCTTCAATGGACAGGACTGACAGCAAGCACACCTCACTTCCCAATGATGTGAGCGCAAATCTCCTCCCCGTTAGCCCGCGACCGTCCCCGTGTGCATTCCCGGTTCGCTGAGCAATGCGTGCCGTTCCCACAAAGCATGCCGAGACTTGTTTTTTCAGGTATCAAATCTGGTACCCTTCTGGCATGGTTTCGGGGGAATTTGGTACGCTTTTCACAGACCAAATCCAAAACCCCTGGGGACAAACCTTACCAATTCCACACTCGGAACCGTACCAGAGTTGCATGGGGACACGGTCACAAATATTTTGCATATGGATGGAAATGGTCCAGAATATTTGTAAGGGACCAGGCCAGGGCATATGGGTCTCAGTGTCCTGAATTGATATATGCTGTATTCAGTAATGGACGGTATTGGCAGGTGGAGGCAGAATTTTCTCCCCTACCGCACTGGCTTCATTTAAGCTGCCTTACACCAAAAAAATTTCCTTTGATGTAACTCAGAATGGCAGGGGAGGAGCTTCTGCCTGTGCATACTATTATGGGTTGTTGCATCCTGTATTTGTGACTACATAAGCTCTTCCAAGCTTATGTTTTGTTTTATTTATTGTGACAGCAAGATGTGACTGTTACAATCAAGGAGCCATTTATCCTACCATCCTCATCCTGCCCCTGCCCCTGCTGTTTTTGCCAATCACTGCTGCTTGCAAATCACAGATGCGTAAATGTAATGTCTTGGGGAGAAATTATGTGAAGTGTACACAAAAAAATTCATATTCCCATAGCTAAAGCGTGGCTTTTTAAATATTTTTCAAATAGACTTGTGAAACTCACCAGCTTATAGAATGGATGCTTACATTTAAATCAGTCTTTCAGACTCCCATGGTATTATTTTGAGGTTCTTTGGATGACTCACAATTTAGTTGTATAGTTTAGTTCAAAGCTAGAAGCAGTGGCCTCCATTTATGTAAGGCTGATGAAAATCCAAGATTTCATGGCTGCAGCCTTTCTCAAGTTGAATTTGGAAGGGGCGAATTCCCCACTCTTGGGCTGCCCTCATCATGCCTCTGTTGCTGGTAGCTTCTAGAAAGAGTACTTTGCCAGAAGTCCTTCAGTTTTGCACATTTGATATCCATATCATCAATGCCCCTGTGAGCCAGCCCAGCGTTATCAAAGAGTTGAGATTGTATTGTTGCTTTTTTCTTTACCTGTAGATAAATTTTCTTATCACTAAAGCCTGGTGCAGTATATGAAATTTGAAAATACTGTACAAATTCCACAATGCATCCCATAATATATAATATACTGTTAGCTTTTTGTCATTTTCTTCATTTCCCCACCTTGTTTTTGATGATTGCACTTTAAAATCAGGCAGCACAGTTCTTGTGTTGCTCTGAATTGGCCTTAGTGTAGCTTGTACAGTGTGCCTTTGCGTCTGCTCCCTATTAGGATAAAAAATGACTCATGAAAGAAAACTAAATGTGATAAGAATAGATAGTTAAAGTTTAATGATTGGTCTATTGACCTTATCATAAAAAGAAATTGATAAGAATGCATTATCAGAATAGATCCTTTCTGAGTCAATATGACTTTTTAAAAATTCTAAAAAATACATTCCAACATAAAACATGATTTCTTTACTTGCTAGTTTAAAACTTTTAATACTGCTAATATTAGAAAGATTTGTCTAATCTAGACTTAGTTTATACTATGTTATGCCCCTAATTATCCTAGGGGTAATTATAAAAATCAGGACAAAGATCAGAAGTGTAGCCTGATCCAGCAGAGCTTGTCTTACATTCTCATGTATGAAACATCACTTAGGAACATATGCCCTTTTGAGAATCAGATTAACTATCTTGCTTTTATCTCTTTGTGATTTAGGAGTTTGATCCTGAAGAGTTCTACCATCTGTTAGAAGCTGCTGAAGGCCATGCCAAGGAAGGAGAAGGCATTAAATGTGACATCCCTCGCTATATTATTTGTCAGCTGGGCCTCACCAGGGATCCCTTGGAGGGTGAGAACTCTTACTTTGTATTCTTAGGACTTCATAAAATATGAGTGATTAAACAACACTAAGCATTTACAGTCCAGCAGTCAGCCCCATTCACTTCTGTGGTGCTTATTTTCAAGTAATGAATTGCAGCTTTAGACATTTTGCTGAAGGCTAATTTACACTGGAGATACTGAGAAGATACCTCTTACATTCATATAAAGGAAATATTCCTTTGCATTTATAAACTATGAATACATTCAGTGACAATGTTTTTTTAAAAATATAGTGTGCACAAGGTCAGGTATATCTTACATTGTTTACAGGGTATGTATAATTTATACAGCAAAGGGTGGCTTTCCTGATGTAAAATCTCTTTTTATCCTTGTTTCTGCAAAAAACCTACTGAAACTGAAATATACAAGTTTCAGCTAAAACATGCTAAAAAATATATGGTACAGAAACATATAGTGGAAAGGTCTGGATACATGGAAAATCAATTTGCATAGACACAAATAATGAGGAGTGGCATTATGTTTGGAAGATGACAGTGCAGAATAGGAGTCTCACTCCTGCAGAATTGTTGGTCTTTTAAGTGATTTTCCTTGGACTTCTGCTGAAATATCATAGATGTTTGGGTTTATTTTTACTTAGTAAAACCAGACGTCTTCCTCCTCTCCCTCATGTCCCAGAAACAGCTGTACGTACATTTTTCAGATTCTTGCATAGCCTTCAGTCCCTGTTTTATAATTCTGGTAATGGAGGAAAGATTAGCACTGCTCTCCCAGTTTCTTAAATAGTAACAGAAAGCACATTTATTTGAGTATTCTGTATTTCATTGCTAAGTCACTTACAAGGAACATTCATTCAGTTGATCTTTTATTTATCAAAATACTAAGTTTTTTCATAGCCTTTAACTGAGGTGAGCTGCTTTGAATTTGAGTATGCACTTCCATGGGAACCATATGTAATTTATCACAAAATTGACTGGGATTTAAAAACAAAGAAAATATTCTATATAGTATTTTAAAATAGGGGTGATTCTGCTCTTTTTTCCCTTGATAGAGCCTTAAATATATTGTAGACATCTAGCTGAAGTCATTCCTAAAGATTCTCAGAAACATGCATGAACACACATGTGCACAAAGGGAAAGAGAGAGGACTAATATGAGAAATAAGTTAAATGTTGTTCTTCTGAAATTTTCTGTCAAAAAAAGTCAGTCAGGAGACAAATTAGCCATCATGCAAAATGGAAGAATATAAGCAATCTCAAAGTAGATTGGTTCAAATGTTTATGGGCATTTGCATATAATGAATTACTTTCTGTCCCAGAAGGTGAAGGATTGACTAACTTTTTTCTAGAGACCTGGAAAACTCTTATATGTCCTTTCTGTACTTACCCATAAATGCAGACCAAAGGGGATCTGGATCCTGGAGCTTCTAATCAGCATGTTAATGCAGATCAACATTCTTAGTCTGTCTCTGTCAGCATAATCCAGATCTATTGTAGACCCATTTAACTGAGTCTACAACCAGACTAGGAGCCTTGATCCAGGTCAAGGAGGCATGCAGATGGCATGGCTTCATGTTCCAGAACTACCAGGGGTTCTATTTGGCAGTGCTCCTGAAAAGCACTCCCGCCCCAATGGCTAGATGTTAAAATTCCTAGCTTTTGGGGAAGTGGTGGGTTTCTATTCAGCAGTGTGCCATAGCATACCACCAAAAACAGTTAATCATTGGGGGACCCTCAGAGGCGTCAGGCCTCTAAGAGGCTTGGGCCAGATCAGTGCTATCAGTGCAGATGGAACTGATGGGGCCCAAGCTTTCCCATGATCCAGTTAAGACTGGGAACCGTAAGACTCAGTTCCCAGATTAAATTAACATGCACCTCCATCACAACATATGCTGTTTTCTTGGTCAGTATATACTAATTAAACTCCACCAGTCAGCATGTAATATAACTCCTTTTAAGATTAACTCTATGCCCAAACTGCTATGTCAGTTTGACATTATGCAACATCTGTATATTGTATGTTTTTGAATTCCAAGTGTGTTTATGTTCCCCCCCCCAGAAATGGCCCAGCTGAATAGCTATGATAGTCCAGACACTCCAGAAACAGAGGACTCTACTGAAAGAAAGGTATTAAACTAAAAGATCAGTTTAAACATACTGTATAGTAGAAGGTTTGTAATACATTTATACTATAAGTGTAAACTGTGTGGCAGTATGACTTCTTTTTTTAAAAAAAGCTGAATACTTGAAATATGGCATTTTAAAAATGCAGTATATTAAGGAAATCAAGTACATTGCAAAATATCCCCCATTTTACACTTGAAAGTTTCAGTAGAGTAGACACTGGGGCCCTGTCTCCAAGCAATAAAAAGTCTATTAAAAAGGTTCTTTTGCCTCTGAGTGCCCCCATGCCTGGCTTTTCTCCGAGCTTCCAGCAGCACAAAAGGAGGAAAATGCACGGTAAAAAGACTTCCCTTTAAAGAAGACTACCAGAGCACTTTTTGGAAGCCGCGGGTATTCCGAGCAACATTGTGCATGGAGACGCTCTGTGGCAAAAGGGGCAGGGATTGGCGGCCAAGATCTCCGAAAAAAGCACCCTGGCCCGCCTGCACACACAGTCTTAAACATTAACACATCTCCCAGAACAGCAGTACCTTCCCTTCCTTTCCCTTTCTAAAGGTCAGAACTTTTAAAGAGACAGAATTGCAGAGAATTGCAACATTGTTAATCAGGTGTAAAGTGGGTGGATTGCTACAGTGTGACGGCTGCTGTACGGGGTGGATTTTTACAGTGATTAAAACCACTATCTTGGAAGCAAGTTCTGGATCCCAAAGTGATAAATGGCTCTGGTGGGTTTT
>MTQE01001134.1:55792028-55824832 GCA_014337955.1 Aspidoscelis marmoratus | reverse complement strand
TGGCCTGATCCAGCAAGGCTTCTCTTATGTTCTTATGTTCTTAAGGGGTTTCAGTTGGCCCAAATTTGGGCTTGCTCTGAATTTGGAACAGAACAGGACCTGTTTGTTGCAATGTTCCAAATTTTTATTACGATGATGATTTCCAGTTTTGCGATTGAGTGTGATTGACCTTGTATTCTGGAGTCCCTATTGGTTTGTTGTAATGGACTGCAGTGTGCTTATCATTGGCTTCAGGAGCCAAAAGGGAAGGAGGAGCTCAAAAGTAGAAGTACCAAATGTATTAAGTAAGAGTCATTTTCCATTGTGTTCCTGCACAAAGAGGAAAGTTGTTGCTGCTTTTTGGAAGCTTTATTTTATCCAGGGCTGGTTGGGATCACTTTGGAATTTAAATTAGGCTTCTGAGATCTTTAAAATTCTTCCTCACTTTTTTCATTGCTTAACTCTGTTCCTTTTCTGTCTTCCCCTTTTAAACTTTTTAGGTCCTTGGGACTAGGGCTTCTCTCTTCTGAGTGCAGGTAGCCCCCCTAAGATAATTGGAAAGGAGACCATTGTCCCTTTCCTCATCCTGAGCAGTGCAGAAAGGCTACCAGCTTTCTACTTTGATTTAGAATGCTTAGGTTTTAGTTGGACTAGAGTAGCATAGACTTTTGCAAGTATTGTTGGTTTACAGGGGGTCAGACCATCAGATCTACCCTCTTTTCTTCCTTCCTTTAAATTCAAGTTTTCTCATTGTTGCTCTCCTCAAACAAAACATTTTTCCCAGATGAAGACTGCTATGACAATATGTTTATTTACTGTTTCCCATTAAAATATAATCTCAAAGTGGTTTAGAAAATAAGGGAGAATAAAACCAGTTAGAATCATAGCAGTTATATAAAAACATGATTAAAATGGAGGATGAGGAAGACAAATGAGCATTCACCCTGGAAAGGCCTGTGTAAAAACATTAGACTTTAGGGTGTATCTAAAACCAGAAGTGTATGTGCCTCACTAATACCAGAGGGGAGACTTTTCCAGAGAGTTGGGTGCCACCACAGGGAAGACCCAACTGGGGGTAGTCACAAGATGACATACAACAATTTGTAGCACGCACAGCAGGACATTCACTGAAGTTCTTAATAATCTCACAGGCCTCTACTGAGAGAGGCAGTCTGCTAAGTAAGCTACGAATATAGCACCCTCAGCCCAAACAGTAAAAACCTGCTTTAAAGGCACTTTCCTGTGCTGACTCAGTCTTCTTTCTTTTTAAATTTCACTAGATGTCTGGCAAGGAATATATTGGCCAGGAACAGGGCCTGAGAATGATAATGTCTTTCTTTGGGAGGTGGTCTTGTCTGCAGCCTCTTCAGGGTACAGGAGAATTGGGGGATTTGTGTCCAATATTTCCTAATTCTGGGATGCTGAAGCATTTTTAGAGATCATCATTAATCCTAATGGGAGCACCAGGCATTGGTTAGCAGCTGTGTATCTGCCTTCTGATAGGTCCAGCTGCTGGCAGGATAGTTTCAGTCATAATTAGACAGGCAGTTTGTTCATTGAAATAATTTTCTCATTACATGGGGAGATGGCTGCTTTGCATAATGTGCTGGAGAATGCCAGCTTCTGAATTCAAGATGTCCTCATGTACCACCTTCAGCAGAAGACTATGCTCTTTCTGTATGGGGCATGCAGAGAATTGGTGTCAAGGATGGTTAGTTCTAGTGCATCTTTTGATACATGCATACATTTAACTTTGTTGATTTTAAGCTTGAAAAAGAATTTTATCCACAGATTTGCCCTAACAGGTTGGCCACTTCCTCTTGAGTTAGGCTCTCCACAGCAGAGTTTGTGATGAAAGCTGGTATGATGAATCTTCCAAACTGCAAACTGTTTGGATGCTTGGTTGATTTTTATTGATTCTTTTGGAGGTTTTAAAAAATTATTTCCTAGGAGAAATTTCTTGACGTGTCAAAAAAATCATTAAAAATCAAACATGTATACAAATGATTTGCAGCTGGTAGTAGGCATTCTCCCCTACCACTGACTCCAGTTTTCAAGCCCCTCCCCCATTAAGGAAATGGAACAGAAAACATTTACCCCATTAATTCTCTATGACTAGAACATTTGGAATGAATTTGGAACAAGTGTTCTGCTGACTGTGAACACTCAGAATGTTCCAAATGAATTTGAGTCTTGTTCCAATTTAGAACAAAACTCGGTGACTATTCTGTGTGCACCACTACTTCTATCAGGTTTTTCAAATTAAATGTTCAAAATGGATGTACATTTTGTATTTCACTTAAACAATTAAAAACCCTGTATGTACAATTCATGAGCTCCTCTTACTGTCCAAATAATAATTGATATTTTTTTATACATAGAAAAACAGATCAGTTGTCCAAATACAAATCTGGGATGGGCTTTCAAAGCCAGGTGGTCTATATAATGTCTCCTTGAGAGACTGCCAATAGAATACAATTTATAAGCAGAAAAACAGATTAGTTACAGCCTTAACACGAAAGCTGCAACAAAATCCTATATGAGTTTCCAAAATAAACTGCTCTTAATTATGTTTCCTGGAATGATTGCCAAATGCATGTCAACCCTCAGTACAGCTCTTTGTCAGTGGCATCTCAGTTTTATAAGTGACTATTAGGCATTCAACAGAATCCACCAAACAAACATATCTCAAAACGGAAAATTAGGATGAGAAGATACTCTTACCGATGGGCTGCCACTGACAGTGTTAAAGAAAAAGAAATCTATGGTTTTGGTGATTACAAGATGTATATCCATTTTAGACATCTGGTTTAAAAAAAATACTATATTGTTTCCAAGTTTTCCAGGATTCTTTGCAGTTTGTACACTTCAAACACCACATCTCCTGCCTGGTGGTAACAGCCCTCAAAATAAGATTCATGTCCTACTGTATCCAGAAGGGTACTAACCTTCAGATTGTAGCCATGGATGCTCTTGGAATTTGTGGCAGCGGTGGCACCCTGAATGATTGTATATTTTTCGGAGCCTGGTGAAAACAAATCTTTTACCCAGGCTTTTGCTTCTTGAACAGCTTCCTCGGGGTGCTGGTCTGTTAGGGAGGGAGGGTGGGGGTGGGAGGATAGGGGTTATATTTTTAATTATGTTTTACTATTAATATGTTTTAATTTCATTGTAACTTGTCCTTGGACCATTTGGTGAAGGGCGGGATATAAATTTTCTAAATAAATAAACAGCTGTTTACTTTGGCTCTGAATATTTTACTATCCTTGTATATTTTGCTTGTTTAATAAAGAGATGTTTCTATGTGATAGATCTACTATAGTAAATTTAAGTCAATTAAGTGATAGTTGAAGTGGAAGGGTCTTCAATTTTGGGCAAGATAGTGCCCACAATTTGCAGAAGTCCTCTCTTTCTTTATAAGTAATATGTTGCTTCTCTCATCCAGAAACTCTTTTGTCTCTCAGGAATGTTTTTATGGCATACATTTTTGCCACAAGGCAGAAGGGGCACAAAGATAAGGAAGAACCTGTTTTATGGGCAGAATTGGACTAAGCCCATGAAGTGAGAGATTTTGCCTATTTAATATTATTATTTCCATAGATGAAATTGCCTGGCCAGAAGGAGACGATGCTTTACCACCAGATGCACAAGATCTGATTGGTAAATTACTTCGACAAAACCCTTTGGAACGACTTGGGACAGGTACAGATTCAGCCCTAAAGCGATTAATAGAAATGTTAAAACACAACTACTAGGTTATATTAACTTGCTGATTGTAGTGAAATGTGCATTTTGGCCTCATTGATAACTTATCCAAATCCAGGAAGAGTATGAAGGAGCCTATTACAAAAAAATACTACAGTAGATTTGGCATGCAGGAGTTGAGTGCATTTTTATTACTCCTGACTTGTTAAACCATTTTTCAGCAACCTTGACTAACAAATATTTGTGAAAATTTAATTAGTCATAAAGCTGCTTCCTTCTTTGCTAGCATCATTGGTTCCAGTGTACTGGCTCCTAGGTGTTAGGGCTGGTACTACTTACGCCTTATTCAGCCACAGCGATCATTTGATAAAATTTGGAGATTAAACTTATTACCCCAGAGATTTCAATTTCCTTATGCATGCAAGTATGTGTGAAGTAAAACAATAATAAAAATGTTTTATTGATAATTACTGCCATACTAGCCAAAAGTGCTGAGCATTCCAGGCCATGTTGCACAGAAAACATGATTTCTTTACCTCCTGGATGGGACTTCTGCCTCGGAGTCACATAAAGTGGGTAAAAGGCTCTTACGGTCTCCTGCCTCTACAGCCATTTCTTTGGCATATCCCTAGCCAAAAAGCATGAAGGTTTTCTCTTCTCCAAAAAGAGAAGGTCAGCAGATTCTCTTCTCTCTTTTCTTTAGTAGTTTCATATATTTTGCTGAAAGTTACTCCTCCCATCCTGATTCAGAATAGTAGCAATGGTTCCCCACCACCACCTTAGTTCTCCATGATTTGTCTTTAGTTGTAACTGCATCCCAGTCTTCAAATAAAGGACTATCCGTCTGTTTTAAATATTCTGTCAACTATCATTTCATTTCAGGTAGTGCTTTTGAAGTGAAACAGCACAAGTTCTTCAAGGACTTAGACTGGAATGGATTGCTCCGGCAAAAAGCAGAATTTATTCCACAATTAGAATCAGAAGATGACACAAGCTACTTTGACAGTAAGGATTAAACCTCAAAAAAATTAAGCGACAATAGAGATGACAGTACTGGTCTGAGAGTTGTTTCTAGTTTGGCAAGAATTTTAGGAGATATATGAGCTAATAAGTCATCCTTTAAATGTCAGTGAAGTATTTGTTTATATTTATACCCTGTTGTATACCATGGGATCTCAGGATGGGTTATAACGCATAAAAACGTGATATAGCAGAAATTAAAAACAAAGCTAGAACAGATTAAGATAAAAAATTAAACTGAATTTAATTTAAAATGGCAGTGCCTAGAAGGAAACGATAGCCTGCTGAATTTAAGGTTTAAGTAAAAAGGTGCATCTCAGCAAGCCTTGAAGTCTGAGCCATTATGTTGTATTTAATATGGTATCTTCTGCATTCTGCAGCTAAGCACTTAACAGCTTTTGTCAGATAGAAGGAAAATATTCTACTGGATCTGACTTGAAAACAAAACTTTGTGCACTGGTAGTTGGTGCTGTTTGGGGTAATAAAAAACAAAAGTTGGGGGACAGGTGAAACTGGCAAGGCTAGTTCAATTATGGTGCAGATATGTAGTTAAGAAGTAAGATGCCAGTTACTTGCTTTCTATCACATCTGTGTCACCAGTTCACAATGAGCAGTGGAACCATGGATTGAGAAATCATCATATTCCCATGGTAGTCATTTGAATTCTTCCCTTTAGGTAGAGTGATTAAATTGTGCCATGACTACTCTCCTGCTAAAATAGGTCTGTCTTGATCCCAGCAAGTTATGCCTTTGATTTTAACACTAGTGTCGTTCTGGTCCTTTTCATTTTTGTTTGAATATTTAAAAAGATTCTGCATGATTTGATACATGCACAGACAACATTAGCAGCTGCTTCTTTTCTCTGTAGGCAGTAAGTTTGTATCTCCTGGAATGGAGCTTTACTTCTCATGAATACAATACTGTACATATATCTTGGCAGTTTTATTGAAGTGGTTTGCTAGTGATCCTTTCTGGGGGGTTGATGGGACTCAGCTAGGGACCTTCTGCACACATAGTAGATACTCTACCACATAAGAGGTTTCAAATATGTGCTTTTTGCAGCTCGTACTGAGAGGTATCAACATTTAGATTCTGAGGAAGAAGAAGACACTAATGATGATGATCATGTAGAAATTAAACAGTTTTCGTCTTGTTCACCAAGATTCAGCAAGGTAACTTAAACTTTTCAGTATATGATGTTTGAATTTGGTTACCGCTAAAATAATAAAGGATTGATTTTTTAAAAATCAAGGCAGTATAAAGTGATCTTTAATTTCCATGGAACATAAATATTCTGAAAGTTGCAATTGCTCACATAAACAGCAGCTGAATTTTACAAACAGGCTGTGAGCCCAACATACTTCTGTATGATGCTTGATAGCATGTGAGCAGGATGACTGAGAACGTTTGTGCAAAACTAATTTAAACGGATTTTGAGATTCTGCTTATAACAAAATTCCTCAATGTTAATAACTTCAGCAGCAAACTTCTAATATAATATGTTGGGCTGGAATTAGAAATTGCTTGAACACCTTGTGTTACAAAAAATGTTCAACTCATAGTAGGAGTTGTGCATTGTTGGCACACTTTGGAAGCCAGAAGCGTACAGGATAACTTTATGCTAACAGTGATCTCTCTGAAGCCTTTCACTATCTGTCTCAGATCTTCCAGGTGGTTTTAGCCTTCTGACTTTATTTACATGTTGTTAAACACTCATTTTGCTGATTGTATTACAATGATCATCTGTTTGACAACTTAAATCTTTTGAGAATCTTGAAAGTCTTTGAACAGTGATGGCTGTATAAACAAAGTTATTAAAACCATTGGTTTTTGTTGAAGAAACCTGCTGACTGTATTTTATTGCCTTATAAGACCCACATTTTTTCCAAAATAATATCTCCTAAAATCACCTGGCAACCCAATATTTCCCCCAAAATGTTCCTTGGCAAATATTGGTGAGTCTTATATGCCGGTGCATTTTAGAGGCCTTGTAAGTGGTCGTGTTTATTTCATAAAGTAGGATATATTTTTTATGAACACAATATGTTTGTAGTTTCTTGAGTGCTGATTTTATAAGTGCTCTGTAATTGCTTCTAAATTAATTTGCTAGTGGGTAGATAATTTGGGGCTAGACACTGAAGGGGGATTTTTGTCAGGGACCATTCTCTGCAGTCCGTTTGTTAGACAACTGTATTTTCCTGCCTGATGAGAATACAGTATAAATACATCAATCAAATAATATGTATTTATTATTATGTTAATTTCTGCATATAGATGTAAAATTCTTCCTCTTCAGCTACAAAAAACTGAAATCTTCTTAAAATCAGTTTGAATTAATTTGGAGGAAAGCAGGATTATAAAAAGGCACCTGTTTTATACATTTAAGGTTGTACAGAATTCTTATGGAGTTAAGGCCAAACTGGCTGTGCCCAGGCAAGCCGCAAGTGTTGCCAAGGTAGCATGATTCAGTTCAGCAACTGAGATGGCACAGTGACCTCTGAATGTGCACCCAAATTTAGCACTATCTAGCATAGGAAAGAAATGTTTGTAAGAGAACACGGATCTCCTCTCACTTTTGTAGCACTCAGACTAGCCCCTCCTAATTGCTCCATCCAATACCCTAGATTTATTTATTTATTTCATTTTCTCATGGCATTTATATACCACTTTTTCTGACTGGGTCAAGCCAGCATTCATTATTCTCCCTCCCATTTTACCCTGTGGGACAGGTTAGACTGAGAGACAGTAAACTCATGTACACGCACCCCCACACAGAAAAGAAGCTGGAAGTAATTCAACAGAAGAATGTAGTGCCAAAATGAACTGATAAAGGCATCCTTGTAACTTGAATTCTATATCATAATAGTGTGTGTGTTCAATGAAAGGCTCGTTATATTTTGAAAATCTTGTCTGACAATTCAGCCAGATAATTTATTAATAGCTATCCTGTTGATGTTGTGAATTTTTAATAATGTTGTTTTCATCAGTCTGATATGCAAATGAGGTTCTCAGTTGAGTTCAGTCTTATAAACATGGATTTCTCTTTTCCCCTCCTGTTAACTGTTCAGTGATTTAAAATGTTGTTGTAAAGCAGTTATTGAGGCGTGATTGACTGAACAAATTAGTCAGTAGGGGATAGCATCTCTTACTTTTTAAACAATCAGTTTGTATTAAGCTTGAAAATATTAACCAGCCTGACCTATCTGCAGCATTAAATGAGTGATACTTTCCTTCTCAAATTTTTTTAAAAAGGTTAAATTAATAGGACTTTTATAGAAATATGAGCAGAATAGATTCAGCTTGTAATTTAGGTAAGAGAAGGATAATTAGACAGAGATAATGGACTGAAAATTGTGGGGTGTTTTTTTAATAAAACATTTCTATATTCTTCATAGTGAATTCTAGGAGAGTTTAAAACATTTTTTAAAAAAATACACAAAAATAGAAATAGTTGACCAGTTGATGCTTCCAAATGTTTTAGTGCACAAATATGTTTGAGGAAGGGTCAGAAGTGAAATATAGGGTGTTTTTCCACTGTCACTAGAAATACCCATTAAGTACCCATTAATGGGTACAAAATGCCATTACGTACCCATTAATGGGTACTTAATGGGTATTTATAATGACAGTGGAAAAACACCCATAGTCAACCTCTACCATATTTCAGCTGGGCCCCATTTGTGCAAGTGGGTACCACTGCAGAAAAGACCCTCCCTTTTCTGATACCATATGGATGCATGCATTAATAAGCATATGTGTTTTGTTGACTTCAGTTCTGTAATGGAGATGATGTTATTTTGGATGGTGATGATCTTAACAGAATCTGTAACTCTCTCTTCTTCACCCTAAGGGTTTAGGATGACTAACAAAATAATATCATTTAATACAAGTAGAATATTAATAGTAAGCAGTAATTTTATAATTAAAGATGAATTCATTTAAAACAAGAAAAATACAAAACATCAGGATAGCAGCAGGTACAAAACTTGCATTAGGTGGGACTGGCAGAAAAGCCAGAGCTTTCTGTTTGAATCTGTGATGCCCACCATTTTGTTACTGTATTTAATGTGTATTGAAAGCATCCTGTTTTAAACGTGTGTACTGTATTTGTTCTGTTCTTGCTGTATTCCTTGAATTGTAACATAAGTATCAGAGCAGCAGGTAATAAGTGGGTAAGGCACCCCTAATTCGCATAAGGCAAGGGGGAGAGCAGCTGCCCACAAACAGCCAATCAGGCTTGAGCCTGCTCAGGGCCAAGGATATAAAAGGTACCAAGTTTGGCGGGTCTATGCTTGGGTTTCCAGGGAGGGAGGACATGTGTGAGACACTGCCCTGTGCCTGAGGGAAACACCAAGATAGTTCCAGGGTTACTGAGCTTAGGATGATAGCCTAAGGGAATCCTTACAGCAGCCTGGGGGGTTATAGTTTGCTGGGTAGACAATCTCTGAGAGGACTTTGATATTTATTTATTTATTTGCCTGTTTCTTCACAATGTGTAAGCAATAAGCCATTTTTCTTATTTATTTCAAAGAACCATATGCCTGCAGTATTCATTTGGGTCTCATAGGCCTTGGGCTTGGGGAAAGGAGAAGCTTTACATGGGGGCTAGGGAAGCAACGGTCAACACTTTTAACAGTCATAAAACTAATTTATTTGTGAACACCTACTAGTCAGAGGAAGAGTGGAGTGAAGTCCTGATTACTCTTCTATTGTTGTTGTGATGTTCAGATTGGTCACTCAAAATAAGAACCTGTCCAGGTAGAAACTTGTTGATTATAGAACAGGTGATTTCAGCATAATATCTTATCTTTGTCCCTAGTGTGTTGACTGGTACAGATCCTGTGCTTATTCTATTTACATATCTACAATGCCCAATTAGCTTATGCCACCTATCTTCCTGAGGTATTCCATCCAATCAGACTGTATGATGCCATCTGGAAATTCCATCCAGTCAGCCTGAGCTGTCTTTCTTCCCTGGGGATTCCATCCAATCAGTTGTATGACAGGCAACCTCTTGGACATGTCAGACATACTTGAGCCTGACAGCTGTCATTGCTCTGTGGCCATCTTTTCCCCCGTTCCTTTGCACTGGGTGTCCCACAATGACTGTCCCTTTGGAAGGGAACCAGAAGTGTAACTGCAGCTTCACAGCATGTCCTGGCCAAGTTTCCTTTATGGCCAGGAGATAGGGGAGTCATGTTCCAGGAATGAAAGACACACAGTGACACCAGAGAGGCAAACTGAAGTCTAAGCCTGTTTTTTACAGGTGTATCTGGAGGAGTAATGACAAGAAGAGAGAAAGAGAGAGAGAGTGCTGTGAGTGAGGGCTTAGGGAGCTATTATGAGGGAGACAAGGAAGAGAGGAGTCCAAAAAAGGATGGCCTTCTCCTAGAACAACAGCAAGCAAAAGGAGGAACAGAGACACCAGAGAGAAGAGGTGCTGACACAACAGTGAGCAAAGAGATTTTGAGATGCAAACAGCAATCAGAGAGTAAAATGAACCTGAAAGTCCATTTGGAAGAAAAATTGGAATCTGGAACCTTGCTGGCTTCTTTAATTCCCTTTGGAATTGAAGCACTTCCTTTGCTTTCCCTTTGATCTAAACCTGGCTGAGATAGCTGGTGAAAATTCTCACCTATCCAACAAGCTTAGTCAGTTATTTCAAAACTTTCCTGTTTCTCATAATAAGGCACATAGATTGATAGATGTACAAACATACACATACACTCATAGCTACAATGTATATTTTGAAATATGTACTTACAGTTGCATGCATGAATCTTTATTCCTTATTCTGTCTTCCTGTGTGTCATACACAGGCACATATATTTAAATATTTTATAAAATTTACACGTGTATGGCGAGAGTCAATAAACATACTTGCATTGAGATAGAATAAGTAGGTTCAACTTTCCTGCTCTAAATATCCACTAAAAATATGAACTCTTTGAGGTTTCGATTGACAAATGATCTCAAAATAGTAAAAATCAGCCAAATGTTCTAAATAACATTGTGTTCTTTCAGATAGATGAAACAGTTGTGGTGTCCCATATATCAGGGAATGGTTTGGGTTTCTTTTATTATTACTTTGCAATGTGTAATTGGCCAATCTGGCTTGTTTTAGTCAAGGTCCCATTCTGTTCTGACTGCACCCTTGGAGAGCAGAATAGCTTAGATGAATAGGTGCATCTTAACCAGAAATTGGGAGATGTGTACTGAATGCACCTCAAAGGGAATGTTGTTTCATGCTTTGAGGGTCAGCAGTGAGAAGATCTTCTCATGTTCCCAAAATTTTCCAAAAAGTGCTAGTGCCAAGTTGTTCAGTAGTAACGTAGCATCAGCAACAAAACCTTGTTCTGAAGAATGCTTGCATTTAAAAATACTACAACTAAATTTCAACATGCTAATAAATAGTTGAACTTTATCTACAGGTATATAGCAGCATGGAGCGCCTTTCCATTCATGAAGAAAGAAAAACACCACCGCCTACCAAGCGTAGTCTGAGTGAGGAGAAAGATGACAGGCTAGACAGTCTTAGTGGCCTGAAGAGTAGAGACCGTAGCTGGGTGATTGGATCTCCTGAAATGTAAGCTTGACCAATAATTAACTTCTTTGTCTTTTTTCTGTTGGCATAGTTTTGGGGTTATACCACTTTCCGTAGTTCTGCTTTGAAGCTAAGTTTTCAGATAAGAATATAATATGTGTCTTCAAAGGATCTAAACATAACAAATGAGTTTTTGACCTTTCTCTATTGAATGGAAGATGCACTTAGAATTTTTTTTAGTATACTTGTGTGTGATGCCTCATGTTTATTTAAAGTACTTATTGTATTTACTGTATTTGTATATGATGCATACAATGTATAAAATGTATTCAGTGTAGTTAAGGCTGGAGAAACAGATAAGCAGTGGGCGGAGCTTCCCCAGATTACTCTGAGAAGGGGAGAGAAGTAACCCACAAGAGTTCTATTGTGTGCCATAATAGAAGGTGGCACACACAGAGGAGGAAGTATAAAAGGTGAGGCCAAACAGAAGACAGGGTTCTGTGCTTTGTTTTTCTGTGTCCTGAGTGCACAAGAGGGCATGTAGAGCTTGTGATGAAGCGGGAAACAGAGATAGATCCAGGTTCTCAGAATTAGGGAAAGTTGGAAGAGAGAATCCTGAGTACCCGTGAAAGGCTAAGCAGGCTGGAATGTTAATGTCTGTTCAACCCTTTATTTTCACAACTGAAATGTATTCAATTAATAACAGTTTTTCTTGTTTGTTTTTGAAAAGAGCTTGTCCAACAGTATTTATTTCAAATGGTAACTTGGGGTGCTAGGGAAATAGGTCCCTGTCACTTTAATAAGTAAAAGTGAGGGAGAGAGCAGTGCAGTGGGTGGATGTAACAGGCGCCTCTTCATAGCTTGCTAAGAAGGAAATAGTGAAGGTGGCTGTCTTCACAGCGCAGGGCTGGGAGAGGGTTCGGCTGAAATGGCAATTTAAAGTTGTTAAATTAAAAATATAAGAACAGGTGTGTCGAGGAAAGTAAATACCCACCCTGGCTGGGGAGTGGGTGCCACATCAAATTGTTTTCCTTTTGATATACTGTATCACAAACAACACAACACAACATTTTATTGTTACTTGAAGATTGTTTTGTTTGGCCTTATAGAGGAATGTTATTTGCATTACAGTTTGTAATAATTAGATTTTGAGACAGTAACTCAGCTTATTCTTTTTACTATTTTGCCACATAGCATCTCTGAATTCTACATGACCATTAAAAATGTCTAAATGAATCACTTGTGTTATGAATCCAGCCTACAGATGTTCCACATGAAAATTTACTTAATTACCAAACACATGATGAGTAAAACAATCAACCTTAGACAGTTTCTGCACTGGTCCTTAGTTCAGATTTTATTCTGGAATAGGGGCTGTAGTCTGAACTGGCATGTGGACAGTAGGCCTATATTTTAGGATCTAATTCTAAATAAGAGGGCAATAGTATAGAATCTGTCATCGGTGATAATGCTGACTGAAATCTTCCTTGTGAAGTTTATCACTCAAATTGTTGAATATAAATTTTGCTACACTAAATAAATGTATTTTGGCTTACTGAAATATAAAATTCTTTTACTATATAGCTTTGGGATATTGAATCTCATGGAAAAGAAAAATGCTATCGCAGCTGCCAATGGCAACAATAGGGTGGCTAGGCTGTATAGAAATGTTTTGAAGACTTTAAAGACTTTGGATTAGGCTTATTTCAGTGGCAACTGTGTAAAATTCTTTTCTCAGAGAATCTTTTCACCTTCTGGATCTAACAGCTTTCCTTTGCTAGGGGAAGACACTTCTCTTCTAGGCATACAGTAGTATTATTTAAGATTTAATCCTAGGGCTGATCTTCCTACCTATGTGTTATTGATAGTGTAATTCCTCTGGAACCTTGGGGGTTTGTATTGTCCATTATTGCACTTATAAGCAGATTTTTTTTTTAAAAAAAGTCTTGTTTACTTGTTTTTGTGAACTTGATGTGTTTTGAATGTGAATCCTTGGAAAAATGATGATGATTATAATAATATAACTAAAGACATCTGTTAATTTGGGTAATTAATCTGAAGAGATGAACAGGAAATAGTGCCTTTTCAGTGTTTGTAGTCATTCCATCTCTGTACACTTTGGTTAACAAAATCTTTACATACAGTTGTCCCATTTGCAGCTGTGTTTAAATAACACAGTCAACTCTCACTTCCTTTTTTATCCTTTTCCTCTTGCTCCAGGTAGGTTATACATTGTTAATTTTTGCTTTATTTTTTTCTTCATCATTAAGAGTTCTTGGTCTGGAAGTCTCCAAACTCTGGTGGAAGATAAAGATAATATGTTTTGTCCTTTATTCTCAGATTGCGTAAACATTTGTCAGTGTCTGAATCCTCTCATACAGAGAGTGACTCCAGCCCACCCCTGACTGTCCGCCGGCGTTGTTCTGGGCTCCTTGATATGCCTCGCTTTACTGTTTCAGCTGAGGAAGAAGCAAAAAAGAAACAGTTGGAAGGGACATCTTTGAGTGTAACGCAGGCACGAGAAGGTCACCCTCTTTCAATTCCAGAGCAGCCTGTGGAACGTGAGCTCCAAATGGATGATGGTGCCAGTGATGAAGCGACAAAAACACCCTCATCAGCTGTCAATGTCAGCAGCTCAGCTCTGACAGGTACATTTCTATAGAAGCAATATCTTCACTGAATACTCTAGTTAATGTGAACTTCTTTTCTTGGATTTCTACTTACTCAAAATGGAGAAGCGAGATCAGATACTCCTGTGGTGGTCTTGCTGCTTTGTTAGCTTATTTTAATTAGGTAATTATTTATAAATGCACTTACAATTTGCCAAGGAATGTTTTAAGATACAAAAATTTACAACAGAAATAAAGAATGTAGAGTGATTTCAGGACAAATTGTTTTTAGAAAAAATTGTGGATCTTTACAGCAAAAAAATTACAGTATTATTTAAGACTGTACATTTCTATTTCTATCATGTGCATTTAAAGATAGTATAAATGTTGTATTACAAAAATCTTACGTAAACGGTGGACACTACCTGTTGTTTTTTAGTCAGATTCACAGAGAGACTTCTTTCCTCAGACTTCACTGTGTTCAACCCACCCACCAAGAAAATCTCAAACTTCTATTTATTTCAACACTGTAGCAGAATTAGCTTTATTCAAGGTCTTTTTATTTTGTTAGTTATCTTTGGTTTAATTGTGATTTTTACTGTAAGGGGGAAGCTAGTAATTTCAGCAAAAATCACAACACCCCTAGTTAAATGTATCTGTAAGCAAGTCTTCAGGGCTCAGGCTTTCTTTGAGGAAAGTTCACTGTTGGACAGTGTGTAAACATGACTTTGATTTTGAATAAATGCCTGCAGGGGAACAGGCTGTTAGAAATCCCCTACGGTACTAATCTATTTTAATTGAAACTGTAGCTGGGAGCATTGCAGACTTCTCTGATCAACACACTGGCAGCAATAGCCACGAGGGCCCAGAATTTACTACTCCTAAAGCCACAAGTGATTTGGCAGTGCGTCGGGCCCGACATCGGCTACTCTCTGGGGAGTCGGGGGAAAAACGAACTTCACGGCCTGTCAATAAAGTGATTAAATCAGCATCAGCCACTGCCCTCTCCCTACTGATTCCCTCAGGTAAGAGAAATAACAATATTGCATGGATGGCTAGTTTAAAACTACAAGCATTAGAGTAACTTGCTCTTTTTTTCTTCATGCGTAGAGCTACATCATTCTAACAGAGGGGATAAAATTTGCCATTTATACTGTGATAAATTGACTGAGGACTGTATCTTAATTCTTTTAAGGTGTTAATTTCTAAAAAAAAAATCACAGATTTTTGTGTGTGTTTGCATAGAGGCACCTTAAATTACAGGTATGAAAAAAAATGTAGGTGTTTTGCAGCTGGGGTGAGCAACTGTATCTTAGCACAATATTGCATTTCTAAATTTATGGCAGAGTTGAGAGAGTTTAAAGAATGCTGTAACAGAATGACTAAATAGCACCTTAAATCCACTATTAATTTTTAAATATTTTCTGGTAGTACCTAAAGAGTTCTGAGTTCCTTACAGCAATGTTCTAGCGGCCATTTGCAAATCAGGAATATAGGAAATGCTATTCAAATGAATCACCCATTTAGTCCAGTATCTTACTCTTATAGTGACCAGTGAGATGCCCATGAGAAGTTCATAAGCAGTATAAGAGCACATTGGTACTGACTTTGCTTGTGGTGTTTGACACCTGGCCATCTATAACAACAACAACAATAATTACTACTGTTACTACTACTATTGTTTATAAACACACCTTCCACCAAAGGGCAGAACAAGAAACACATACAGCCAACAAACAACCCTACACACACACACACCACGTCTCGCAGTAAATAATTCAACCGTTACTTCCTTAGAGTACTGTCTCCTCTGTTAATAGACAGTAGTTATTCATTTCCCCCCAGAATCTCCCAATCTTCTATTTATCCCCATCAATGAATATGAAACTTCAGTTTGCTGTGCTCCATGGCCACTAACCATAGATTAATATCCTTCAAGAATGTGATTAATCCTTTTCAAAGCGTACCATAAGGTCTTCCTGTCACCACTTCTGGACTGAATGCTTATCTATGTAATAGCATCTTCCCACAGTTGTGTCATCCTTCTGTGTGATACCACAATTATTCCTCTGCCATTCATATTGCTGTAATTCATTATTAGACTTCTTTTTCTTAAGACGAGGAATGGCTGTTCATAAGGGAGGTGCTCCAGCCCCTTACTAATTTTTAAACCTGACAAATTGCAAATGTTGAGACCAGCATTTATTAATATGTCTTAAGTTTTTTTGGGTGAGGATTGACCCTAATGACACACTTGTGGTAACAGGGAAATTTAGGAAGACTGTGGCAAGGACATCAGTAGCCATGCAACCATGTACTGAATTTTTATGATCAATTATTTTCCAAATCAAGGTGACATGGGGGAAGGTTATCAAATCTCTAGGCTTGTTGCTTAGTGGATTGTGAATCCCCAAAGTTTGGGAGACCCTGATTGAGGCTATAATATTCAAATGTCTGAAGTGGAATTGTTTCAGTATCTAATACATACTATGCCTCAGTGTATGCAAAGAATCAAATTAGTTGCAGTTGCTTTCAATGACCCTTCTGTTTGTTCTTTCATAACCAAGTTAAGCCATAGTTTGACGTGTCTTTCAGTATGCATCATTTTGCACTTACTAAATTTAATTTGGGAATTCTGTTTTCAACTCATCTTGTTTGGATATCTTTTTAGTAACTCTCAGCAAGCTGCTTGAAATTTTATGTCATTGTAATCTTAGCCACATTTGTAGACCTAGATCATATTTAAACTATTCGGTGGCTGGATAGCACAGTGGTTAAACATGCACAGCTACTATGCAAGATGCCATTTCAAATCCTTCCTGGAACATTCTCCAGTAAGGATCTTTAGGCAAGATCCCTAACATACCTCAACTATGAGAGAAAGAAAGAGTCAAGCCAGCTCAGATATTGCCTGAATTAACATCTGCATCAGATGTTGGAGAATCAGGACACTGATGACTAGTGGGCTACTGGAACAGACCATTCATGGAGTAGACAAGAGAACCTGGATCTGCTGGAATGATTCTATAATAGCAAGTCCAGTGAACGTGATTATATGAAATAGATGAGAGAACTATGAATTCTTAAAATACTAACATCCACACTCATTGAAAAACATCTAGTTACCCAACACTCAAGTATAATCAAGAGGAAACTTCTGTCACAACAGGACATTTACAGGCTACAAGGAACATGTCTAACCCACAATAGCACTGAGGGAATATTGGAAATACAGCTTATCCTCACAGAAGAAGGTGAAAAGACATCTTAAGCACTACTTATGCACTCATAACCACCACTAGCAAAATCAGCCTTTGGATGAGGTACTGACAGATGTGCTATCCAACTATATCCCACCTACTACTGTAACTGAAACCAATGAATTGGTAGGTGCTTGGCTACAAGACCAAGGGTTCAAGTGATGATAATGAACAGTGCCCCCCTTGGAGACTAAGACTGGGAGCCAAAATAAGCATACAAGGCCCATAACTAAAGCCCTTGAAACTGCTAAACAAAGGTATATGGCATTGGCCACCTGGCTGATCAAGCACACAAAAGAAGCAGAGGCCGAAAGGATAAATGTCTTCTACTCTAAAGAGCCACCAAAGGTATACTCTTAATTACAAGGTGGTACTCTAGTCAGAGCAGATTCACCAAGAGCTGAAACTGAACAATTTTAGAAAAAACATATGGGAAGTAGAATCAAATAATGATCTTAATGCCAAGTGGCAAGTAGGCCTGGGACCAGACCATTGTGATCTTCCAGAGCAGTAACCATCCAATTACCTGCCTTTGAACCATGTGGAACTCATGTCAGGTAACAGCAATACCATGAGCACAGCTTAAAAGGAGATTGGAAACAATACCAATGGCCCCAATAGATAGAGCTACTAATAGAAAGAGAAATACCAGATACTACTAAAGCAGCCATTCTGGACTCGAGGCGTAGAAAGACCACCTGCGCCCAGCATGGATTGGCTACAAGAAAATCTATGACTCAGTGCTATGCTCGTGAGTCCTTAAATGTTTGGTAAGAATTTTCATCAAGAAATCAATGGATAAGTGGAGGACAACACTGGAAGCCAAATCAAAGACAATCACAAGTGTGATCACAGGTGATGCATTGTCCCTATTGCTGGTCTGAATAGGCCTAAATCTCCGTAGATGGACCATCACACACAGAGTGGATATTGGTACAGATTCGAAAGTGGAATCACTATCAATCACCTCCTGTAAATGGATGGTATTTAGTTATTTGCACTTTTATCCTATCCTATAATGAAAGGTCTCATGGTGGGTAACAAAATAATTTAAAAGAGCCCACTAAAAACAGTAACAGTGCTTGAAAGTGAGGAGGGGGAATTGTTTCCTCAGCCAATGACCAGTTTAAATAGTTGCATCTTTACTAGTCGTATATATATGGATATGGATATGGATATGGATATGGATATGGATATGGATATGGATATATAGTGATGATACTTGGCACACTTCATGGGGAAATTATTCCATAGTCTGAGAGTTACCACTTGTAGCAATCACTCCCTCTTCCCACCTGCCTCATCTGCTGGCTCACAAGCTGCCTCTCTCCTGCTGCTCACTGCTCCTGGTGACTCCTGGGCAGCGGCCAGCCAGCTGGGGAGAGAGGAGGTGGCCGACGGTGGGCCTACAAGCAGCTCTGTTGCCCACCGTCATGCTGTAGCTCTGCTAGTGGGATCTTGGCACGGCCTGAGAGCTTACCAGGGCTGAGTGGGACGCTGTGGGGGCAATCAGCTGTGGCAGGGGCTGCTTCACCTAGGCCCCGCTGGCAGACTCCCCCACAGCTACGGCACAGCTGTGGCCAGGCTCGTTTGGGCAGCAAAAAGGTGGCCTCCTTACAGAAGGAGCCCAGCAGCCACGCCAGGTGGTGCCGTCTCAGGCCGCAGCACCATTTCCCCCCGGATCTCCTTACCTTCAGCAGCAGCCTCCAAAAGCTCCAGTAACCTCTGATAGCTCCAGCAGCAACCTTGTGGCGGGGCTGACAGCGGCCCCTCCATCTTGGCCCAGCCACGAGGGAGGGAGGACTCGATCCCACGTGGCAAGGCTCCCTCTCCTCTTCCGGCTGAAGAAAAGAAATGACGTCAGGAGATTCCACACCCAGCTCCACCAATCACCTTGCCTGATTCCCTCTTACACCATTTCCTCCACACCCTGATTTTCTGCTGTATTTATACCCGGGAAAATTAAAGGTCTGTGTCTTTCTGCCTGTACTCTGCCTCCAGCCTGATTATTTACCATCTTCCAGCTGATTGGGTCCATAATTAAACACATGGTAGATCTCAGAGAACAGGGATCCCGGATTGACCGTCTAGCAGCCCTCAAGCTGCTACCCAGGATTTGGCAGCTTTTTAGCTCTCCCTCCTACTTGCCAGAGCCCCTGTATATCAGCGGCAGAGCTAGACTGCGGCTACCACTGAAGGCCCTATGTCCAGTACCTACTCCTTTAGCTATTGAAGGTGAGGGGAAAACCAGAAGTGCCTTATCTGCAAATCTTAAGGCATGGGCAAATTGATATGGGAGAATGTGATCTTTATAGTCCATTTCAGCCCTTATAGGTCAAAGTTAACTTGTTGAATTGGGTTCAGTAGCCATTTGGCAGCCAGTGCAGCTTTTTTGTGACTGGCACATGCATGTCCAGCCAGTGGTATAACTGAACAGTTTATGCACCACCTGCAGCTTTTGAACTATCTTCAAGGGCAGCCCTATGTAGAACACATTATAGTAGCCTAATCTGGAAGTTCCCAGAGCATGGATTGCTGTGACCAGATCATCTCTGTCCAGAAAGGACTGTAAACTGGTGAACAAGCCATAGTTTGAAATGGACACTCTTGACCACACCTTCACCTGAACTTCAAATAGCACCCCTACATTTCACACATACCCCTTCCAAGCAGCCATATTGAGAATAGATTGCCTCCCTGCTTCACTGACCCAAGACCACATAGCCCCTCCATCCTATCTGGATTCAGCTTCAATTTCTCACCCCCCATCCACCTGTACACCAAGAATGAGTGAAACATCCACCTCACAATTCTCTGCAATGAAGGCATTGGGCTATCATACCATCTAGAAAATTGCAGACTGATGATCATGAAATGATGATGAATAATAAGAACCAAAAAGAACTGAACTACCTGAAGGCCACATAACAGATATACAAAACAGCTACAGTATCTGGAGATTCCACAGTCACATGGGCACCATGATGAAAACAGCAGGGAAATTGGCCACAGCCAAAATCCTTTCAGAGAAGACCGACCTTGAAATCTAAACTCAGTGAAGGATCAAGACACATGCACTGCCGCTTGTCAGAGACCCAGCTGGCATAATAAATTGTCAAGAAGAAGACATAGAAGCTACTGATGTTAAGATCTGTAAACTCTACACAATTCACTACCATCTTCACTAGCCAAAAAGTAGGAGGGTGTGGGTTAACAAGTGTCAAGGCCAGTGTCTTATGCTCATGAATACATAAGTCACATGGCTCTTGCAGATGAACTGCTAAGATCATTCCTCAGTATTATCTTTGAGGACATTGTGAACCTACGTATCTGAAGCATTTCAGATACATGCAATACTAAGTAAACATTAATGAGTGATGCAGAGAAGAAAAAAAAATTCTAGATTAAAATTTTAAAGAAACAGCAGTATTTGTCCAGAATGCTTTAGAATTGTAATAATAAATGAATAACTTGTCTGTCTTAGTACCAAAATAATGTTCAGTACAAAGTCTAGAATTTTCTGATGCTGATCTGTTAGGACAGTTTTTTCCGTGGTCAAACCAAAAGGAAGTAACTTTTTCCTTAGAAATGTTTAAATCTGTTACGTCACTGCAAATTGATTTTTTTTCTTTGAAAATCAGACTTTCTAATACGCAGCTCTCCCTTGTATTCCTGTAGAGCACCATGGATGTTCTCCATTGGCGAGCCCAATGTCACCTCACTCTCTCTCCTCCAATCCATCTTCACGAGACTCATCACCAAGCCGAGACTTTTCTCCTGCTGTTATGAATCCCAAGCCACCAACCATTATCCACCGAGCTGGGAAGAAATATGGCTTCACACTTCGTGCCATTAGAGTGTACATGGGGAACAGTGATGTCTACACAGTTCACCACATGGTCTGGGTATGTTTTTTGCTTGTTGGAGATTTCTCATCTATGCTATGACTTGTCTGCAGCCTAATTTCACATGAAAGGATCCTTTATAAAAGCTCTTGTTTTCAGATAAGCTTCTTCCCAGAATCATCTCAGGCGTGGCCTTTCTACCAAAATGCTTGCATAGAAAGGCTGGAGTGGACGATATTCCCTCTGTCACAGTTGTAACCCATGGGTTAATTACATTTAATTCCTTCCGAGCAGTGTTGACAATGATGGTCTGTTTCAGATCATCTCCTTCCCTTAGGACTTTTCACACATCTGCTTGGAGTTGATTACATGTCTTAAAGCATCACTGTCTTCCCACTGAATTGATCAGGGATTTGGAATTCAGTTCGGCTGTGAGTTAAACAAGGAGCTTATTAAGTATGTGCTTGATGTTTCTCCTTCACCTATATTCTTGGGCACCCTGTCTTATATGTGTGTTTCTTTTTTGAAGTTGCATGCGATGCTTTGCAAGAATCATTCCCCACAAAGAATGTTGTTTTTAATTGTATCACGCTTGGAGGTGAAGGCCCAATTTCCCTGCAGACATCACTTAAGGTTTCTCTGTTTAAATGGAGATTATTGTTTAAATGTAATTATCATAATACGATAATAATGTGGAATTGAGTAAATTGCTCTAGTAAATCTACTTCTGATCTTCATTCCACTTGACCTTGACAAGGACTTCATTATGGAGAAAACTTAGCTGCTGTTAATCACCGGTCACATGGTGAAAAAGGAGCACTGTCATAAGTTGTTTCTTTTCGTTGTTTCCATTGTTTATCTAGCTTAACTCTGAAGTTCCCTTCTATTGGAGGATAAATTATTGTAAATTATGCAGACATCAGTACTGTAACCATGCCACATGTTTTCCAAATAAAAGTCCTTAGATGCAATCCTTGGAGTAGCCAGTTAGAACAGAGAGTTAGGCAAGGCTCATCCCTCAGAGTGATTAATGGATATACCAAGGTGCTTGATAACCTATGCTCTAGCTATGAACTTTAACAGCAGCTTATGCAGCCATTGTGGGACTGTACATTGATGAGACTTGTTGGCAGACACAGAGGGTTCTATTTTATGAAACAATAACAACTCTCTTCTAACCTGCAGCATGTGGAAGAAGGTGGTCCAGCAAGTGATGCCGGTTTGAAGGAAGGAGACTTGATAACACACGTGAATGGAGAACCTGTACATGGATTAGTCCACACTGAAGTTGTAGAACTAATTCTAAAGGTAAATACTTGACAAGTGCAAATCCCTAATAAAGAGACTTGTTTGGGTGATTTTTGACTGCTCTTTAAACAGGCAAAAGCAATTGTCAATAGCAGCTTCAGATGTGTCAGCAGTCTGAGTAACAAGTTGAAACTGAGGACATGTTCCCTACAATGACTACAGTTTATTTATTAATGTATTTATTTATTGCTTGCATTTTTATCCTGCCCTATACCCAGAAGTTACAACATTTAAAACCAAATTTAAACATATTAAAATAATAAAAGTGTCTGAAAGTGGGGAGAGAAAGCTGTATCTCCATTTAGCCAAAGGCCAGGCCAAAGACATTGGGTGCCCTAAATTAAAATCTCTCACAGAGATTTCAGAATGTGTGTAACCACGACTACTTTCGCATAAATGCTGTGGACTGAGAACCTATTCACAGATCTACCACATTCGCAAAACTATTATGATATCCCATTATGCAAAGTAGCTTAAGCACCTACATTTACTTGAAACCAGTATGATGATATTCTGTCTCCAAGGTTTCTTATGGACTGCTTGGGTATCTTGCTGGTAACTGTAAGAACAAACTGCTGAACCTATGTGAGCCATTGAAAATCCAACTATTTCTTAAGCTCTGATGGAGTATTTGAGCTTCACAGGCCCAAAGGCACCTAAAGGATTTCTTGTTTCCACACATGTTTGTTTATACGCTAAGATTTTCAGTATTTTTGATCTTCCTGTCATTCCAGATAAAGGATTTTTGTAATGCTCGTGTGTTGATTATGAAATGCCCACCTTGGGAAAACTAACTTGGCACCTCTAATCAGGTTGTTTTAGTGCCAGGAACAACAATTAAGGCCTCCACAAGTTGGTTTCACTCCAATTCTCCTTAGAATGGCAGATAGAATAGCCAGTTCTTCTTGAAGAGTCAGCGGTTAAAGATGAAGGTTGATATCAGTTGAAGGTGTTTTAGCCCTGTTTTAAGAACTGGTTTTATCAGTCGTTTTGCTTATTTATTTTGTAAAAGCTTGAAAATTGCATTTGATTCTATTACATCATAAATAGATTCTGATGTCAAGGAAAACATTTGAAGATAAAGTATAAATAACAAAAATCTGGATATTCTTTGAAATAATGAAAATAATAGACTTCCTGAGAAGTCCTGTCAGTTCACAGAATTTTTATTGCCAACTTTGAGAATCTCAAAGATAAAAGCAAATAGTAACAATGAATTTGAACAACTGTGCTTGACAGAATTACTAGTGCAGACCTGCCGATGTGAACGTATTCTAAATTATTTGACTCCTTTCTTGGAACTTTGCAGTGCATAATAAAAAAAAAACAGTGTTAAAACTCTTTGTAGGTGCCATTCAATTAGAAAGTTATTTTATTGGTGAGAGGAAAAAGACAAGAAGTCCCTCTAGCAGTATTTTCTAAAAGCAAAATAAATATTGGAAGAGAGGAAATCAAATTATCAGGGGAATTCAAGGCAGCCAATGATAGATTGAATTTTTGCTTGTTTAGCATTCAGCACTCCCCAGCAGACACAAGGGATTAAGAGGTGAGCAAAAGTTAATAGAGTGAATTTGTTTTTTGTTGCTTGCAGAGTGGGAATAAAGTGTCTATATCCACCACACCTTTTGAGAATACATCAATCAAAGTGGGACCAGCTCGGAAGGCCAGTTATAAATCGAAAATGGCTAGGAGGAACAAGAAAAGCAAAACAAAAGACGGGCAAGAAAGGTTGGTGCTGTTTTATGGCATGAAATGAATGGGCTGACACGTAGCAGAGGTCCAAAACAGATGGAAATCAGCTTCTTCTAGTGCATATTTTTATGTGGCAAAATCTAGAGTGATTTTAAAAATAATGTTGTAGAAATGGAATTTTAAAAATTAACTATGGGTTGGATTCAGAGTTCTGTGATTAGTGTTCCAAGACGTGGGACAGGAGTGCTGTATGTCTCCCTTCTTCCTTGTGCTCCTTGAAATTTAGTATGGAGTTTTGAGGGATCCTCTAGCTATGGTTTTCAAACCGTGGCCCTCCAGATGTACCTGGAAAACAATTCCCAGCATTTTGGTCTTGTGGTCAGAGTGTCAGATTCTTATCTGGAGGTCTCCCAGTTCGATTCCTCCCCCCTCCAGAAAGCCAGCTGGGCAACCTTGGACTAGTCACAGCTCTCTTTCTGATCTCTCACAGCCCCACTTATCTCATATATCTCATAGGGTATCAGCTGTGGGGAGAAGAATGGGAAGCTTTGTCAGCCACTCTGATTCCCCTTAAAGGGTGATAAATATGGGATATAAAAGCCAACTCCGCCTCATCCTCCTTGTCCTGGAACATTGGGGGACCACACTTTGAGAACCACTGTTCTCAAGTGCCATGTGAAGTAACAGGGAGTGAGGGAAAATAGAGAACTATGGCAATTTCCTCCCATTTCTGGTGCTTTTTTTCCCAGTTTGTGGACAAACACTTCTGGGATATGATCCTATTTGCTTTTATAATTGGTTTGTTATCTTACTCTTCTAGTAAGAAGAAAAGCTCTTTGTTCAGGAAAATTACCAAGCAAGCTTCCCTGCTTCACACCAGTAGGAGTTTATCTTCTCTCAACCGCTCTTTGTCATCCGGAGAAAGTGTTCCTGGTTCACCTACTCACAATCTCTCTCCCCGTTCACCAACACAGAGTTACCGATCTACTCCGGAGTCTGTGCATTCAGGTAAAAGGAGATACGGGTGGTAAGCAGTGCCAGTCCCAATCTTTTTTCTGAAAATATGTAAAATAAGGAGGGCTTTACTTTTGAAGCTGTGAATAACAGGGCATGGCATTCAGTGTCTTAGAATTTAAAAGCTATCCTGCACTCCCAGAGCTTGACTGATCATATTGGCAAATCAGACAATAGTCCTGGGCATAAGCATTAGATAAACTAGGCAAATAAGAAATGCAGATTGTGGAAGAGTGTAGCTCTATTTGCATATTCTTTCCATAAAATCTAATGTGGCTGGTAAAACAACACTTAAGGACAGCATAACATGGTTGCTGCATCATGGCCAGGGTGTGAGTGGCACACTGGGACTAGAAAACTGCAGGGACAGGTCAAGAGGCAGAGAACAAGTTGGAAGCTTCAGCTGCAAAGCAGGAAGGTAAGGCTGGAGATCGGACTGAGGTTCTGAGATAAGAGTGGGAAGTAGGCAGAGCAACACCAGTCAGGAGAGCAAGTGATGTTAAGCAGCTCAGCAAGCACTATCGTGAACCTGCCTAGTCTGGTAGATGTCCAGAGACGATAGCAAAATAACGAGTGTATCAGAAGTACAGTACAATCTAAATATTCAGGGTCAGGAGGAACTTCAAGCAGCTAAGCAGTTGCAGCTGTAAAATTTAGGATGTAGACAGCCTCATCTGTGTTGATGAGGTGCTGCTTTTGCTGAAGACCACTAGATGGCACTTTTGTTAAAGAATTAGCCAATTCAGGACAGAAGTGTTCCTGATGGAATGCCGAAGAAGCCCAGGTACATACAGATCGGTTCTCAGGTGAGAGTTCCAGAAACATTTGAGCTGGCCCTGAAAGCCATGTGAGCAAATGTTAAAGGCAGGAAGCCAGGGAAGTTGGGTCAGGAGAATAGGGTTTTTGTTGGTGCAGGGGCTGTAATGGATCTGAAGATTTGTAAGAGAAGAGAGTTCATTAATATTAGAATGTTACTTTAAGTAACTGATCTTTTCCCTGCTGTAATGGTTTGAAGACTGATTTGGAACATTAAAAAGATTATACAGTTGTAACTCTGTATCCGCAGGGGGTACGTACTGGGTCCTACTGAGGTTAACAAAAGATAATTCAAGCACAAGGAAATGCACTAAGTTCCCATAATTCTCCTGAAATCCTGCAGGATTTCACCAGAATGATGGGAAACTTCATGTTATTTCCCATGATTTCCTGTCTCTCCCAGGCCTCCAAGAAACTTCACGTAGGCCTAATAGCACCAGGTTTGGGGGGGGGGAGAGGCTGATCTGGTCACTGCGGAAAACTGAAACCACAGTTACCAGATCAGGAGATACAGAGGTCCGACTGTATCCCTGTCTCTATTAGTGAAGGGTCTGTATCTCACATTCTGACACAAATTCCATCACAATATTTCATTAAAAGAAATAATATTTATCTCTCTTAGCTCCTGGAGTTGTCTGGGGTAGGGCCCAGATATGTGAATATTGCCCCATGATTGCTAGATTGCAAGAGCCAACTGATTTCGTGTGCGAAAGTATAAATGATGGTGTTTGCATGTTTAGTTCTCAGAAATCTTCTTTTTTATGTTCACAGTTGGTGGAAATTCTTCTCAGAGCAGTTCACCTAGCTCTAGCGTCCCAAACTCCCCTGCCAGTTCCGGACACATCCGACCCAGCTCACTACATGGATTAGCACCCAAACTTCAAAGGCAGTATCGCTCCCCCAGGCGTAAATCTGCTGGCAATATTCCTCTCTCACCGCTAGCTCACACTCCTTCTCCAACCCCACAGTCTACATCACCTCAGCGCTCTCCTTCTCCTTTGCCAGGTCATTCACTTGGCAGTTCAAACATTATGCAGTCCTTCCCTGTAAAACTGCACTCCTCGCCTCCCCTTGTCCGACAGATTTCAAGGCCAAAGAGTGCCGAACCACCTCGATCCCCTCTGCTGAAGAGAGTCCAGTCAGCTGAGAAGTTGACTTCTTCTCTGTCTGCATCTGAAAAAAAAGTGCCTTCTTCACGTAAGCACAGCTTGGACATCTCCCATTCTGAATTCAAGAAGGAGATTCTGAGAGATCCGAATCTCCAGAGTTGGCAGGAATCTATGAGTGAGACAACAGGGGGCAAAGTTGGGATTGCAGAAAAAGGGACTCTACAAAAACCTTCTTCAAGGAAGTTGGGAGCCATTCGACAAGACAGGGTGGAGAGAAGGGAGTCTCTGCAGAAGCAAGAGGCCATCACAGAAGTAGATTCTTCTGAAGACGAAACTGATGAAGGTTCAGAAGACAGTCAGGATGGGAAAGGATTGGATAGGCCAATCTTCAGTGGAGACCACCAAGTTGCTGATCCTTTCTCTGATGAAACAAAGCTTTCTTCCAAATTAGAAAGCAAAGACAGCATGGAGGATGATGCTTTTTTGCCTGAGGAACCAAAAATGGATGACTTGAAGAAAGAAACGAACCAGCATCAGTCGGAGGATGTTGCAAAGACCCTGTTGACTGGTGTAGATGTCTCACAGCCTGAAGTCTGTATGGGAACTTCACCTGTAGAAAAAGCTGGTGATTGTGAATCAGTTAATCTAACATCAGAGTCTGAAGCATCATCAAAATCAGCGCAAGGCAATATTCCCAAACTTGATAATCAAAAAGGTGCCTGTTTTGAAGATATGAATGATCCCAATCGAATACAGATTTCCCAGGAAAGTGCAAACTCTTCAGAGCACCAAAAGTGCCTACCGGTAAGAATTCCACAGCTTGGTCAGGGTGACTGCTTAGGACCAGCAAGCTGCAAAGATAACTTGAAAGAATTGGGCACTACAGAAGCTGCATATAGGTTATCTCATAATACTGTCCCTTTGCTAGCACTTTCTTCTGCTACTTGCTCAGCCCCAAACTCTTTTCCACTAGTAAGCCAAATAAACCTCAAAGACACAGCTCAGAAGCAGGAACACCGCTTGACCAAGGAAGGCACTGTTGCTCACAATCTGGCAAGCAATGACAAAACCTCTGCCCATGGGTCTTCTAATGGTGAAGAATCACAAGACTTACCCTCTCCTGTAGTAATTTCGAAATACAGGAGTCATACAAGTGATAAAACGCTAGATCACACTGCAGGCAGTAGTTCAGATCTCACACGTGCTCACCCAGGGGAAAGTCAAAGAGAAATTTGGGCAGCAGATTTAGCAAAGGGGACAAAACAGATGTTGGGCCAAGTGAAAGTCAATATATCTGGCTCAAAAGAACTAGAAAAAAAGAACAGAGAAGAGGAATTATTCTATGTGAAAGAAAGTATGTCAAAGGAAAGTGAGCAGGAACCACTGAAGGAACGTCCAGGACAGCTAACAACCCTGCTTCTTAGTATAGGTGATTCCATTAAAAGAGGAGATTCCCACAGCAAATCAGAAAAGCTGGCAATGTGTTTGGATCCAGATTGCTCAGTGGAAACAAAGGAGCAGTCAACTCATGGTCACTTTGAAGTACCTGATATCTTGGATGCTCCATGGCCGTCACCCCCACCTGAAGATCTTCCAGGTAGCAGTTTGAGGCAGAGCACGAAGGATCCTGCTGAAACAGACTGTAGCCCAAGTTCCAAAAAGGCAACTAGTCTAATTTTGGGAAAAACTGGAGAGGGTGGAGGCCAGTCACAACCAAGAGACCTGTTGTCAGAAGGTGACGTTCTGAAGAAAACATAGCAGGAGACCATGCCGGCATTCAGAAACATGCATTCTTATTTTGAACACAAACATTTTGCTTCTTTTTTTAATATATAGATTTGTTTTTACACTTTTGCCTTTTTCATTCTTACAATCCTATTTTTGTACATAACACTTGATGCTCCTAGCAGAGTATCTTTAAAGCAAGATTTTGAAGTGGTTTGCAAACTCATACTTTTCCCACTCTGTTCTTCATTTTGGAGCCTCCTGTGCGTTATCTTCCTTTTGAAGATTTCCCCCCCGTTTCTTTTAAAGCTCTAGAAAACTGCATTCATAAAAGAAGGCAGCTCATTGAGTCATGTTGATTACTAATTCCAAAGTTCTATTTTTTATTCCCAAAGTTTTAGGTCATTTCTTTATGTTGGCGAGGATAACGAAATAAACACATCTGAAATTCTTAATGCCACCTCATACCTTCTTTTCTAACATATCATAGACTTCAACATATGTACGCATGTGAGAAAAACCTATGTTCACTTTGTGCAATGGGACAATTTCCCCCTTTAAAAGTTGTTACTGAACTTCAGAGCAAATTCTTACTTTGCCTTTTTATTTTTACTTTTATTTTTTATTAAAAAAAGTGTGTCACTCCTATATTAAGTTTTTAATTTTTTTAAATACTTCTTGCCTTAGCTTCCTTATTTTGCTTGAAGCGAGCAATAACATAAATAGAGATACAGGGTGCTCTAGTTGTCTTAGCTGTAAGTGCAGATGGCACCTTAGCTTGCTCCATTGAGAGGTCATGAACATTTGAGAGTTGGTCCCATGGAGCTGACTAGCATGTTGTGGAAGCAGCAGATGTCCAGCAGAGAATTCCAACTGGACCTAGTGAGTCAGAAGTGATGCTGACTGATCCATCAGGGAACAGCTGAGACCAAACCACTGTTAAATGGAACAGGCCCATTATACTGGAGCTACTTTGCCTAAATCAAACGACTGGCTTGTTGTAATTCAGACCCCTCACATTGCTTAAATGCCTAAGTACATTTTGGATTGCTTTTGAAAGTTCAACACAGCTAGCTTCTTTCCCCCAAAGACAACTGGATCTGTGATTCTGTATTGGTACAGAAACACCCTAAAGCAGGAGTTGCAGGATTTCAAGTCCGTAATTTCTATGAACCCCACAGCTCATGTGAATGTAATTTTTAGCTTTACTATTCATACCTGTATGTGGGGATAGAATTAAGTAATTATTTGCATAGCCTGTCATTCTACATAGATAGTCAATCATAGGATAACTGTAATAGTTCTCCAGGGTAAGCACTACAGTTAATTAAGTAGCACGGCTTTGACAAGTTACTGTTTTAAAGCCTTTTCCTGCACCATTTTTCTTTGCAGAGCATTCATATACTTTCAGACTAGGAACATGCTCATAAAAAGCTAATTTATTATTATCACAGTTCACATGTATCCCCCCTCCAACATCCTGTTTCTCCCTCACACACACCCCTTCCACTGACCCAGGCATATGTTAGATTCATTGGTTTCAGTTTGGACCAACCAACCAACCCTACCCCCCAACCCCCAGTTTCTTTTACATTAACCACTGTTACTTTATGTGTTCAAGAGAGTTTGTAAAAGGGACTGTTGTGTGTGTCATAATACTGTAAAAGAAGATTAATTGGCTGTCTCCTATGTGAACCTGAAGACTCAGTACGCAACATATTCCCCCACTGATTTTATTAGATACATTAATCTCTTTAATCCACCATCTTTATAGATGTGGTATTTAAAATGTGTTATCATTTTAAATAAACTGTTAAGCTTTTTTGTAGTCAGCCAGGTCTACATTTTCCTGGAATTCTTATCCCTTTGCTGAATTGCCCTCCATGTGGAGCATCACTGTATAGATACATTTAAGGAAAGGAAACTGTGCTAATATTGGTTGGTGGCCTAGCAAACTATATATATATATATATATTCCTGATCTTGAATGATGTAAAATATTAAATGCCATGATTTACACTGTGTGAGTATAAGCTCCAGAGCTAAATAATACTGCTTCAAACATAACTTGTAGCATCTCTGTACAAAAACAAAACAAAACTCAACAGCCAAAGGATTTATATCTCTTATTTTAGCCAAATAAAACACATTGGGCTACTTCATTTCTGTACTATAGATGTTCAGTTAGCTATTATCTTCTGAAAAACTTGCTCTGCTGTCACAATGAAAACACTATAATTGTTTAAATATCCAGGGGCCTTCTTTTTTGCCATTACTTAATATTCCTATAGCAGTTGTGTTGCTTTACTAAAATTACTGGCACCAACTACAGCAGAAAATTCCATCAAAGCCCCAATTTAGTTAGCAGATTTCCTCTTCAAACATTTTTTAAAAATCACTGAAAAGAGTTCTGACAATCATATTTTGGAGGACAAAACTGAAAATCTGAAGCACTTAGAAACATGAAACTTATCAAAGGAAGTGTGTAATGACGAAGTTGAACTTGGGACAAAAACTAGTATTTTCAATGTAGAGAAGCCACTCCTAGCTGATGGGAGTGACTGATAAGTTGCTTTCCCAATTATTCTTCTTTCAGTATGATACCTGTTTGGAATTCATCTTTTGTTTTTATTTATGCATCCTTCAAGTGTTTACTATCAGTTGAGGCATTCCTCAGCACTGCTTCTCTCCAATAAATGACAGATCTAAACCCTTCCAATTCTGATTTAGTGTAAATAGATTTAGCCATGCTAAGAACCACTCCTAGAAATGGATGCCCAAGACATTTTGATGTTTATTATGCTACAAAAGAATATTTACCATACAGCAGGGTAAGAGGAATGACCTGTTGAATTTTTTTTTCCTCATTAGCACTGAATTAAGGTGTGATCTGGATTTTTTGTTGTTTTCTTCCTGTGGGGAGGGTGAAATCTTTCACCAGTTTTCTCTTATGGAACATGAAGGATGATGCCCTGTTTCTAGTAGATGATTTTACAGCTGTGTGTGTGTGTTTACATTGTGGTTTGATTTCTGTTATTCTGGAGGCTGTGAGCTCAGCTTTCACGCTGGGCTCTGTTTTCAAGCTGGTGCATCTCAGCACTTAGCTAGCCAGAAGATAACACGGGATATGTCTTTTAGAAACTTGAACAATTACCATATAATAAAGGTGCAATAATTTTTATTCATGTTGTACCTGCATGTTGATGTTCAAATACTACTCTGAAATACACTTCAATTTTTACATAAACCTGTGTCCATCTCTTAATTGAAGTATTTTTCTAGAAACATTTTCCTGCAAAATGGTACAGTAATCCTATACTTTACTTGGCATGCAGAAGGTCATCTTATAATCTTGATTGGCTCTGTGAGGGAAGAAAATGCATTAGCAAAGCCTGGCATGGGGTGTCCTCTTTGCTTAGACAAGGATTCAAAGCAGTACCTGGAGAGCTACATGCTCTGAAAAGCGCCACAAGGCTGCCTGATTTTTGGTTCAAAATGGGCTTTTTTATTACTCCCTGACCCATTAGTTCCTTAACAGAGTCTTAGCATTAGCATACCTTACCCTATCAATCCATATTGACAGAGCAGAGGTTAGAGTTACTGCATTCTTTGCTATCTCTATTGGGCTTCTTTCCTCCTTGATCGAACTCTGATGGTGACTGAGAGGCACATTTGTTTATCCCACAAGAAGGTATTGTCTGTATACTCCTTAGACAATGCTAATCCAGCATCTTGTGCAAACACATAAGCTGGGCTGATGCAGGTACATACACAGCTATCTCTGAATGAAGAACAGGGTTGGAATTCCTTTCGCAAATTATCCATGCCAACTAATTTTGCTTGGGGACTCTGTTCTCGGCACCTATCTGTGCTCTTATGTGCAAACAGCTGATGGCAGTGTACTGGGCTGCAGACCTTTGGTCAGGAGTTGGAAATGGGGAGTAATAAAGATTTCTGGAAGTTCCATATTTCAATACGTTGATAAATTAGGTAAAGATACATAAGATCATAAGAGCCCTGCTGGATCAGGCCACAGCCCGTCTAGTCCAGCATCCTGTCTTGTACGTTGGCTCACCAATTGCTTCCAGGCATACTCAAGCAGAAGACAAAGGCAAAACCTTCAACTTTTCTCAGTATCCTGCAAATGGCTTTAGAGCAGGCATGTCAAAGATACGGCC
>MTQE01001134.1:55766418-55778470 GCA_014337955.1 Aspidoscelis marmoratus | reverse complement strand
CCCTTTCTGAAGGTCAGAACTTCCAGAATTGCACAGAATTGCAACTTTGTTATCAGGTGTGAAGTGGGTGGATTGCTACAGTGTAACCGCTGCTGTAAGGGGTGGATTTTTACAATGAAATAACTATCTTTGGAAGCAAGCTATTGGGGGAGGAAAACCCTAAACGTGCATTCTCATCCCATTAAAACGGTACTGTTCCCACAGTAAGACATGTAAAAAGTTTCAAATGCACGAACTGGAGCGAGACCTATTGATATGAGTGTTAACATTTACAACGCTTTGGGGTGATTTAACATATGGAAAGCGTGTTAAGCCAACCTGACGTGGGGACTGCGAGGATTGAAACCGTTTCAAAACCGTTTTAAGCTTGTAATGGGAACTCAGCTGCAGAGAGCAAACACAGAAGAGTAGCAGCAGTCACAGTCATCAACAGTAGCCAGTAACAGCAAAAGTCCAAGTCAAAGTACCTTGAGAGTTAAATGCGTAGTCAAGAGTTCCAGGTCGAAGTTAGCAGAAGGTCAGAGTTGGTCAGCAATGAATAATTGTAAAGGAACTGAAGTCTGTCCATCTCCATTGCATACCCACGGAAGGGGCTTGAGGGTGTACAACCTTCAGTGCAGGAGAAGCAACTCTGATATTGCTTCTTGTGCACTGAGTCAGGTCCTCATTGTGGCAAGTGTGTCATGCTTGCATGCACCATTCTTGGCACACCTTCCCATGGAGACTAAGGTGCACAGGTGCAGAGATCCAGTAAAGGGCCTAATACAGAGCTGATTATCTGCTTTTAAGCTATATCAGCTTCATAACAGCTCCAGGGGCTAATAATAAACAATACAAATGAAACAGGAACAATTCAGCATCCCTCACCATTTTGGCATAGGAAAACCAAAGACCACTAGATGGCACCCTACTCCATATCTTCAGGTATTAACACCCAAAGAACAAACATTTGAGATCTGTAGATCTGACCGAAAAACGGTTGGTCCCATAGCATCCAATTAAAAGAGCAATTTCTTAGCGATAGCAACAAAGCAGCATGCTTACAGTGAAGTGTTAATGGTTTAAGATGAAATGATAGAATTAGCAACAATATTCTGGTTTTTCTCATTTTATTTAAAATCATGACCTTCTCTGTGCTCAGTTGATTTGCTTATTTAGGGTCTTGTCTTGGGATGGTTAGATTTAATTGTGTCAAATGCGGTTAGCTTTATATTCTGTGATAATTTTAGACAACACTTTGTATGCTCATGTCACTGAAATGTCACTTTTCTTATGTTGGAATATGGAGTCAAAACATCAAATAATCATTTTTTAAATTATGAAAAGATTATCAGGCAGTACATTCTTAATATGGGGTGATGAGACGTGTGCATTTCTGCAGGCCTTCCAGCTGCTCTGGTTTGGGTTTCAGGAATTCTCCATAGGTCAATTCCCCCACCGAAATTTCATCATAATCATAGATTAGAAATTTATCATCTCCTCCCTCACATGCTTATGGGTCCTTTGGCCTACCACACGTTGGAAGGGAGCTTTCCATTGCTCCAAGCAACATCTGCTCAGACAGGGTTTCTCATTAAGGGTTTTCTCACATCACTCCACTTTCTTCCACTTACCAATGCTTGCTCGCCGCCATTGCTGGAACAAGTGACTCACTTCTGGAGAGCGATTCTGAGCTAAGAAGTCCAGGTACAGACTGATTTTGGGTCTACAGCACGATTTGCCTTCTCAGAAGCTCTTGTCCCTCCTCAGCGTATTACAGTAAGCCAAGAAGTGTCCAATTAGCAACAGTTTCCCATTTTATCTAAATCGGAAAACCATGGTAACCAGGCTTGACATCTTAAACTCTAATAGAGCCCTCTGCTGAGGCCCAGAAATAGCTTCAGAATAGTACAAGATATGAATGCAGAGTGTCTCTCGCAATCTCTCTCTCTCTCTCACTCACACTCACACACACACACACGCATATAGACAGACTTTGTTTTGTGGCAGCAGAGATAACTGTTGTGCTTCTTAGAGGAAAAAAGTTTGTAAAGGCCCCACTGCCAAGACCCAGTTTTATCTGATTGAGGAAGCAGCCCTGTTTCCTCCTTGGAATATATAGAGCCTGGGTTGAAACAAAATTGCCCATGTAATATGCTATAGTATTGGAGGAAATATCACGGCTGGGCAGAAGCGAAAACAAATTTTCATGTCAACAATGCAGCAGTTTGGTTTTTCACTGGGTGGATAGATCCATTGGTTTGTAAGTGCACACTCTCATGGTCATAAGGCAGAAAAAAGCAATTTTATTATCATATGTCTGTTTCCAACGCTCAGCTAGTTTTTTAAAAAGGATGCACCGATGTAGTTGAACCATAAAAGTGCAAAATAGCCTTTGTAGAGGGAGGCTTTAGCACCGGTTCTTTTGGAAAGAAAGTATGTGGCCCTTAAAATTTAAAACAATAGGTCACAAGTTTGACATTGATTTGGAGGAATATTGCAGTTGTATTACAGCTGTTATGATGTTGCACATGTCTATTCTCCTTTAATAATCTCATTTCCATAATTATATAATTTCTGAGTAGAAAACAACAGGAGATGAAAGTACCAGGTACAGATGAAACACCTATAGAACTCTAAATCTGTGGGAGAAGAGACAGTAAAAGTAATAACACTCATGTGTCAATAAATATATGGGAAAAAGCTTTATGGACTAAAGACTGGAAGATAAATGAAAAAGGAAAGAAAGCAAATGCAGCAGCTGCTGATGGTTTGGAGTGCAACCAGAAATGGTCTGAGCCAGTGTGGACTGGTTTGTCTTCTTACTGTGAAGTCCTGGCAGAGTCACAAAATCCCACTCTGATCCAACCCAGAGTTCAAACAACCCTGATGAACTGGTGCATGACTGGGTATTTATGGGAGTCTATGGCTGGATGCTGTTGCTGGGTAGATGCCAGGCAATGTTGAAATTACTGAACCATTGCAGAAAGTTCTCAGGCAAATAAAAATATATTTAAGATCTTGCAAAGAAGAACAGAGAGAGAAATGCCACAAGTATAAGCCATTTAAAAAGGAAGTAGTGGGATACAGGATCAGATAGCTAACATAAAATTGATAGTAGATACGGCGTAGAAATACTAGAAGGAAGTTTATCTTTGTTTCAGTCACTGACCATGCCAAGGAGTTTGACTGTGTTGGTTGTGCCAGAGTATAAGGCATATTAAGGATAATAGGTGTGCAAGAATACCTGGTAATTTTTGGATAACTCTTTACTGTGAACAGGAAACCACAATCAGAACTGAGCTTGTGTAGATAGAATTGGTGTTAAGAACAGAGGAGACAGTAGGGCCCGTTCTGCCCTGGGCCTTATTTTGTAATATATTTCTGAATAGGGACCTGCCATCCACGTGCTGGTGCAGACTACAAACAGTCCTGGGTGGGGTCTTCATAGTCTGGACCATCATGCAGACGGCAGGTCCTTATGTCAAGATATAATCCAGAGTAAGACCCAGCGCAGAAAGGGCCTAAGACAAGTGTATCTCCATAGCTATTTGTCCTGTTTAATTTGAACAGTGTAGACATTTTAAGAATAGCAGGATTGGATTTAACTTAAACTAAAGGAGAATGAAAGAAGACTGAAAAGAATTCATTAGGAAATTGGAAGCAGAAAGTGCAAAGTCTGAAGGGTTTTACAGTTGATGGTGAAAAAGTGGAAGTGATAAAGTTTTCTTCCCCTGGGCTCCCACAAAGACATAGATGGGCTGTGTAATGAGGGATTAAGGAGGAAAATAATCTTAGGGGAAAATGCAATGGCAAGCTTAGGGTCAATTTACACTTTTATTAAGTGTGATGGCCAGTTAGGATCGGGTGTCCACACTCCATCAAAGAGGTGATCCCAGAAGAGGTGTGAATGGAGCAGTTCATATATATGTAGAACACTTTTTAGTACTCTACCCCTATAAGTGTGAAGGATGGTCCTGGATATGCAGAACCATTTCTGGTATAGAAATGGCTTTGTGAAGTGTAGATGCACTATGTGGGAGTGTCTCCCATTTTAGGTATGTAATGTGAGACAAGGGCTATAAAGCAGCATGTTGCTTGGGGAGATTGAAGAGAGAAGATGAGGAAGAAAATGGGCGAGATGCAATTGAAGAGATTACTGGAATGTCCCTGTACCAGCTATAAGGCATTATGTGGTAGCACCTAACAACGACAAAGTTCCTGAAACATCGGGTGTTTTTCCACTGTCACTAAAAGTACCCATTAAGTACCCATTAATGGGTACTAAATGCCATTAAATACCCATTAATGGGTACTTAATGGGTACTTCTAGTGACAATGGAAAAACGCGCATCTTGAAAGCACCGTATACAGTGCATCACAATAATTCAGATTAGATATTTTCAGGATAAAATTAGTATTAAAAAAACCCAGTAGTCTGGAAAGGCTATAACTGGTGCATGGACCTTAGCATTAGGGACATCTGAACCTCCTAGACAATAAATCCCATCTTTCAATGAAGTGTAACCATCCAGAATAGATTAAAAATTACCCCAGTCTGGATACACTGTCTGTCAGCATCATCTCCAAATTAATTGGGCTTGGTCCTTATCTGTTTAACCTCAAAAGTGGTCTATCATATAAAATTAAAGATTAGGCAAGATAGAACAATAAATAAAAAATATGGTTCTTCACCGTCTTACGGTAGAATGGAAATTAGAATGACCAGCTAAGAGTTGACTCTTGGGTTTTCTAACGAAGCAGGGTTTGTCTCAATTTCTCAAGTAATACTGACTTAACCTTGTGATTCATAAAAAAAAGTCGAATTGGTTGGACATGTTTGCCTGTGCAGATTCCCTCCTGTTGGGATGTTTGTTTGTTGTCAGTGAGGAGTCTGAATGTGTAACTAAAGAAATGATCAAAGAGTCCTTCTTGGAGTGAGTTGGGAACATATCTGCCTTCTATGTTTCACCTTCCTATGGGGGATAATGTCATCAAATAGAACACGGCTTTTGGGGGTGCCTATTTATAGAGGATCGGGCCGATCTGTGGCTGCAAAACACACACACACTGCATCACATAGGAAGTGTCTAAAAAGCCTTTGCCTGTCTTATTCATTGTCACCTTGAGCCCATGTCCCACTGGCTATTTACCAGGGTTCTGACTGGTTGGATGGCTGTTTCCAGGCTACAAGCCTTCATATTGGCGTAGGAAGCTCCGTAGGCTCTCACCTCAAGTATCCCAGACTGCAAGTCGCCCTGAGAGTTGGGAAGTCCCATCAGTTGTGAAAGGGATGGACAAAAGGAGATTTTTAGACAAGGTAAGGGTTTTATTTTATTTATTATTTGATGTTTGTCCCTAGGATCTCAAATGAAGCCTGGGGGTATTCTTTATCATATGTCTGAACGTACCCCAGATGTAGCAAGTATGAGGAAAAGGCCAGTGATAAGTTCTTAACGGTCACTCTGAAAGAGCTGAAATGTGTCCTGGAAACTTAATGGGAAAGTGGTACATGTTAACACTGGTGGGTGTATATACTGTATTTTCTGGCGTATAAGACTACTTTTTAACCCAGGAAAATCTTCTCAAAAGTCAGGGGTTGTCTTATAAGCTGGGTGTTGTCTTCTTATATGGCAAGTATATCCCAAACTCTATATTTTAACTGGAAAGTTGGGGGTCGTCTTATACGCCCAGTCATCTTATACGCCAGAAAATACGGGTATTTACATTTACCTGTAAATAATAAATAGCAGAAAATCCCAGGCAGCCTTTAGAAACCAAACATTTTATTCTTTGGTTTCCTGAACTCTCCCACTGCTCTCATGTGAGGAGAGGTACAAATAGCAAAAGAGTTCTCTCTAATGGGAACTTGATTTGTGCTGAACACGAAAGCAGTTAAAATTGGCAAGGTCTGGAGAAACTGAAAAGTTTGCAGAAATAAAAACTGAAGAAAGAGGAGAATTAAAAGAGCCGCCCCCTCCTCAGGCACCTGAAATAGATCAATGAACACACATTCACTAGTCACAGAAGGCTGGCTGATTGTTCAAAGAAGTGGGACTAGGAAACAGTAAAAAAAAACATAAAATGGCATATCCTGGAAAAGGGCATGGCTTGTTGGCTGGAATCACAAACAAAAGCCCTCCACACCTATGTTATGGTTTCCACTTACAGCATCTCCTAATTATTCTTAAGGTAGCAACCAGTCCATGACTAGGTAAAACAGCCCTTGCAATGTTCAGCTTTAGGACTTTCCAAGTGGTCACTCTTTCCTTCTGCGAGCACAGCCAAAGGTGTTACGTAGCCAGCACATCTTCCTGCTTGCTAACCTGGAAGATCAAAGATCCAGACTCTTTGGGCCCTGTGCCTGACACTGAAAGCTCTCTTCCAGATCCAAGTTGTGCTTTTGTTTGTTACCAGTCCAAGTACTAGGATGTAAAACTAAGCAAAACACCAAAGCGTTCCAAAGTACAGATATGTGGAAGAGAGGTAGCATACATTCTGGTCTCTGCTCCTCCTTTCCTCAGCAGCACACATATACTGGCCTTCTGTTCTTGGATGCTTGAGCAGTTTAAATTAGAGCTTATGGGAGAGGGAGCGGGTAGGATAACACTTCTGAAAGGAATAGATCATGATTGCCTTTAAATATCAGTTTTCTTATATTTCCCTTTCACTGGGATCCAAGTCCCACTTTCATACACATCTGGCATGCTGTTAAAAAAAATGCAAAGGAAAAACGTTCAGGCTTCGTGCAGTAATTTCAGCCCTTTGAAGTTAGCAAGAACTTGTCACCAGACTTCTGACTGCTTGATGGAGACCTGCCACCTCTCCTCAGCCCTCCCTGCCAAGTCTTTGCAGTTTTCATGGCTGAGCCAAAATCTTAAATAACTTGCAAGTAGACTCCTCCTCTGTCTTTGGAATCTCTAATTAATAAGGCTCCATTGCCCTGTTACCCTTGTGCAACCTTGACCCCATTGTTCAAAACGTCGTGAAATTAGCAAATTCCAACAAAAGCTGATTTAGAGGGGAGCCTTAGAGAAAGAGAAATCCAACTACAATTTACTTGATTTTGGTAGTTCTTGAGAAATGTGGTCTGAATTTTAAAGACTTTGCCATAGAACACCATAGAGACATTTGGGAAAAGAGAAAGGGTGTTAAACAGCACACTCTAATCTCTTTCAGGTCCCCGTTGGTACTTAGTGCTGCTCTTAAGCAAGCATCACACTATTTCGCCACCATGTTTTACAGGATGCCTTAGGGCATCTCCTATGATGCCTAATGATGGTGCAGCTTTGGGACCCATACATATTAGAAGTAAGGCAATTAGAATGTCCTGTGTATCAGACTGTAGTGAGAACAACCCTAGACACATGTCTAGCAGTGTTCCTATGACCGAATGCTTTAAAAGGCTATAGGCTTAGTAAAACAGTTGACCCACTTAGCAGCTGACCCTTTGGGATGTGGAAATAACAAGCCTGATTGCAATGCAATGTTTACTTCTATTGAGGGTAGCACACAGGGCAGATCAGCCTCCTTCCACCCTTCCCAAGATGGTGGCCGCTGGCACATCCACCCCCTCGGCTCTTCCTGTGCAGAAGCGTCCTACTTCCAAATGGATTGAGGTGAGGGGCCAGATGGAAGACCTAATTTTCGAGGTCTTCCCGGAGGTCGGATCTTTCGGCAGTGAGACCCCATTAAGAACAGGTCTTGAGAAGGGTTCTGGATCCAGCCTCCAGTGCGGAAGGTAAGTTTTCTATGTGTGTTTAATGTGTTGTTAATGTGTCCTTACCACATTGGCCAGTGTGGATGCACCCAAAGTCAGAGTAGGAGTGAATTAGTCAAATGGTAGCAGCAACTTGAAGTGCAAAGTGCTAAAGATAAACTATTAACTTGTATCAAGCAGACAGATTCAGGACCATGGGCACTACATCCCAATGTAACCTTTTGCTGAGACAGAAGGAATGGCAGGGAGTTTAGTTATGAATAACAGTGGGCAAACTTCTCATTTCAACATTCATGTTCCAGTAAGAAAAACAAAAATAAATACCTCTATAGCTGAGAAATAGGGAAGTTCTTCACTGGCCAGTATACCAGACCAGCAAATGTAGTAGGAGACTCCCTTCCACATGTTGCTGCAGTCTCAAGAGGGCCTAGTCCAGAATCTTTCTTACATGAAGGGAAGCTTCGTGGTCCAGTATACCAGCCTTTGTAGAATTACCCATAAAACTGAAATGCATTCATTTGTTACGGTATTATAGGAAACTGTGATTATACCGTCGAGAATGCTATTGTAACTCACACCTGAATTTTCCCTGCCTTTGAGAAGTCACAGTGGCTCAGGCTTTGAATATGTTTGGATAGCAGGACTGACTTTTTCGAAAGATTGAGGCAAATGCTGTTAGGTCTGCTTAGGAAACTGTGTGTGGATACTTTGGGATTGCTTTGGTTTGGCAGTGCTCATAGGTATAAGATTTCAATCTAAGTTGGGCTGAGTTTGTATTTCTTTTTCCACATCTCTGTGTCAGCTTTCTGGGTTTGCCAGAATCCAAAGAAGCCATGCAAACACCGGCATATCCTGCTCTCAGTTTTCAGGTACATTTATTTGGAACTGAACTGCTAGGGAGGTATTTTCTTTTGGCAGGGCTGTTCAACAGAAGGATAAACTGTTCTGTGTGAAGACTATGAAGATATGAATACAACTCGTGCGTACCTTGTGCTCTAATGAATTCTGCTCTTCTTAGGGTCCAGTTTAACAACATAAACCCTTTGGTGGATGTGAGGAGAATGGTTGAGTAGCAAATGATTACTACTATTTCCGCCCTATGTATGATGTGGAATTTGGTCTTGTCTCAGATTGCTTGATCCAGATTAAGGCCAGAGTGGAGGATTGCAGTACATGCCAGGGGCCATCTGCTTCACTGGCCTAACTCCAGAAGAAGAAGAAGAAGAAGAAGAAGAAGAAGAAGAAGAAGAAGAAGAAGAAGAAGAAGAAGAAGAAGAAGAAGAAGAAGAAGAGTTGGCTTTTCTACTCCGCTTTTCTACCCATTTAAGGGGACTGACAAAGTTTTTCTATTCTTCTCCTGTGACTAGCCCAAGGTCACCCAGCTGGACTCCATGGGGGAGGGAGGAATCAACCCTGGTATTCCCAGATAAGAGTTCAGCTCCTTAACCACTAGACCAAAGTGGCTCAGAAGTGGGACAGAAGTTGTAGGCTGGGGACATTACTGTGGTATACTGAAAATGCCCCATTTCTAGGAGCCTGGTGAAATGGTGCTGGGCTCCATACAGTATCTGGACTGATCCACCACAGGGAATCCATGGCAGACTGCTGTAAAATGGTCTGGTGCCATTTTCACTCTGGGGATTGGGCCCATCACTGGCACTGTGCAAACAGATGTGTCCCTAAGACGCATAATTTGAGACCCCGGGGCTGATCTGGCATGTAGATGTCACAGTCTTCAGAGGCAGCTAGCACAGAGACCTAGGTTGCTTTCATGCTTTACTGTCCACTGGAGGGGAAAAGTGTGTGACAGACATACTTAGGAATGCTAGTACATGTAACACTACGGCCCACACACCCATAGACTTACCTGTGTCCGATTGCTCACATTTAGATCGTCTGAGGTGCAGCAGCGGGAGGGAGTCTTAGCAAGGCTGATGGGAGGGGGGCAGGGATAGGGGGAACGGAGCAGCGGGGGTGGGGCAGAGGGAATCTTGGTGAGGGGGATTGGAGATTGGAGCTGCAGCAGGGCAGAGGGAGTCTCAACACTGAGGGTGTGTGTGCAGAGGGGTAAGAATCAGAGCAGAGGCTTGCCAAGGCTTGCCATTTTCTAGACAACAGCAGGAGCAGGGACGGTGGCCTCCTGCCTCCAGTGAGGGACCTACTTCCCAATCACACCCTTCAAATTGAAAAGGGATTAAAACCTTAATCTGCCTTCAATACTGTGTTGGTCTGAATAGATTAAAGCCCTTAGGCTGGACTGTAGACTGGATAGATCAGGTTTACACTAGGTCTGGATCAAGGACTCCTTGATCTAAATCTAGCTCCATCCCCTGTAGATGTATTCAGCCATTAGGGATGGGGCCTCCTTAATCTGGATTAACATGCAGAGGTGGAGGCCCCAAATCTGGATCAGAGACCCTTGATATGGATCTAAACCCTAATTCAGAAAGGGCCCAAGGCATCATCCTTTGCAATATTGTCTCTTACTACCAGCTGCAACATGAAAGCTGTGTCAGTTGCTATACAAGTGTCTCATAAACTGCAAAAGTATATCTAGGAAACTACAGGCTCATCTGTATTTGGGAGGGCTGCAAGACATTATGAGATGCAGTCTCCAAGTTCAGTATTTAGAGGCAGCATCAGGTAGTTGCCTTCTACCCATTCCAGAAATGCTGTGCCTCAGGAACTCATAGGGTGCATCCCCATGCAGGTTTTTTAGTCCTGGTTTAGTCCTGTTTGGACCATTTTTGGGGACTATTTTTAATCCAAATAGAGTTCCTCTCAATTAATTCAAATATAGCCATTCCCATGCAGGTTTTTTAGTCCTGGTTTAGTCCTGCTTGGCCTATTTTTGGGATTATTGTTAAACATAAAAAACAGGATTTTTACCACCACCACCCCATGCAAAACCTGCCTGCAATAAAGGCAGCAAACCTGAAGGCAGTTTTTAAATTACTTTCTATTTCACACCTGTTGCTTTTGAGATTACCAGCAAATTTGCGCTCAAGCAGATCAGCGAAGGATCGAACCCAGTGTGATAAAATGTATCCTTGCAAAGCATTTCAAAGTATTTAAAGTATTTAAAAGCATTGCAAAGCTTCTCAGATGTATCCTTTCAAAAAGATACAAAATGTTTCCAGTGAAAATGTTTTAAAAGCCCTTTTGAAGGGCAAGCAGTTCTCCTCCCTTTCTGCCTTTTTGGAATGGGGCTCCAGCATTGCAAGCCTGGCAAGGGAGGAGGGGAGCTTTGCGTCTATTAAAAAACCCCACCCACAGCTGCCTGCCATTGGTGAGAAGACTAGACTCCCACCCTAAATAGCCTGGTATTGTTCCCATGATGGGGAAAATAAGCAGACTTGGCTCCAAAAAGGGGACTCAGTCCTGTTTTCATGAAGAATTTTTTTCCTCCAGATTTAGGCAGGATAGCCCTCATAAAATCCAGGAGTAAGGAATTGCATGGGGATGCCTGGATGCCGAATTCGGATTAATTACAGAAGTCATGGGAACAGACCTTTCTGAATTCGAATTGAATTCGGATTAACGTGCCCATGGGGATGCACCCATAGGGAGCTTAATGCTGAGGTGGTAGGCTAGCACACAAAGACAGGAGCTTGAGTGTTGCTTCAGTTTTCTACCACCACAAGTGTTACTGGAGCAACAACACCCTCTACTTGGAAACCTCTACTTCTCAGTTGCTACCATAGCAAGTGGGTTGTTTTCCATTCTGTTTGTCTTCCACAAACCAGTCTCATGCTGGTTTGGTGTTTGTGGTTGGCCATTTTTTAGCCTGCAAGCAATGAGCCACTCTTCAGCTGGTCTGTGACTGGGTGATGTTGCACAAGGAGGTGTTACAATTACTCTCTCCCTCACCTCTTAGAAGAATGTTCTTATTTGTCAGTAAAAATTAGTTTAGTGACTATATTACTATAACCATCCATGAAATCAAGACTAGAAAAGATTTTGTATTCTCTCTGTGTGTAAGAGAGTGAAAAAGATATAATTAAAGCATTTTTCCTCTTGGCACAGGGAGGAGAATGAGGTAGGGTTGAGCTTTTTTGGCTTTAACTGGCTTCTTGGTTACTGAGGGGTTACTCATTCATCTCCTTTGGAGGAAGTGGAGCATTCCTGGTCGGTTAAGAAAGGGAAATGTCTCATAACTGGAGTTATTCACAGCATGTCATTTTTCTTTATTTTATGCATCTTTGAAATGGCATCCTTCCCATCACATAAAAATGTTCAGGACAGCTTATAATGTTCAGTTAGAATAGCATAGAAAGCACCGGGTAGCCAGCTACACCTACAGTGGGTGGGAAGGAAGGAAGGAAGGAAGGAAGGAAGGAAGGAAGGAAGGAA
>MTQE01001134.1:55748222-55759947 GCA_014337955.1 Aspidoscelis marmoratus | reverse complement strand
GAATGGTGAAAGCGCCCGGAACTGTCTTAAGCTGCCCGCCTGCACGCGTTTCAAACGGAACGCGTTGCAGTGCGAAAATCCCTCAGATCTGGTTTTGTTGCTTTAGCACAACACAAACCTTTCCTTTCGTACACCCCAGGTACATTGGGCATAGCTTGGATGCAGCGGTTACACCTGATCCACAGTCACTTTGCTGGTCTACCATGGCTTAGAAGATTAGGAACTGGGCAGAAGTTAAAGCCAACTGGCACACGAACTGCTTATGTTGCCATTTTTGCCTGGGGGAAAGGGCAGTGTTTTAACTAAACAGCAACCAGGGCTTTGGCGGGAGGCTGTTCTACCAATTAGTTCCAGATGTCCCCAGTGACGTATAGATTGGATACGAGTTTGTTTCTCTTCTCTCGTTGCCTTTACTCAGCAGCTGCGACCTGAGAGTGTTTCCAATCCAAACCCAACATCCGTCTGCAGAGGCTTTGGGTATCTCATTCCTTTGCTTGGTTATTTGCAGCACAGAGGTTCCATAGAAGTTTGTCTTCTTCTCTCTGCCTTTTCTCCTCCCCCTTTCCCCCACTCTCCGCTCTCTCGCCCCTGGCATTACTGCAAGACTCATTTCCTGCTTGCCAGAAGGAAAGTCAAAACTATTCAGGATGCGAATGGAGGGCGTGCGTAGCTTTTACTGGCCCACCCTGAGAGGAGGCTCCCTGTCCGCACCCACTCCATGTCGGGCAGCTTTATGTATACAGGTGCAAAGCCTTCCCAGCATGCAGTGTGGCTGCCAGGAGCTCTGTGGACAGGGCACCAACAATTCTCCTTCTGTGCAAGGAGGAAGAAAGGGAAGCTGATGAGAGCCAAGGGTCAGGAGATGGGCGGAAAGCCAGTGGCTTCCCTTGGCTCTCATTGGGCAGGCTAGGAATAGAAATCCAAACTTTTCGAGGAGGAATGCTTGAAACGGAGGGATCTCAAGTACTTTAGGTGTAAGTCTCTATCTCTGGGTCAATACTAAATCTTTCTTTTCTCCCCCTTTCCACACCTTGAAAGCATTATGTCTTTATAGTCGATCCCAGCAGAAGGATATATTTCATCTATTTGACGGCTCTGCCAACCAATCTAGGCACCTAGAAATGTGACTTCCAATGCGCTTTACACTGCCATTCCACATGCTGCACAGGCTATGCTGTACTTCTCAGAGTGTGTTTCAGGTAATAAGAGACACACATAATCCGATCTATAATGCGTACAGAGATCTGTACTTGATATGAAACGGTAGGCTATATTCACTTCCATCTAATTTGGCCAAGTTTGATGCTTTGGGCAACTTGTTTGTTTTCCTATATGTTTGGAAATATTTACTTCCAATATATATTTTCCTATATATTTCAGGCCGTTTAGATTATGATATATAGTAGAACCTTGTCGATGTTGGCCTAATGTGAAAATGTGTTACACAAGCAATAGATTTCAAAGGAAATCTAGGGAACCAGTGCAAAAAATCCACATTGGCTTGACTGACCCTGTGACCGTGAGTCATACTGACTTAAAAGGAGAGTGTTTTTTGACGCAAGAAACCCTCATTAAAAGAAGCCAGGAGGACAGGACCTTCACTGAAAGGGGCACAGCACAGCTACCTCAGAGAAGATCTACCGTGGCAGTACTTCCAGAATGCATAAATGCTATGCCTGAAATGGGCCAACCAAGATGCCAGCTAAAATGCCTGCAGCAGTGTGCACCCACACCCAGGCAAAGGTTTCTCGAAGAGTGCAATGCTGACCATAATGCCTATAACTCCCAGACAAACTGCAGCACTGAAACACAGGTGCAATGTGAGATACCACCCTCCGACAATGGTTATGCTAAACACACTGATTCCATATAAGATGCTTACCCCTGGTGAACCATTTTGGCAGCGCAATTCGGGGCAACACTGATGAGGGTTCCCTTGCTAAATTGGCAGGCACATTTCTTTGTGCCTCCCTAGGCTGGCCTAGCCCTCCCCCCTCCCTCAAATGCTGGTGGACCTACAAAAACAGGTATATGTGTCCCAATCTGGCCACTGAGATTGTAGCCGAATTCACCCTTTGGCCAGTAGTCACCCATTAGGCAACATCTGGGGAAGAGCATCTGCACTTAAAGGAGGCTGTTACAGCCTCCAAGTGTTCCATGCCTTCCCAGAAGTGGCTTAATTGTTTATTAGGTGTGGAGCATGAAATTGTGCTCCACAAGCTACCTAACGTTTACCTGCCGTGTCTGAAAGCTTACCTGGAGCATCCAGCGGCATGACCATTCGCTCTATTTCTGGTTCCCTGCTATCGGTGGGCAGGGACTGCATCATCCGCACAAGTGTGGGCATGGTGGTGGCCGTGTTTGATCGCTGAGCTCTGGCACGACTGGACCTCAGATTCCTGGGACTGCCCCCAGCCATGGTGGGAGTGGTGTCCGGCTATAGAGTCGTGAGAGGTGTTCAATCGGCGATGGAGTAGTGGGCACTGCACATTCAGTTACAGCCATGTTCAGTCACGATCCTCCCCTGTTCCTGACGTGATCAGCCGCAATATGTCCATGTGCTCGAAGACGCTCTTCTGCAGTCACAGCAGCAAGGAGGTGGAACTTCTGACTTCAGACACAGTGGCATGGGCTGGTAAATGGGAGGACCATTCACACTTCTGGCTGGTAATGGATGCTTTGGGGAAGCTTTCTTCATGGCAAATGCAAATGGTTCACCTTTACCAGAAGTTTACCAGCCCTAGTGCATGGCAGACTAATTAGGTAAGTGCAGAAAGGGCCTGGGCCTCCATCCAAATGTGAATGGAGTGGCCCAGGGAGGGACAGGGACCTCTCTCTTCTGCTCCAACATGTGGAAGAAAGGGTGCTGTTTCAATGGGAGGTGTGGAAAGACCCTAAGGCACCCTCCCTTCTTCTTAGAACTGACAAAGAAGCTTGTGTAGGTGTTGCAGAAGTGTACTTTGCTTGCTCACTTTGATCACTTCAAGTAGGATGCTATCTTTCTTAAGTTCCTGCTAATAAGGGAGCCTATTGCCCAACTCAGTTCATCTAAAGAAGGTGAAGCTCTGAAGGTGGAAACATAAAAGACAGGCTGTTATTGTTTGCCGACCTTGCTTCGACAATCATATTATTCTCCTCCTGTAAGTAAAGATCCCAATAATACCCAACCCATCTCTCAATTTGTTTGCCCTTATCCGTAATGACTGCATGCGTGGGTGACGTCAATGGCACAGTTTTCCTTGGGATGGGTCCAAGAGCATCTTAATCCTCTCATACTTGCCTTCGGCACTACCAGGATCAGCTGACAGCTGAATGTTCTGAGACGGGTCTTCTGTAGTCCCAAGCAATTCTGAGCATGGCAACAACAAACATTTAGAAGAGTGGAGAGGAACAGGGGCTCCATATTTGTCAATTTTTCCTCTCTGGGAAGCAGCCAGGGTTTGTGGTTAGGGTCGAAGCTGCATATTGACACTGAACAGAAACAGGAGCAAAATTAAGGTTAAAAAATAATCTAATCTTTACAAACCTTCCCTTGTAGGATTTTCCCTCAAAATGTGGGGGGAAAGCATGGCGAGAGGGTAAGATGCTTTTAAAAGAAAGCTCAAATCTAATCTCACTTAGGTTAGATTTCCCGTGATTCCTGGATGGGGGCAGTCTCTAAAACTTTGCATCACCTCCAGAAGGCCTAGTTGAGCCTCGGAGGATGGAGTAATGGTGGCAGCTGCAGTTGGGTTTACAGGGAAGGGGGCATGTTAGGGAATGGAGGTGGGGGCTGGGCAGATCTGGCCTTTGTCAAAGCTTCTCTGGGTGCTTCCATACGTACCGTATAAAATCTGGATTAAGAAAATCCAGATTTCTAAAATCCGTCATTGGCAAAATCCAGATGCAATATTTATGGATCTAAGTGAAGTCCCAAATGGATTGCTGGAATGGATTGTGATGGATGCAATGCATGGGTGCCATGCAGATGCCATAGCACTGATTCATAGAAGGATCCAGCCTCGTCGCAAAAGTGCTAGCCAAGGTGCCGTGGGAATTGTGCAGATGTCAATCACAGGTCATCCCCTGCATTGGTGGGTGTGGCAGTGAAATGCAACCACTATGAAGGATGCACAGGGCTGCATAGGTATGATGGGAGCAGACCAACGACTTCTGGTCCCACCCACATCCATCCTTTATCAGGTTTATGTGCGGAAGCATATTCTGTTGATCCGGATTTTGCTTGCAAGAACGGATTGGGAACTTCATTTTTCAGGTCTTGCACAAATCCGGATTAGAGGGCCTCTGGACCCAATTAGGAACAGATCTCCCGCCATGCTGTGTGGAAGCAGTGTCCTTAATGGGGCCCTATTCCATCTTGATGTGCGGAAGATACCTTGTGCACATGTGCCATATGTGTCCTTATTGGGTGCCTAATGGGGTCTTAAGTACACGTGAGTAAACAGCCTATGATGCAGGGGGAGGGGGGAGGCTACGAATGTCAAATTGTGAATGTGACAAATGTTTTTTGTCCATCCCTATGAGGCATATTGACAGCCCTGATTGTAATGGAGCAAGTATCCTCTGCTCTCTAACCCTCTTTCTGATCAAGAGATGAAGACAATGGCTGCCTTTAAACCAATGATGCAGTTGACCCTCAGTGGCACTGAAGCATCTACACTGACATCCTCACAGGTGGGCCATGGTCAACCAGAGGGGATGTGGCCAATATGGACCCATGTTCAAGGTAAGCACAGTTATACCAATATGATTATGAGGACTGCTGTAGTCTGCACCGGAATGTAGACAGACTCCTATTCTGGGATATGTTCTGGAATAAGATCCGGTGCAGAAAGAGCCTATATAGTGTGTTCTGTTTTCAGAGGGCTGCTCTGTGTAGCTATTAGTTGAGACTAAGAGCTGAATTCAGTGAGTGCATTTTTTATGTGTCAACAGTCTTCACTAATGAAATGCTAGGAAACTTCCATCAGCATTTCTATTCCAGACAGAATACTTTCCAAGGAAATGAAAGCATTTCTTCTTCATTCATTGCACAAGCATTTGTGTACAAGCTGTATATATAGGTCATGAAGTGTGAGCATAAATGGTTTGAGACATGATCAAGCACTCTGCATGCTGTGATACAGGATGTTGTTAATCTGGGATGGTATATGTTGGTTTTGCAACAGCTAGAATCTGCAGCTGGCTAGTGATAACCGATTCAAGTAGCTGAAGATTACCAGTGCAAGGGTTTGCCCTTGGAGCAGTGGAGCCACGCTGTATCTTGCATGCCACCAATGCTACTTGGCTAGCTGCTACCAGTCATAGCATTGTTCTCTGCAGATCTATGGCAGCTTCATATATTCAACTGTATTCAATTTTGGAATGCAGAATTAAGTTGGAGTATTTGGAAAGGACTTAGTTTTTCCCTACTCTCAGGGAATTGTTGACATTCAAATGTAATGTGCCAGAAACTAACTTTTCTGATTTGCAGTTATCATAAGAACATAAGAAAGCCCCCTTGCACCAGACCTGTGGTCAATCTAGTCCAGTCATCTGTTCTTGCAGTGGTTCTACAGTTGCACGAGGAAGACTCTTAGCGGGACATGTTCAATAGCTTTTCTCTGTCTGATGTTTCTCTTCAGATGGGCTTTAGAGGCATGCTACCTCCTACTTCTCTCAGGGCTGATAGCCACTGATCACTTTCATGTCTATGAACAAAAGGGCATAAGAAACATACCCTAAGAACTTATGTGCAAGCATGGATGGTTATTGGAATCATGGACCTGTTCACACTTACCTCTATGGGGAGGCAGATTGGCATGTCACACCACTGCTGCCATCTCAGACCTCACTCAAGTCACCTCGGTCTTCACTAGTTGTGGACACCCAAAATCTTGTCCACAGTTTGGCCAGAACTAGCTAGTGAGCTCCTGGTCAGCAACGTTTGCACCCTCTTCAGAGCATGACACTGTGAGCTGGTGTGGCAACACAGCTGCAGCTGCTCAGTTGTGCACTGTGGGCCAGTTGCCTTGGTAATGTCCAGGCATGCACCAGATGTTCCACAGCCATTGCATGACTATTCAGCTTGCCCATGCTACGGCATCCACAATTTATGTGCTAGTGGTCTGGTATCCAAACAGAACAGTCTGCAATGCAGGTGGGATATTCCACTGGGGCTGCTGGTCTGGTCTACTGGCTCAGTGCAGATACAGTCCCTCAGCCCTTTAGAGGCAACTCTTGTGTTCTTGATTTTTATGGGTCCAGGAATCAGAGGCCATGTTTCTGTGTACCTTTCAAAATACTTCTGTGAGTGCCACCTGGAGGAGTATCTTTCCACATTTGGCAGCATCTCTTACCTCCTGAGCACCCAACATTCTCTACAGGCAGCTGTAGTTGAAGGCTTCCCTCCAGAAAAACAAACAAACAAACAAACAAACAAACAAACAAACATGGAGAGCAGGCTAGCCATCCCCAACAGCTTTAATGGCTTTGCATGGTACCATTGGACATGGATGCAGGCAGCAGCTCATGGACTCATGGACACACTGTCTATGCATTATTGTAATCTTTCCTTTACGCCTTGCATAAGAAGTGTGCAGAGACAGGCAAGGAAATGACTGTGAATGCCTGAATCTGACACCTTTGCAGCGCGCCCACCCACAAGCATCCCTTGGCAGACGTCTCTTGGCTTCATACGCTGACAGTTTGTTTGCACCATCTTCACTGAGCCAAGGAGGATTTATCTTTTCTAAGAAGATAGAGGAAGGAGTCAGGGAACCTCTGGCAGAATCTCAGGGCTCAACTGAAAAGGAGCTCAACTCCCAAGACATTCTTGGGTCAAAGAGCAGCAGCAGTAGAAGTTTCTACATAGGAAGGAACAGCATGTCTGGAAAATGTTCACTTTCTATTTTGCTACAGTACAGCACACTGTGCGGGATCTTTATGGGAAACAGAGTTGAGGTGAATCTAAGTCCTGACATTTTCCTCCAACATTTTCCCTGCTGTTCTGATCTGTAGTTATTGCTCAGATTCCACGAGCATTGATTCTCTTTGTAACTTTTTGACCAGGAAAAAAGAAACCGCACAGGAGACGTGGTTCAAAATCCTCCCAGCTGAGCCGTAGCAGTGATTTAAACGGATCTTCCCGGATTGTGTGTTTTCTTAATTGGAACCAAATGTGGGAAATGTGATCAATACTCACTGGTGTCCCACCTGATTTTGAGCGTTTGGAGAAGTTCCTTTTCATGGCTCTTAAGCAAATGCGCCATAAGGCTAAGGCTGTGATCAGATGTGCTTGTGGAAGTAGCAGGCCTCGGACTTGTCCGGCTGTCCCACTGGAGCAAGACTGCACAGCATGTTTTATAGCCAAAAATAGGCCTGATTGCTCCATTACTATACCAGTAAAGGACATCCTACAGACAACCAAACTGGCACAGCAGGGGGGGAAGCATTGCCAAAGTGTTCACAGAGTGTGCTTATCCCACTCTTTCCTCCTCCAATCCTTTCATCACCTCCGTAACACAAAGCTGACTGCAACCATGTGACAAATGTGTTGTGAGAGTGTATGCCTGCTGAAGTTTTAACCCTGTCTGAACATAGACAGACAACGGAACAAATATGTTCTCTCAGCCTTGCCCGATAGCAAGTTGGTTGTCCATCCTGGGAAATCTAATCCTGTGTTAAACTTAGTTTTCCAGCTAGTTGGGATGCAGAAGAAAGAAATATCACCAGGTGAAGCTTGTTGTATGTTGCAAACAGCTGAAGATGTTCAAATTCTTCCCTTAGGTCATGGTCACACCTTGCTGAAATAGTCCGTCTTATTAAGAAACAGGACTCAAAATGCACTCACATCAACGCCTGATAATCCTTCCTCAGTTCATCCACACTTTGGGTCACTATGGGTGTTTTTCCACTGTCACTAAAAGTACCCATTATGGGTACGTAATGGCATTTTTGTACTCATTAACGGGTACTTAATGGGTACTTCTAGTGACAGTGGAAAAACACCCTATGATCACACCTTTCTGTTCCCATCCTGAGACTCCTTTACAAGCCTTTTTTTTTAGATCTCCACCCCTCTCCACTGTCACAACCACCCCTGTGCTCTGATAGGATAAAAGTTCTGTGACTCAACAGTGTGTAATCACACATTGGATGAAAGGGAAGAGAAATTCATGCAGTAGCCACCCACTACAGCATGGTTCAGCCCCCAATCACACCCAAAAACGAAAACAGATTAATACTCTAAAACAGCTTGAGACCTGTAAAAATCAGGACTCAGGAAAGTATGACAGAGGGGAGGAAAGTCCACACAAAACAAATGGGTAGGACTAAAAAGGTGTGAGCGATGGGGTCCGAAGATGGACTGAAGACGGATTACAGTGAAGGCATGACCATGGCCTTACAGAAGAATCTTTTCCTTTATCCATTCTGTTTCTAATGATTATAGAAATTCTGATCTTTTTCTTTGGGTTGTTTGTGATTAATTCCTTCAGGAGACATCTTTTTGAAAATTTCTTACTGACTTCATATTTTTTGTCAAGTGCTGTGGAATTCTTCATGCAAGTAAAAACTGGAATATAATTTTAAAAACAGGCGGATGGTCAAATCTGCTTTATGGAGGGCCTGCTGAGATGTACGCATAGACAATTTTCACCAAAAACTCTTACGTAAAAGATTTTTCCTGGAGAAGCATTTGAACTGGGAATTTCTCCTTTGCCAAAAGACTATGAAGTTTCTCTTGCCCAATTGCTTCCATTACAGTATAAAGCCTACCTATGTTAAGTCAAATTATAGGTCATACAAAGGCATTTCCTTCTCCTAACCATTTTGACCATCATCCCTGTGAGCAAGTATTGTCACCTCTTCCTTCCGTTCAGCCCTATTAGAGGGCAACTACACCTGTGCTTTTCTGCACACTAGATCCTTTCTTGATCTGCCAAGATCACACTTATTTTTGACACTCTGTGCAGGTCCCACATATTATGTTCCAAAGTCTGAACTCTCTGTGGTCTGCAGTTTTAGTAGTCCCAGTCTGCATGTCAGCACGTAGTCTGGTTTTCTTCACTGACGTGTTTCCTGGTTCTGTTTATGTTGCATTCCTATAGAAAGTAAGAAGATATTTCCTTTTTTGAATAGTCAGTCACCCTTGGCACTTCAGTGTCACAGGAGTGATTCTGCCCTTCCTTTGGGGCTGTTTGCACACAGATGTGCACTCCATGGGGAGTCAGGGAAGGTGATGAACCCAGAGGTCATCTCACTGGGATAGTGCAAGGAGGGGGAAAGCCATTCTGAAAGTGGTGGGGGAAAACACATAAGGGAGAGAGGGGGGGGGGGACAGGAAAAGGTTGCAGAGCAGTGATGGCGAACCTTTTGAGCTCAATGTGTCAAAATTCACAAGAAAATCTAGCTTAATTCGGGTGCTGTGTCACATCTAGAAATATCCATAATTTTGTGATATTTGTAGCTCTAGTAAAAAAGTTATATTTTTGATATATGTTTTATTAAAAGCAAAAACAAATAATTCCTTACATTAGTGACTTTTGTTACTGAGTTTCGTTTGCTAAATCTTCAGCTGAAAGTTGGCATTTCGTACACTTCAAGAACAAGCAAACACTATACTCCCAGGTGCCAGGGTGACCATGTGTGTCACCCAAAAGGGCTTGGCGTGTCACCTGTGACACGCCTGTCATAGGTTGGCCATCACTGTTGTAGAAGTAAGCAAAGTGTGTGTGTGCATGCATGTGTCTGTGTGTGTGCATGTGTGTGTGTGTGTGTGTGTGTAAAAGAGAGGCAGAGAAAGATATGTAACAGGCAGCCCTATGTTCATAAGAAGTTATTTCTTCCCATGAACACTTCTCCAGTAATACAGTGGTGAACATCTCTGCAGCTCTGCTCTCCACTACTTTGAGGTTACACCCATCAGGACATAGTTGAATGCACGACAGGAGGAATACCATGAGTGTGTGTTTGTAGGTGAGGTGGGAAAACTCTCTTCTCAGCCAGGCAGCACCTCCTGAAACCTTTGGAGCAATTGTGATTGTTGCTGGGAGGAAACAGTGGGTACATGCACTCACAAATCCACATGTAAAATATAAAAATGAGGTTTGTCTTCCTGTGATGGGTTTCCTTTCCCTTTCTCAACCCAGCTCCTCAACTGGGAGCAGAGAGCATAAGAGAAGGATGGAAATGCAACTCTTTCTGTGTGAGACAGGGAGGGAGATCCTTAGCTAGGGCTCCATTTGGAGGAAGCGGCCTCGTCTCTATCACCACCTCTCCACTGACACAGTGTTGTGCACCCCTGAACTTCTGCTCTGGGGCAGACCAGGGCTAGGGTAATGTTAAAGGGTCAAAAGGAAGTTGCTGCTATTCAGGCAGTAAAATCTGAGCAAGTCAAAGCTAGCCAACTAAACACCCTTGCACTCCACACCTAGCCATGTTTAGTCAAGCAGGGCATAGAACACGTTTCGTCATAAACAAGGAGGTGATTTTTCTTTCCCTTTTCTTGCAAGCCCTCTTTTTCCCCCTCTGTGATTACTTTTGGTCACAGTAATTAGAGCAAATAGGAGCCCCAGCTTTTTTCTGTCTCCCACTGTCTTTCAAGCTTCACTGTGAACTAGGAGGCAGCCATAGGGCTTCTGCCCTCAAGTCTGGCAGAGTGGTAGTAATGCCTGCTTGCTTTGCTAAGTGTGAGAATCCTCCTGAATCCAATTGCCTGCCACCTGCTAGACTGGGTGAATAAGGAGGACTGCCCAAGTGGAGGGAAAGAGAGAACCAGTGGAAGCCTGTAGCTCCAGAGCATGCCTGGCATTTGGCTTGCTGGAGTGGATGCCTTGCCGCAGCTTCAGCTGGCGTTCTCTTCCCTCTGGTACCCTGATGCAAACAACACATGTAGCTCTTCCCTTGTTGGAGTGCTTCTTATTGAGAGCACCAAAGGGAAGGGAACACTAGCTGAAGCTGCAGCAGAAAACTCTCTACTCCAAAGCAAGTGCTGAGCACTCATGGGAGCTACAGGCAGAATTTCCTCAACCAGACTATCAGGAGACGGTCAGATGCAGCTGAACTCTTGCTCTTAATCAAGGAACTCAGTGGCGGCCAAATTCAGCAGGTTTTGCCACGTTGGGGTTGCAGCTGTTCCCATTCTCGTATGTACAGGTGAAAATAAAATCAATGTAAAAAAAACAAACATCCCTGCCTGGAAATTGACTGGCAGAACAACCAATCAACTTTCAGTGCAGGGAAGGGCTGGGATTTCTGGGCAGAGATGGTGTGAACCACCCACATTGGCCTCAGTCAGACTTGACACACAAGATAAGGTTCAGGTGAAGGTGAAACCATGGCCTTAGGCTGGGAAGGTAGAATCCACAAGGGGCCACATGGTCAGCCTTTATGGCTACCGCTCCCAGCCTAACTCTTGATGTTCCTCAGCCTCTGAAATTCTAGTTCAGGAGTCTTTGGTGCACAAGTCACAAACTTCTCATTTCTGGGACCTGGTAAAAAGATGCTGGACTCTGCATGCCGCTTGGCCTAGGTCCAGTTTTGTTTGCTTATTCAGACCTACACCCAGAGATGATGTGTAGCAACAGTAGGTGGGTTGGAAAGGATCCCACTAAAACCAATAACAAAATCCCAAAGTGGGAAGGGAAAGCTGTTTTCTCATTCAAAGTCCAGGGTAAATGGGTATGTCTTTGCCAGTCTTCTGGATGCATCCAGGGAAGGTGCCTGGCATTGCTTGGGGGGGGGG
>MTQE01001134.1:55648317-55736711 GCA_014337955.1 Aspidoscelis marmoratus | reverse complement strand
ACGGATTCTCATCCCTTAACACAGTACTGTCCACACAGTAAAAAATGAAATACGTATCAAGTGCACGATCTGGAGTGAGACCTGTTGAAATCAGGATTGAGATTCACCACGCTTTGGGGTGTTAAACCAAACTGCCATGTGGACTCCAAGGATTGAAACTGTTTTGAATCCAAGATAAGGTTGCCATGAAGACACGGCCTCAGTGTTGTAATACTTTTTTTGACTTTAGGCACTTTTGAGTTGTGGCAATGTTGACCGAAGCCCAGTTGTGAGTTCCACAGCCACTGATTCTGGAATATCTTTTGAAAGGATTTAAGGTGTTTGGATGGATGGAGGCTACATGTACTCAGGAAGAGCTTCTGTGATTTTGGCAGTCATTAAGAATGAGCTGCATCTTTCCCTCCATCTTTCCCACCACTTTTTAGTATTTATGATTTTGAAATTCAAGTTTTTCTCAAAATCTAAACCTAGTAAGTAAAGAGCTGAAGAGATCAATTTACTTTCTTTTCAAAAAGTTTTATTTATTTATTTAAATTTTGTAGACATTGTGAGCCTTCATGGGTTAAAAACTTCTGGACCCTTCCCATGTCACTCCAAGTCAAGAAGACCTTCAAGTATGGGGCGGGATAGAAATATAAATAAATAAAATAAATAAGAAGGAGCAGCTCTTGGGAGCCTATTGCACAGGCTCGCCCTTTCCCTTATTAACAGAAAAACATGAAAGAAACTTGTGTTTCTTTTACAACTATGATTGGAGGGAGTTCTGTTGCAGTCTGCATCTTAATAAACTTAACTAATGTTGGCCACTTTCATGAACATGTCATCATGGAAGAGGAACTTGGGTGCAAAAAAAGTATTAATTCATATAGGGGGCAACATTCTTTTTTAGGTCAGAAAAACAGTGCAACTGGGCATTCAAAACATTTGGTTCATTGTAAAACCATTTCTTTGAAGTCTAGCTTCTTCCCATTTTGAGAAAAAAAACCTGTGATCTTGAGTGGTGAGTGGGTATGAAACCACACCAAGTTTAGGAAAGGGAAGATTAATTTTTCCAGGGAAAAGTTTGGAGCACACACAGGAAAACCCATGACTTTAAGTTGCATTTTCTGCTTATTCTCCCATGAGACAGAGCCCTGTAATAAATTGAAGTTTGAAAACCATAAGCATCATTTAATAGAGCTTTGAGGGTGCAATTTACATATTGGTGATTTAGATTCATTTTTATTACATATGAATTCCTCTCTTGTGCCTTTTTACCAGTACACCACCTCATGGAAGACCCACATCAAATGTGGATAATAGGCTAGTCACATTGCTAAGGTCTCCTGCTTGAAAACTAGGGTTTTTTTTCCCCCACTAGCACTAAGGACCCATTAAGGACCCATTTGGCTCAGAGCAGGAAGACCCCATTTCCACTGCAGACCCCATTAGAGCCACATTTGTTTCCACCTGTTCTAGGGAAATCCGGATTGAATGATTTCTTCAGGACCTATAATCTGGGTTTCCTGTAGACCCCATTAAAGGGGTCTACAATGGGGTCTTCAGGCAATGGAGTCTGGGGGGGGGGATGCCCCGAAATCCAAAGGTCTGAAGCCTGTGCACAATCTCCGAAGCCGGCTCCAAAGCCAGCTCTGAAGAATAGCACAGGCTCCAAAGAGGACCTCACACGAGAGCAATGCCAATCCTAAGGACCTTTGTCAAAGGCTCCAAAGAATCTTCGAAGTTTGTGGCAGATTGCTCTGAAGAATCTCCAGAGCCTCTCCAGAGAATCTCCAGAGCTTTGTCATAAGCTCCAAAGAATCTTCGAAGAATCTCTGGGACGTCTATGGAGATTGTATGCCCTGTCCCCCCAAAAAGCTGGGGTTGCAGGTGGGCCCCATGTGGGTTGATCCGGATTTTCCACATGGGTGCTCCAGTGTTTCTACTGTGGGCAGGCTAGCACCCATTGCTATTGGGTGCTGCACCGCCCATGGGGATGCATCAAGTTGTTGGGGATAAAGATATGTGTGTGCGGAATTTTTCTAGTTGCAGAGCTGTACTTCTGTGCTAGAGTACAATAGCAAAAAGTTATTTTTATTCAGTTTCATTAGTTGTAGAGAACCTGATACAACACTCACAGTTTTCCTTCTGGGATCTGTGTTTTGATTCCTTGAAGATGAGGCTTCTTCTCCACTGGACATCTTTTGGTCTTTTCCAGATCTGCTTCACTGCTAGAAAATGCTGCCTGGCCCATAACCTTTGTTGGGAATAAAGATATGCGTGTGCGGAATTTTTCTAGTTGCAGAGCTGTACTTCTGTGCTAGAGTACAATAGCAATCTGGTTACCAAGAATAGAGTCCACAAGTTTTGTTAGCTTCAAAACTTATACTTTACTAAGTCTAACAAACAATAACATTTCAGTTTGCCTATTCTGTCTGTTATACTACATGGCTTCTTTTTCTCCTCTCCTGTTGAACAGCAATCAACTAACTACAAAAGCGAAACTGGAACAAATCTCAGTTCTTACAGAAATGGGCGAGAACAAACAAGGTTACATTTACCCAGTTAACTCTTTTCTGCTGTTCTGTGACAAGCACTTGCAAAAGACACAACACAAGTACCTCCCTTAATCTAGATCTACTAGATCCGGATTAGTTGAAGGACCCGTTCCTTAGATCCAGATCATCTTAGACCCAGAGTAAGGGAAGTCAGTGGAAAAAAACCCTAGGTTGCTCTGGGCAGCAGGCTTAGGCCTTGTGATTGGCTGATGGAGCTTTCAGCTAAGACCATGTGACTGGACAATTACCTTCTTCATCCACAAGGTGTTTTTCCCTTTTTTTTTTTTTTTTTACATTTATATCCCGCCCCATACCCAAAGGTCTCTGGGCGGGTTACAACAATGGATTAAAACAACAGATTAAAAACAGAATGCACATTAAAAGACGTTAAAAATTCAGTACATATAAAACAATATACCACATGTTTAAAATTATAATGTCTGTACTGGGGGAGGGAACATTGACAGCTTAGCCAAAGGCCAGGGCAAAGAAATGCGTCTTCACTGCCCTCCTAAATATATATAAGGAAGGGGCCTGACGCACCTCGAGGGGGAGGCTATTCCACAGTCTGGGGGCCATCACAGAAAAGGCTCTCTCCCGGGTGCCCACCAAACTCACTGTTGAAGGCGGTGGGACACCCAGGAGGGCCTCGCCACTTGATCTTAAGGCACGGGCAGGTCGATACAGGACCACCAGTCAGTGAAGCATTCCAGTTCCCTCCACCATTACACAGCGTAATTTTTTATTTTTATTTTCCAAATTCACATATCTGGATATCTAGATCTGTGTAAACACAGAGCTATTGTTTTGAATTAGTCTGGCCCTTTTGTTACGATTTAAGTGCTGAGGAATGCACTAATTTATGTTTCCTGAATGCTGCTATAAGTTTTGTAAATAATTTGTGTCCAAATACAGATAGGCATAACAGCGTCAAATGTCTGTCCAACCAGAAATTTACAAACTCAAACCAGCATTAGGGAGAATTCTTCAACCCCATATGCAGGCTTGGCCAATTGATTCAGCAAAGATTGTGAACTCTCCCAATGGGTACTGGTCTGGTTCCCCCTCTTTTCCAAACTCATCTGCTTCTCTGGATCATGCCCTGGGCTCATTCTTGCCCTGATCAAACCCTGACCTCCCTCTGACTCATGCCAAATTCCCCCCCCTACCCTAATCATGTCTTGGCCACTCCCTCTTTCTTTATCGTGCCAAACCTTGGTCCATGCCTCAAATGCAATTGGTCAGTCCAAGAACTCTGCAGGAAGTGAATATACTCATGTGTGTTAAGAAAACTGCTGCCCTATCAACTTTCTTTCATCCATGTGGGTTTGAGTAAACAAACAAGCTAGAGATGAAGGATTTCTTTATATTGCAATACAGGAAACTTGCCTTCCAGACATCCCATCAGGACAAATTCAAAGTCTCTCACATCACAGCCTGACTTTTTCTCTCTATCCCGGCCGAAGGTTTACAGTCTTCCCGATAATGCCTCTTCATGCCCTCCAAAATTAATGTGCATCTAATTTATCCACAGTGAGGAAGAGATGAAATTTCTCATTAGGGATGAGAAAGGCAAAGTAAGATCAGTTCAAGCAAAGTTTGCACTGGCTGGCACAGACTGGTCACTCCTTTGAAGCTGCAAAATCTGCAGACATTTTTATCAGTCTTTGCAAATACACTGGCCTCCCTAATTCCTTACATGTGGAATTACCTTGTTCTAGATACCCAGAGCAAGCACCTTATTTGTATTTGGTTGGGTTAGCATGTGGTCCTCTCACATGTCTATCTCTTGTTGAAAAGTGGTGGCAGAGGAAGACCTGCTGAATGCCAATCATTCCCCCTGTCCTCAGAAGAAACAAGCTGGTCTTGACGGGTGCCTGAGAAGAGATTCTAGAAACAACAGCAGCAATACTGGTTATGGAATCCAGGGGTGTAACCATGAACAAAAACAGGCAATTTCAGAGAATGTCACAAGCTCGTTTTTTAAAAGTCAGAGATAAAAGAAGCCATTAAAGCAGTATCCTACCCAGCTGCTCATCAAGAAAGAAAGGGACTCTTCTGTCTTTCATGTTCTGGCAGATGGGTGCAAAGGAATGCATATAATAAGGCAACTCCCAATGACTTGTTTATAAAGAATAATGCCATGACATTCCTTTCAAAGCAGTTAAATAATTTTAAGTACACCTTATGTGTAGGCTCTGGTATTGATAACCATCTGCCCGTTGTTCTCATAGGGCCCTCAGCAAAGTTATTCTGACTTTAGACTTATTTTCCACCTCTTCCCCCAAATTTCATTTTGTTTTTATTGCTTTAAGAAATTTTTCCCTTGGCACATGGTTCTTCCTTTATTCGTGTTCTGATTCTTCTCTTTCATTTTCCATGCACAGCACATGCTCTGAACTGTGCGTGACAGAAGAGTTTGCTTGCCTGATGGGAGGCGTCAGCACGAAGGCACTGAAAGTAAGCCAGCATCTGTGCAAAGTTGAGTTCTTCTGATGTTGGATCAGCAAACAAGACAATGCTCTTAGCAGGGTGATGAGTTGGCCTCATAAATTCATTATTAAGTTATATGAATTTGGCCAGCATAATTCAGCCCCTCAGCATTACTGTCACAAGAGTGCAGTCCTTCACTGGAGTGGAGACATGATACTGTAAATAAATCTTGGTTGTGTGCCTTCATGTTCACTCATTCTACTATATTAAAAACACAAGGGATGAGAGCTTACGCTTACATCAATCATAGCTGGTGTATCTGGAGTACACAGTCAGGGAGCATTACCAAACCAGCTACAGCAGCTTTGGATCATCCTTCTTCTTCTAGCCTTTTGAGTTACTGGGTCAATCTCTCTTGTTGTTAGAGCTCTTCTGGCTACCACAGTGGCATATTATAGGCTTGAAACCCTTAGTAAGTGCATGACCAACAACAGCACCGATAATTCTACCTGCACTGAGATGGGTGGAGAATTATTGTACTTATGTCCCAGACTGGGTGTTAAGTGCCTGGCATTTTCAGTGAAGTGGAGACTTCAGCCTTTTCTGCACATACTTCTAGGATAATGCAAGGCTTAGCCCACTTCTGGACTTCTCCCTCCTGCTAGCATGCTGCATCCACATATGCATGCTGTAGCATAACCCAGTCCAGGCAGATAAAATGGCTGTTTACATGAGGATAATGTTAGACCTGTTTTAACGGGTCTACCAGTTGTCCAAGGGTAAATAGACCAGACAGGGGAAGTGCGCAGAAGAGTGCATATCTCCATGGCCTAGTTTAATAGGGGAACCCATTTCGGTAGTGAGATGGGTATGTATGTGTGTATGTGCCACCAAAATGGGTCCCCTTAGGGCTCTGAGGTCAGGAACTTCCATTCCAAGCCATTGGAGCTATTGCAGACAGCCTTGTTCTGGGCCAACCAGGCCACTCCTGTAGGGAAACGCTCCAGCCCCTGCAAGTGCAGAAACCGTCTTCAAATTCAAAGCAAACAGCATCCACAGGGCTTCCAACTCACCATTAGAGTCCTCCATGCCACTGAGTCTTGCAATCACTGTTTCTTTTTAAAAGCCAATCAGCCTATACAGGTTTTTAAAGGGTCCTGCTTCAGCTTTGGGAGGCTGATATGCCCAAGTAAAATGTCAGCTATGAAATACTGAACAAAATGTGATTAAGTTCCTTTTTGGGGTTACAGTTCGTATGATCCTTAGCCAAAGCAATCAATGGCCCCTTTGGCTAAAAATCATGGTAGTGGCGGTCCAAAAAAGGAGCTTTTCCAACCCCCCACAGCAGTATGTATCTTATTTCTGTGGCAGAGTGAAATCTAATACTATTAGGTCTTGGCTTTAGGCCCACTTCAGATATTAGGAAATGCCAACATGGAATACAGTTGATTTTATCTATGAATTAACATATATATTGTTAACACTTGATGTAGACGCACTAGGCAGTGCAACACTGTACTCACTATATATATTCGATCAGAATGAAGGTTTCTAAGGGAGATAATCTCATATTACAATTTACTTGCAGAGATCACAATGATTTCTAGGCAGGAATGCCTTCTGTGCAGGAAAGGTTAGACAGATTCACAGAGAATATGTATATCAACGGTACTAGAATGGATGTCTATGTACTGCCTCCAAGCTGGAGAAATAGACAGGAGGCCATTTTTAGGGAGTTGAGAACAGGTGAAGGTTTTGTCAGTGTCTTCTACCTGAGGGCCTGTTTGTACTTACTGTTGGGGATGCTCTGGCACACTCCATCTGTGCACCACCACCACCACCATCCCAGAGTGTCCAAGAGCACCCCAGAACTCCCTGATAAAACTTCACAGCTTGACTGGTTGCCAGCATTCACAGCCCCCTTCTGAGTGCGAAGCTGTGAGGAGGCGAGGTGGCTGGTGCTATGGCGATTCAGACAGTCCTGGACAGACTGTCTGCACTGCGATTGCCCATAGTTAAGTAGGGGCTGATGTTGGTTCTCACAGTATGTATGCCAGCCACAGTCCCTGTACTTAACTGTGCTGAAATGGTATAATTTTACCATTCCATGCAGTTAAGTGCAAACAGGGCCAGAGAATGACTAGAAACAATTGGTGGGACACTGTGTGAGACAGGATGCTGGACTGGATGGGCTGGCCTGATCCAGCAGGCCTCCTTTTATGTTCTTCATTTGTTTTTTAAAAAGGTTTTCACATCAAATCATAGCTTCCTTTGGACATCAAGATATTTGTCTCACTGGCATTTTTTTCTTTTTAAAACATATGTTAGATAAGTGACTATTCTTTGTTAAAACAATGGATTGCCTAAGAGACCTGAGATACCATCATCAGTGTCAATAACTGAAATTGATCCAAGATAAGGTCCCTGGACACTGCCTTTATTTTCAACTATGGCATCCAAAATCCTATGAATCTGAGTGACTTAGCCCTCAAAGTGTCCTGTAAATTTGTCACTATAGATGTTGGATGGCCACTGTTTTTGCTTCCTCTTAATCTTAGGCCCATCCCCAAGCACATCTGGTACAGTTCTGAGCATCCAATTGGTGCTGTGCGTCCCCATGGGCTTTGGATTTGGCACGCAAAAAGTGTACCAAATCCCCTCAAACAGCGCCAGAAGGGTGCCAGATTTGGTACCTGAAAAAAGAAGTCTCGGCGCTGTTTGGGGAGCCAGCACACATTGCTCAGCGAGCCAGGACCACACATGGGGACACTTGCGGCCCTCGTTGATGGAATGACATGGGGGCGCCCGAGATGCATTCCTGGTCCCGCACCCAGCCCATACCTGCCAAAACAGCACCCAAACAGTGCCAGATGGGCATCATGGGGCCGTGGCCATAAAAGGCCATTTACCAGTCAGAAAAGCTCTAGATGGTTACTCAAGGATGCAGTGATGGTGGAGAAATAGCTGCTTTTTCACTGCTGCCACCCCCACATGATCAGCATGATAATGTGCTCTAACCATGTTCACCCAGACTTACATCAGAATTTATGCCAACTGGACTCTAGTTGTCAACCTTCTTGCTTCATTACCTATAGCTCCATGGAGTACCAAGGTACTTTATGGGCTTCACAGCTATGTTGAAGGCATTCAGTTGGTACTGGCAGCAGGGTGAATCATTTGCAAGCAACATCTCTTTTCTGACCCAACAACAAATGTAGCCCATGAAATTACAAACCAGGAAGATAATCCCTGACAAGTCCAAAGGAAAAATGGCCATTGGTTCTCTGTTCGTCTCCCAGATCTCCCCCCCCCCCCGAAATGGCTTTTCGTGCTGGAAAACATTCACTCTCACCACTTTCCCTGTTATTGCTGTCAAAAATCCACCCTGTCCAGCGCACGATCGCTCATTCACTCATCACTTTCCCTGTTATCGCTTTAAAATCCACCCCTAGCAATAATCCACCCATTTCACACCTCACAGCGATTGCAACAATGTTGCAATTCTGCGTGATTCTGGCTCTTTAGTTCTGAGCTTTAGAAAGTGAACCTGCTTGTGTTACTGCTGTGTGTGCAGGCAGCAATCCCCGCCCCTTTTGCCACGGAGCGTCCTCAAGGTAAATGTAGCGAGGAAAACCCGCGACTTCCAGAAAGAGCGCTGGAAGTGTTGTTTAAAGTGCATGTATTTTGTCGCGCGATTTCCACGTTTTGTAGCGCTGGAACCTCGCTAAAAACCCTGGCTTGGGGGCGCTCAGAGGCAAAAGGAGAGTCTTGGCAGACTTTTTATTCCTTGGGGACAGGCCCTACGTTCACCACTTGTGCTCTGTACTTTTCCAGAGCATTGTGTTTGCACTTACCTGTCTGAAGCATCCACATATCCCACCACCTCCAGCATCCCAGTGTCTGGAAACAGCCCCAATCCTCCAAAGCAGTGGAGAAATTTTTACTTCACAGCTTCACCAGGAGCTTTTGGTGAGCTCCTTGATGCAGCTTTTGCATTTTCTTCTGGTGGTGGTGGGGCAGGGCAGCTGGGGCAATGTGATTACCATGGTAATGTCTGAGTCCATGGGAGAAGTTGCTACGGCCATTGTCTTGGCAATTCAGGTCATCCAGGATGGGCCAACTGTACTGCTAGAGCTAGTGGCAAAGTTAGAGGATACACCAGCACTAGTATAAATGTGGCCCTCCGTCCCCGAACTGAACTGCAGTGGAATGGTATAGTTATATCATTCCAGGCACCTAAGTGCAAACAAACCTGGTGTCCCCACTGCTTTGGTAACACCATCCCCCCCCCCCGCCCAACTGTTTGCTCCCAGTGACAATTTTTCTCCTTGCTTTGATACATTATTCCTACTTAACCAATGCAGACAATATGGGCCTTTTTGCATTTGCTCCTGTGGGATAACCAAAGGCTGCTCACACATGGAGCATCTGCACTGTGTGGAGCCGTTTCTATCCCAGAAGAGGCTCTGCACGTGCCAGAGCATGCCCCAGGTGTATAGCTGTAGAACACTAAAAAGTGCAACGGTGCCGTGTATGCCTGTTGCCACAGTGTTGCCAAAATCACACTTCCCAGCACTTGGGGAAGCACTGGGTATGTTTTGAATGTATTGGGCATAGCAAAGCATGAATGCCTCATGCACCCTAGAACTGAGCCAGGCTTTGCACCAAGAGAAGGTGCAAAAAGGCCCTATAACACACCTAAAAGCATGAAATGGAACGATGGAACGGATTAAAAACAAGTTAAAACTCCCACCACTTGTCCTGACTTTTCCACATATCTCTAAGGTCCGGGGCCAAGATGAGTAGCCCTCACCCTTGTCGTTCCCAAAGCGGCGACCCCGCCAATAGCAGGCCTGCCACTGGTGAGTTTATATAGGACGGCAGGGTGAGGTAGATATTTTTAATGGCTCTGAACTTGCTAAGGTCCAGTTCTGCAATCACTCCCCGGTGCCAGTACTTTCAGTAGGAACAGCAGTCCCACCAGTGAAGCTTGAAGATGTTCCAGCAACTGCAGCAGCCCCGGCAGCCAAGCTGACACCCATCAAATCCACAGTGAGGGGGCCATGGAAGGGTTCCTCCTTCAACAGTTGGCACTCTGTGAATGAGAGACTATTTGAATTAAGCCCATTTCTGCTTTGGGAGAAGAAATGAGACAAAGGGAGGACACATGAGTTAGCAGATGAAGCTTATGGTTGCAACTGCTCTTTCGGATGAACTGATGTAGAATTTGGGCCCGTGCTACCTGCTTCTGAGAGTCAACATGAGACCATTTCCTCGCAGGGCACTTTGCTTCCATGTTTGTAAATAAAGCAAATATTGGAAAAAGACCGTGCAGTCGTCCATTGGAAACTAAACTGCCCCCTTACTTCCAGGACATCTCCCCGCTTGGGAAAATTGAACTAGGCAATGTGTGTCTTCTTTCCACAAGCTTGGGAACTGCAAGACCTGCAGACTCCTTTTGCTCTCCATTGCGCTGTCAGTGCAGAAAAGTTCGCTTCTCCTTCTCGGCGCCATAGCTTTCTCTAGTTTGAATTTCCTCCCAAAATTCTCCCTCTCCGTGCAACTGGTAAATGTGTGTGTGTGTGTGTGTTGGCACACGGGAGGGGGGTTATTTCTCTCATTCTGTTACTGCCTCATGTCCTGAGCGAGTAAATTTTCAAAGCTGTCACACTTAATAACGCGGGCCTTGAAGGCTGTCGGGCCTTCCTCCTCCTCCTCCTCCTCCCCGATGCTTGTTGTGGAGGCGCTGCTGCGGCTGCCCGCTTTTGCTCCGCTGTTGCCATGGCTTTTCCAGCGGTCGCCGCCACAGCCACGCCGCGCTCCCGGATTTGCTCCCCTCTTCTCCCTCACCTATCGCTTTCGTTTTCCTTCAGCGTATCGGAGCGGGGGAGCGGGGCGGGGGGAGCGGCAAGCCTGCCTTGTTCACACGGAAACTGTTCCAGTGTGCCGTCACTCAGCGGCAACTTTGCCTTCCTTCCAAGAAGGGGGATTAATTTGGCTGGAGACAGGCGTGCCTGGCACGTCGTAGGCTGCCGGGGAGGGAACGGAGAAGGCCTCGCAGCTCGTGCTGCGCCGTGACTGGTCGGGCCGGTTGCTAGGTGCTGCGGGCGAGGGGCGTCAGGGATTCCGCGGCGCTCGCTGCCGCCTGGGCCCATGTGCAAGTTAGCAGCGGCGGCGGCGGCGGCAGGCCAGGTTGCTAAGCAGCTTCCAGCCGAGACGCGCATGAAAAAGCACCTCTTTGTGCTGTGTCAGCGCTTTCGCCTTCGCCCTGCCCTCCCACTTGCATTGTGCAGGGGGTAGGAGGAAAGCATGGGGGGGGGGAAGGGGGGGAGGAGAGACCTTCTTCTATGCATCCCCCCCCCCCAGCTTTCCGTTCAGGGGCCGAATTCTTGGGCGAGCATCCAAGGCCTGCTCCTTGCAGGGGGCTATAAATATAACCTGTTGTTAGGCTAGCGCGGGATTAACCATTCAAAAACACGAGGACATTTTCCCCCCGATTCTTCTTGCTGAGCTGGTTGGAATCTGGAGATAGGGCATCCATTGTATCCGGGGGGGGGGGGCTGCTCTCCTTTGAAACGAGGGGCGCCCTGCTCGAAGTGAAGGGTGCTTGGTAAGGCGCCCACCTTTGCAAGCTGGAAATTAGGGCACCCTCATTTGCGTATTTATTCTATGTAAATTTATGCCCATTTTAAATAGGACATTGCTCGCTGTGAGAGGAGGCTTTTGAGGAGAAAGTGTTTTGGATTTACTTTAATGGCGGGGGGTGGGGGGGCTGGCCGGCCTCTATCGCTGTCCGTTTGGCTAATGCAGCAACAGAACAGGGGACGGGATAGTTCCAGCTTCCTCCCAGAAGCAAATATTTCTGACGGTCCAAGCTGAGCAGATATAAAGATATTTGTTGCTGCGAAAACAGGACGCAGCAGCCATTGGACTTCAGTTAAGAGTAAGACATCGGAGTATCCCAGATCCGGTGCAATTCTTACTTCTCTGAAGTAATTTCAATTACAAGCTGCAGAAACCCTGATCTCTCTCTCTCTCTCCTTTTCCCTCCGCCTTCTTTCTTCTTTCTCTCAGCCCTAAATGCTTCTTAGTGCTGGCACCTCAGCAATTTTTCGTCTTGCGCCTGAGTCTTGGTTCTAAATAAGCCAAGCAGCTATTGTTTTGGTTTAAATAAGCAAATATGTTTGTATAAATGGTCAGCTGTGAACAACAGTATATATATTGGCAGCGGTAAGTGCGTTTATCACTTCATGTTTGTAAGCTGAAGAGGGATGAGGTTTACAGCCATGTCCTGGACTGTTGGTGTTCTTTTGCTATGACCTGCTGGCATGGTGCATGTGATGCTCTCTTTTCATCAGCTTTTGAGACCCATCCTAGGTGACGGTTAGGAAGAAGCAGACATCACTGAAGACTAATAAATTGATTATGGCATGCTTTCATTAGATCTGTGTGCACTTCTGTGGGATGAAATGTCAGCTGCTACACAAAAGCCTATGACATCATAATGTCTGCATCTCTCTCCCGCCGCAACTATCTAGCATAATTCTTTCTCTGGTAAGACTAGTGATTGTTAAATTCCAAGTGTGAATAGGTTGGTACATAAAATGGCCCAATGGGACAGAGGGTAGGGCAGCTAAAATGACATGTACCAGCGCTCAGATGAGACAATAGAAGGCTGTGGTTCTGTTAGGACTGTGAAAATTGATCCATTGAACATAATGGATTATGTATACATTAACCTACCCTGAATTGAAACATGCATGAAGGAGCAAGGGAGAATAGATGCAAGCTCAGATCTACTGAATTTGGTAGGGAACTGCTTTGGAAGAAGAAGGCTTGACTTTTCTATCCTGCTTTTCTCACCCATTTAAGGGGACTCAAAGCGGGTGATAAAGCTTTCTGTTCTTCTCTCTGCAAATGAACACTGTGAGATAGGTGGGGCTATGAGAGCTCAGAAGAGAGCTGTGACTCACCCAGGGTCACCTGCCTGGCTTCATGGAGGAGTATGGAATCAAACCCAGCATTCCCAGGTAGGAGTCTGGCTCTCTAACGACTAGACCAAACTGGCTCTAAGGACCAGCAGCTGTGTCTAAAAGATGCTGCTTTATGGTTCCTTTCAACTGAAGAAGAAGAAGAAGAGTTGGCTTTTCTACCCCTTCCTTCCCCTCTCAGAACATGTCAGAGGTAGAGGTGTGCACGAATGTTGACAACATTTGTATCTTCCGATTCGAATCCAGCATTTGAACGAATTGATTCAAATGTGTTCAATTCGAATGGGATTTTGTTGCATTCAGATTCTAAACATTTGAATCGAATGTTTGGATATTCGATTTGACTCAAATTCAAATGCAAAAAAAAAAAAAAAAAATTCTGCACATCCCTAGTCAGAGGTGAATGCCACTTATGACCAAAAGGTTTTTCCTTGTACCCGCTCTGTAGCACAGCATTTTTTGAGGAGAAACAAATTGTTTCCCAGAGTTCCACGTGTGCCCACAGACCCAGAAAAGCTGGAAATCCCAGCCTGGTGTTTAATCAAATTTAGTGGCAGCATTATTGTGGCTTTTTCAATTTTCTGTTTAAAAGCACGATTCTGCGGAGTTCAACTCAGGGCAGAAGCAAAAGAAACATCTGCCTAATAAACAAGGTCGTATTCCCTTGCAAAGGCAGGCACAGACCATTGCTCCTAATTATGTTATTATCTGATCTTCCCAAACCAGTGTAGTCTGCTTGCCTTTGATGTGCCATCCGGTCCAAGCCCAGGCTTCCTTTCCCTTTTTTGGACTGGCTCTGTTCATTTTAGCCCCAGAGAAGAGATTAATGTAATTCAAAAGGTCAGTTTAGGTTTTCATTTATTTCCACAGATTGGTCCTATCTAGTAGTGCTGCTACTACTTTCATTTGTATTTTAAGAGAAGTGTGACTAGTGAAAAGTCTATTTTAAAAATAACTGATAAGAGTAATATCCTCCTTTCCTTTCATGTACTCTACACACATGAGAAAGTGAAATGCTTTTATGAAGATGCCACTTAATGAAAATGGTTCATTTTTCCTTGCCAAATTCCCTCTCTCTCACACTTTGGTCGTCTACATTTTGTCGCTCTAGAACTTCGTATGTTGCACATCCGTGACAAGCCTTCAGTCTGCAAGGAGGGTTTTGGCTCGTGCAGCAACCTCATTTGTTCTAGATCCCTGCTAAAGTGGATGTACCAATGTGCTCAGTTTTTCATATTGCTTTCCTTTTCTGGATTGGCTCAAGGGCTCGCGTGCCTGCTGATCTTCCTGCACAGTGAAGGGAGATAGGCAGGAATAGAAGGAGCAAGTTACGTTCTCCATGTGGTTTTCTCCTGTGGTTATGTTCAAGGCGTGTGCACGAATGCAATTTTTGACATTCGATTTGATTCAAATAGAATATTTGAATGTCTGAATTTATACAAATAGAGAAAAAAACAATGTATTCAAATTCGAATCGATTCAAATTCGTATCTATTTGTACGAATACTCAATTCGTATTTGATGATACAGAGGTTTGACAACTGCCGTATGTGTCCGTATGCATCTGTATGCATCCTGTTTTTCTCCAGTATGCATCCCATTTTCGTCCCGTACAAATGCGCATGGATACGAATAGGATGCGTACAGATACGTATGGACATTATAGAACATTGGAATTCATTCAAATGTTAAAAAACAAATGTATAGGCATTCAATTCGAATTTGAATGTCTGAATTCAAACAATTCGATCGAATATCGAATGTTATTTCACCTGCCTATTATGTTCTGTGGTTTTCTCCATGCGTGTTTTTATGTCCAGTGAAGGCATCTTTATATTTCACCCCAAAGTACTATTCCACCCCCCACCCACCCAAAGTGAGTAAAATGAGAAGTCTCCATTGCTGTTCTCCCACGTGTGGAGCCTGGAGCTTCTGGGAAGGTTGGAGGAAGTGTGTTGGGCTGGTACTTCCTCTGGAAGATTGTTTATATATATGCTTCTGCTTTTGGCTTTTGACTTGGGGCGTTTTTCCACTGTCATAAAAGTACCCATTAATGGGTACTTAATGGGTACTTCTAGTGCAGTGATGGCCAACCTATGACACGTGTGTCACAGGTGACACGCCAAGCCCTTTTGGGTGACACACATGGTCACCCTGGCACCTGGGCGCGTAGTGGTTGGTTGTTCTTGAAGTGTATGAAATACCACATTTCAATTGAATATTTAGCAACAAAAGTCACTAATGTAAAGAATTATTTGTTTTTGCTTTTAATAAAATACATATATCAAAAATATATCTTTTTTACCAGAGCTACAAATATCACAAAATTATGGATACTTCTAGATGTGACACAGCACCCAAGTTAAACTGGGTTTTCTTGCAAATTTTGACACACCGAGCTCAAAAGGTTCGCCATCACTGTTCTAGTGACAATGGAAAAACACCCTTGATCATTCTTAACAGCAGTACATGATGATGGGGATGAGGGGAAGAAGGCGGCAGGTACATGTCCCATAGATAGTTTTGCACAAGAACATGGAAATGGTGTGTTTAACAAACTCTTTGACAATATCTTGGATGGCAGGGAAACAAAGGCACCCCCACTTACACCTTAAGAGGAAGCTGACTGACAAGGGGTCTGTGTTCTGCCTAATGATGTGTTAGGAAGGTGGCAGATGTGTGTATCTGTACAGATCTCTAAAACTACATGAAGGAAAAAAGGTCACAGGAATGTGTACAGGAAAGTGATTCAATGAAAGGGTTTTTTTTTTTTACTCTCAGCTCTGCTTACTAGACACAGATTTAGTCCATTTATGTAACCATCCAAAATTGACTGAGCACACCAATACTGTTCATGGAACACTGTGCAAATTTAGAGGAACTTGCTTCTTTCATAGTTGTGTCCCAACTCAGCCTTTCTTTCTGACAGTGATTATCATGAGAATCAGACAAAGAAGAGGAATAATTTTGTAATTACTCAGCATGCCAGTGTTCATTTTTTTAACTTTAGTGTACGCAGCTTTTATAATTAATCCTCATTTTGCTAGTGCTAATTAAGATTTTTTTAAAAAAGTTGTCTGTTCCAAACTCCATAGGGACAGAGAAAAGTGCTGCTACAAGGAGAAAATAAAAATATACAGGTACACGATTTAATGATGATATCTCAAGAGGTTCCTGACCTGAATGGAATCTGAATTTGGGGGAGTGTTCTATAATGTCGACCAACTCGGTTTCTTCCTGAACTCCTTGCTAGGAGTTAATAGTGTGACTGAATGTGGTATCATTTGGAAACAGGAGTTTCACACATTGGTGGAGTTGCTTGTGATGTTCTGCTTGGTCAATGTAAATAACAGCTTGACCTAGAGTTCATAATAACAAGCAGGAACTTGGCTATTATAGAACAAGTGATTTCAGCGTAATATTTTTGTTAGGCGTTCCCTGACCTGTGCCTGCACTTATACCATTTACATATCCATAGCGCCCAGTCAGCTTATGCCATCTACCTGAGACATTCCACCCAATCAGCCTGGGCAATGCCATCTGGGAATCACCTTGAGCAATCTGTCTTCCCTGGGGATTCCATCCATTCAGCTCTGTACCAGGCATACATGCACCTGGCACTGGTGGTTTGATGTAGATCTCTAATAGATCGGTTGTATCTGAATCTTGGCCTTGTGTTGGCTATCAGTCCCACTCATTTATGGAAGGTTGATTATTAAGCCCTCCTCCTAACAAGGATGCTATACTGTTTTATGGGTGTGCAATTTTTTATATTGTAACAAAGAATATTAATAATCTGTAACTGCCAATAGATGGTTGCCACGCTTCAAGTCTTTACAACACTATTTACAGGAGGATGTATATGTGAACTGTTGAGGAAATCTGTGGAAAAGGGAGCAAGATTTTTCTTTTTTTTAGAGAAGAGATCAAAACGTTGCATGATCATTTAAGGAAGTATATTGAACTAAAGGAGGATTATATTGAAAAATAAAGAAAATATATGGCTTCAAGTCATTTGCTTCTGTGCTAGGATTAGGCCTTAATGATCACTCATATCAAAGCAGATTAACACTGCAGATAGGAACCATGCAAGGTCTGGTGAGTCATACTGAACAAAGAACAAGATAAACGTGTCTGGGTAGGGCACAATATATGTGTAGAATTATATAAATGAAATTCTTTTTCGTGCACATATATATATAGCAAGAAGTATTGAATATATGTTAGTGATAAGAGTTCTAGTCTACACTTATCACTTTTGCAGCTTTATTTAAGATTTTTACATTGCTTCTCATTTTCAGAAGAGAGATGGATGAGGGGTTGGGCTCTCTAGCGTTTGAACTGATTACCAATCCATTCCCAGCCCATTTCCTGGAACCTCTGCTTCTCCCAAGGATACATTTTGGTTGGGAAAAATTATCTCTGTAGTAGTAACCAGTCTATATCATTTCCAAGAGGGCAGTTATGAAGATGTAGCTGCCATCCAGAAGCCATCAATGGTGACTTCACAAGTTACCTGCTTATTTCCTTTGAAAGCCCCTTCAGGGAAGGCATCAATGTGTAAAGTCTCATTTTGTGTATGCTAGGCCACTCTCTCTCATGCAGTGTTTACCCAACAGACTTCAAGTTTGACAATTTCTCATTAAGCTGATTTCGATTCAGTATCACTGGAGCAAGCTCTTAATTACTTGCACTTTTCATCTGTGCCCACTGACGGAATGGAGATGCCAGGAGGGGCCTCAATTTGCATATATTGATTAGAGCTAACCAAAGCTCTATTGTGTCTGCCCATCATGTTTAGGAAATGTTAATTCACAGTGTGCTGCAGTTGCTGCCCGACTTCTAATAAAGGAATGGTGGCAGCTTTTTTAGTATAAACAGGTTCAAGATCTCACTAGCTAACAGGGCTGTGGATTCCCGTTTCTGTAAGAGAGAAGAAGCAAAGGATCTTCACAATCAGTGTTTGCTGTTTATTGTATATTCAGATGGGTTTTCAGCATCTTTTTCTTCCAGAGTCTGGCCAGAGTAGCTGTTTCCTCTCATTTTTGTTTCACGGGTTTTTTTTTTTAATGATGCTATCCAAGATACTATATTTTGACAATGAAAAGTATTAAGAGGAACCCAACCTTTGAGTTGAGGATGCATTCAGGAGCGAGGTTCATGGTTAAACTTAGGCTGTGTTCAGACATAACAAAAGGAGTACCTAAGAGATGCCTCAGGGAGACAGTGGCTGCCTCCAGACTTGCAGAATAAATTCACAGTTAAAAAGTGCCTCTTACCTGCTGCAGAGTGAGAACTGGCCTTCCTGACTCGAAAGGAAGCTTTGTAGCTTCCGTTGGAAGCTGTAAGAGCTGAGTCGGTGCATGTGGTCAAGTGGGCTGAGGCAGCCAATCAGATTTCAGCTACCCTCCTGCCTCTTATTCATCTGTTCTCGCCATTCTGTTCAGACTGGGGGGTGGGGGTGGGAGATTCAAATGATCATTATAGTTCGCAGCAAGTGTCCTCTTACCAGCATTAAGGTAAGTGCACAGTAGCGATCTGATAATGTGCCACAACCATGATCCATTGTCGTGTGACACCCGGATTGTGACTGCGCATTCTGCTGTGCAGTATAAAGTCTGAACGCAGCCAGGGTGTGGCCCCCATACTGCCAGGCCTTCTTTCATCCATCTTTTCTAGCACAGAATGATTATGACAGGGGGGACTACTGTGTGAACTGTCCCACCTCCAAGTTGTCCATGAGTCGCTCCAGAAATGCCCCAGATATGCAAATACTTTTTTTTTTTTGCTGTGTTTGATCACAGCCTTAGGCTACAGACTGTAAATTCCATAGCAAATTCTGCTTTATGGAATCAGTCTGGGCACTCAGGAGCCCTCCAGTTATAAATAACTGATGAATCTCATGTTAATTAGAAATATGTTGGGCTAGAGTTCCTAATTAGAAGTAAGAGTGAGTTAATAGTGCTGAAAAACATACAACCAAAAAAGTAATTTTAGTGTATAAGGTCCAAGTTTGAAGGGTGTAGAGAAAAAGGCATTAAGGGCTGGAACATGGTAGAAATATCCATCAGGAGCCCTGGAGGTAAGTTCCATTGGGCAGCCCAATCAGGGACAAGTTTACTATTGGTATCTTAGGCCGTGTCTCCATTATGCATCAAAGGCTCCTTAATCAGGTCCTTAGGGAAGTTTGTCCATTTGGATTAATGGAAATTGACCTCCCTTAAAAAATCTACTTCTGCTGTTTTTTGATGCGAAACAATAGAACCTGCATTAGAATTATACAAATAGTTGGAACCATTCACACAGCTCCTGCTCCACTGGATTGCAGTCAGATTGGCAACCTATTCCTAACCTGTACTATTCTTAAACTCTCTACATATACCAACCTTTGGTAAATTTTCAGCCTGTAGCTTTTGCTCACTTTTCTGCATATTTACTTTTAGCAGAAAACCAACCAAGAAACCTCTAGATAGCAAAGTAACCGGTTTCTCAACTGTGGTTAAAAATCAATTTGCCTCCATCTGGACATGCCCCCAGAGAAGCATTTCTTCACAGACACATGGCTAATGTATCAATTTTGTTTCTGCAGGGTTCAGTGATACCCAACAACCAGCATGGCTTCAAACACTATTTTCATCCAGTAGAATTATTTGTAGAATCTTAAACAAAATATGAGAGATAACTGGTGTGTTTGCAGAGTAAAGTTAGTGCGTGAACCAGCCACACAGTCAATCGACTGAAAAGCTGACAGCAAGAATAAAGAACAAAAATTGGTGACTTGATGAGAGAGTGAAACTGTGGTTCCAATTATATCTTCAAGGAGATGGGAAGAACTGGCTTCATGGTTGTACCCTGCCCAATATGGTGGTCTGTTTCACCAAGATCAGCAACCTTACAAATAGATCTTCAAAGCCATGATCACACCTTCACTTTAAACCTTCTTCAGTATGTCTTCAGATCTGATAGCTCACACCATCTGATAGTTCAAATGGAGGGGGGAATTTCCACAAATAAAACAGAAAGGAAAAGACGTGACCGTTGCAATCAGATGATGGCCTGAAGAAGGTTTAAAGTGAAGGTGTGACCACAGTCCAGTTGCCTTGCCAGATATTGATGAAATGTGGCAGAACTACTGAAATGATCAGGGCATGTTGTATTGACTTCAGGATCATTGCTCATTTCCTGACCCTAGGATACCTTTCCCATGCCTTGGGAACATGAGTGGCATCCCCAGTGCCACCGGTGCCCCAGGGTGTCACCCTGGTGGTATGGGAAGGAAGTCTCTAGCTATTTAATGGAAATGCAGCCTGGTGAGACAGAAAAACCCCATTCCTGACATTTCCCTAATCTCTTAACTATCTCTCAATGTCATCTGGATCATGAGAGATGGCTGAAGTGTTGGAAGCAAGTAATGGGCTGGATGGGGCCAATGAATGGAAATTGAATCCAGACAAGATGGAAATGCTATGTGTTACAGGATTTTCTGTCTATAAAGGAGGGAGCCATCCTGTTCTTGATGGGGTTGCTTTGCCCTGGAAGGGAGAGATGCATAATCTTGCACTCCGTGTTAACATTTGAAGCTCAGGTAGAGGCAGTGGCCAAGAGCATTTACTACCAGGTGTTGCTAGATTGTGAGAGACGGCCCTTTCTGGACAAAGGCAGTCTGATTATAGTAATACATGCTATGGAACTTCCAAATTGGCTATTGTAATGTGTTCTGTGTGGGGCAGTCTTGAAGACAGTTCAGAACGCAACAGTGAGCTTCCTAACTGGCTGCTAATACACATCAAGCCAGTCCTAAAATAACTGAACTGGCTGCATATTTGCTACCAAGCCCGGTTCAAGGTATAAATATTAACTAATAATGCTTGGGCCCCAAATATCTAAAGCAGGGGCGTTCTTAACCAGGGGTCCACATTTTGGCTCTTGCTACTGTGGGAAGACAGTTTGGAAGTTGCAGTTATTAGAGAACTGCAGTAACTAGGATTCTTAGCAGAACACTTTGCATATTACCTGATGGTAGGGGATATGATCAGATTAGAAAATGATTCTGTAATTACCATCTGTGTGGATAATTGCCCCACACACACTGTGTGGAATGTCCATTGAAAACAATGTTAAAACTGCACCTTCTGCAAAATATGACAACCAAAGTACTGAAAAATATCACCGCTTTGGTTGTCTTTGTGCTTTTAGATTATGGTGTTTCCCTCAAAGCCTTAAATATATGGGACCAGGTGACTAAAGGATCACTCCTTGTCTCCTAGCATTAGCTGATTTTGTGTGTGTGTGTGTGTGTGTGTGATTATTTCTGCAGATATTATGGCATAGCCATGCTGAGTTGATTTGGAAGGGGCAGGATATTGCTATTTAAGCAAGCAAGTGGTGAATGAATCAGTTATGTTGTGGATGAAAGGATTAGATCCAATTGTAATGCTGTTCCCAAGTCTGGCATAAGGACAGTGTTGACGTCTAGATTGACTGGTTGAACTGATTCTTGGGGCCACATAGGTCTTTTACACTGCTTTGTTCTTCCCAACAAGTTGTGGTTACCATAGCAATTCCAGCCATATTGAACCATTTTGCCAGAAAGTTGGATACGTTTGACAGAAGCTGGTGAGACGGATATTTAAAAAGTTACCAATTACATTTTTAAATGTGATGCGTTTTGTGATATTGATAGCCATTGTAAGGCTGTGAACTTGATATACTGTACTATCTGAGGGCTGAATGGCACCTGAAAAATGTAATAGAGGACTGGAAAGAGAGAACCAGAATTGTTACCCTTGCATGCGAAATACCAGAAACTTCTTAAGTGTTCCATACAGAAAGGCACTGAAGGCTCAGCTCATAAACTGCAGGAGAATATTTTATTTGCTGTTAGTGTAAATATTCTGGGGAAAAGAAGGTTTCTGTAATTGCTTGTTGCAGCTACATTGTACAATGTGTTGAGTTTTCATTACACACATTTTACAGTTGCAGAAAAGTATCTATTGTAAGTTTTCATTTAATAATCTAACTTTTAATTGTTGATTTTCTTAAATAATATACATGGCTGAAATGTAACTATAGGTTGGATACCTTTTTGAAGTCAAAGATAACATAGTCTAGCTTACCGTATTCAAAATGCTATTTATTAAATGAAAAAAAAATCTGTAAACTGAAATCTTTTTCAATCCTTGATTTTAATACAGTAGGTTCCTATTTAACGTGAAGGTTCCATTAAGTGAATCATAGGCCTTTAATGTTAGGGGAAATGTGTTGAAGTGAAACAAAGGCTTAATACTGTCTAATAACAGAACATGGAGTCAGTAAATTGTGTCGTATTGAAATTGTGCAAACCAAATTTGCTTAAAATAGGGCCTTGCTGTAATGTTTTTGGACAAGTTAATAGTTTTAGCTGTGTTCATGATGTTGAGATTAAATTTTTAATGAGAAGCAGTATATAATTTTATTTTTAAAAAAATTAACAAAATGTGAAATAAATAACAGTACATATGCTGCAATGGTATGGTATTATATTCATTTTCATAGTGTGTGAATCTGTTGTCTTCCATTGATCAGGGATGGAAGATAAAGGAGCCACTAAGAATCTTAATAATGCCCAAAAGGTTGAACATGATTCGTACATTTTCCTGCAAAGTTTGCCAATTTGGAAAGACTTATATTCTTTTTCATTTGTGTCTAATTCTGACACCATGCATCCATTTTTATAAATTAATGTCACATTCTAAATTCTATTCATGCCCATGTCAGTAAATAAAAACATTGCTCTTTTCCTTTGTATTGATAAGCCATCATGTTAGACAAATTCATAGAGCACAGGTGTATCAATAGCTACTACAGTGGATGCCTAGGTACTGCCAGGCTGGAAAGACAGGCAGGATGCCTCTGAAGACCATTCAAGAGCAGGTGAAAATTTTGTCTTTATCTTCTGTGTGAGGATGCCCAGAAACAAGTGGCGGGCTACTGTGGACTAGATAAGTCCCTCTTATGTTCTTATCATATTGCTGAAGATGGGCTAATAATAATAATACTTCCATTAACACAACAGCTGTTTTATAACTGTCAACATACTCCCAACTGCCAACTGTATTTTCACTGAGACGCTGTGTGTGTCCATGTACAAGAATACCTTTCCTTCCTAGAATTTTAGAAACTAGGGCCATATCTTGAAGTGCAGAAAGATGGCAGATACCTGGAGGCAGGAAGCCCTCTAGATTTGTCCTCCTCGCGGCATTGCTGGGTTCTCTTGTGCCTCCTTCTCTGTTGTGGAAGATATCATAGCCAAGGCATTCTGAGCATTATTTTGCACTTTTGCCTCCAGTCGCTTTGGCTGGTGTCATGCTCACCAGCAGAAGTTGTATGCTACTGAAAATGGAGATGTCATATTGCATTCAAGCTGACTTACATACTGTATATATGCCAGCAAAGGGAAGAGATGCCGAGTCATTGTGCACTCCTTCAGTCCATGTTCTGGCACAACTGCACACCTCTCACTTGATGGGAGAACATTGGAACTGCCTTACAGTAGTGTTTGGAGGCGGTTGAAGGCCATGGTAAGGCTGTTGATAGGAGACTGAGTACTTCCATCTACTGCACCAGCTCTGTTTATCCCTGAACTGAAACAGTACTTTGAGATTTTCTTCCAATCAGTGATGGAGGAGTGAGTTGTGTGCTTGTCTTCTATGCATACTTTTGCTTATAAGCAAGTAGAGTGGTGGTGGGAAACAGAAAAGGCAGCAGTAGTGAGAAACAAATGCAGAAAGTATCAACTTCCCTGGCATCCTGTTATTTATTTACCAGTCAGTGCTGCATGTATAGTAATTTTTTTGTGTGTGTGTGTGTGTGAAGTCTTTTGGTATGGAAGGGCAGCGTCTAAATTTCCAGGTCATTTTCCTTTGATTATGGTGATTGAAATGGAAGACATTTAGTCAAGGGATTGTGATTAAGCCTTAAGCATCTAAGCCCCCCATAGCACTAAGGAAGGCAGAGGGTAGAACAGGTTTTTTGTTTGTTTGTTTGTTTGTTTAGGGGGGAGGAAGAGAACTAATATTGCCATCACCATATATTTATTGTTCTGCTTTGAATACCATAAATATTTGATTGGTGAAGACAGCAATTACATTCTGAATACAGATGTGAAGATTTCTTCTTCCTTCCTCGAGACTGCAAAATATTTAAGCAAGCACTTCATGGGAAACTTAGTGTTTCTAGCTCATCGGCAAATTAACTGACAGACTTAGGCTGTGTTTGCACGCAATAAAGGAAAGCAGCTTGAAGGCAGCTCAGAGATGGTTTGGAAGTGGCCACTTGGCCAGAAAATGTACTTCTAAAGCACTTTAGAGGTGGTCTAGTGATGGCACAAGACTAATGCCACATGCTACTGTCTCTAGATGCTTTTCAACTGCCCTTTTATTGTTGTTGCAAATGAACACATGCTTTAATTTTAGTTTTGTAGATTCTGCCTCTTTTTTATGCCTGGAACGCAAGATTTTTCTGAACTTCTCTTTAAGAAATAAGCATTATTTTCAAATCAGAGCACCACTACATCATTTTTAACCACCACATCATAGCATTAGGCTGTATTTCTGAATTTATTAGAAACAGCGGTCAGTACATCCTTCTAAAACATTACATGTAAATGTGCTTTATTGCAATCTGTTATTGCATTTTTACTCTAAAGCAAAGTAGGCCAGAATGCTTAGTGTCTGAGATTCCAAAGCTCAACCATCTATTTTAAAAAATAGAAACATACAGTAAGTTCATAGCACGTTTGGTGACAAGTACAATGTTGCATTACTCATCTAGGAACTACAATATGACTTAACATACAACCATTTTCCTCATGAAGCAGTTTCTTTTTTTAAAAAAAGTTAAACTACATGATTTGACTACACCATAAAATGACAGAACAGGATTTACATACCAACAAGTCTACCAAAGTTACATGCCGGAATTCATACTAAAAAAGAACACAAAAAGAACAATCCCCATTGCTGCTTGAGAAGCAGATCTTTGACAAATAGCATCCCTTGAAAGGAAAACCAAAATGGATTTCAAGAAAGGCAGTGTTCATGTGCAGGATGCACAAAGGAGTGCACCATCCTGGTATACTTCAACAGAAGTTGTAGTTAACTATTCATTCTTACGTAGATGCACGCACAGACACACATCAAAGGGCGTGTGAATGAGCCTGCCCATACACAGTGATTGATGCTATTCTCCTTTGCACTTTAGTTCTAAGATGGGGTTTCCCGTATTTTAAAAAATGTGCAACAGTTTCACAAAGAAAATGGGCTTAACATGAAATGCAACAACTTTGCTTTCAAGAAACTAATGCTTTATCTTGGCGCAAATAATAATAACACTAACAATAACAATAAAATTTTAAAAGCACATCCGGAGTATTAGGGAAGTACCCACATTTGGGGGGTGGGGACAAAAATGACCCCAGCTTTCAATTGGTGGGATTGGTAAAGGAAGTGCAAATTGTGAATTCGGAGTCTGAGGGGCTATGCCACCTATGGCCAATGCATATTAGACATGTATATGTGAATTTAGTTTCCATATATCTATATACATACAGTACATGTACATACACGCACACATATAGAGAGGTTGCAGACTAGTACAATCCCATGGTGCTGTAAACTGGCAAAACCTACAAAATTATTAACAGATTGGGTCAAATTTCTTTTGTCAAGTCACCCCAAAGACCAAGCACTCGGAAATTCAAAAGTGATCACACACAGAGTTCACAGCACAGCTGGCTGGTGTATGTGAAGGTATAGCTACTGAAAGAAACAGATGAAGGCAAGTTGATCATTGAAAAATGCCTCGAATAATATTTTTCTCTAGAAAGTTTGGACGTCTGCTCTCTCTCTCTCTCTCACACACACACCCTATACAAAAAGTGTCCCAATGTGCTGGGTTAGGAATGCAGAGTTCCCATCTATACTGGCAGCGTGAAATAACAAGCCCCAATGCTACACACAATACTCACTGGGACACTTTACCTTACCAAGTTTTTAGTTGTTCTTATGCCCTCCCTGGCCAAGAGTAATCCAAGTTCCAAACACCTTTATTAGCCCTACATCAAGAGCTGGGCATGTTGTCAAAAAACAGCATATAATCAGGGAAATTGCATTAAAACTATGGAGCTAACTCAAGCTTCCAATGGTTGAAAAAAACCCTCCATCTCTTAGAAAAGAGACAGAGTATCGATCCTCATGTATCCTTCAGAGCAAAATGGCTTTCCCTATGAATGCTTCATATCCCAGTGAGATACTCTGCCTCTAGTACATCAGATTTGCAGACCTGCACTATTTGTCAGTCACTGTTTTGTGCAAATATATTTGTCAAACAAAAATAGCAAGACTTTGGGAGACCTGTGAATAGATATCCTGTGTTTTTATTTTTTTAAAAGTTGTTTGTGAGCATCAAACAGGCTAAAGTTGTTTTAGGTGAGGTTTTCTGCTTATCCTTTCTTTGTAATTTTAGTCAGCCGAAATTGCTGTATTCCTGAGAGGGGCAGGAAGAAAAACTGCAGCACCAGCAAGAGCAGCTGTGGGGAGGCATCTGTGTAGATATGGAATGACCTTTGGGCCTTGCTGAGGACTCTGATGTCTGCATTGCCATCATGGCAAGCCCACATATGAATGCAGTGCATTTGGTCACTGGTTTAGTGGGGAAGAAGCAGTTTCAGAGTTTGTGCACCGGTCTTTTGACACCATTTTGGTGAGGGGTGCTGTGGCCTTAGGGAAGCTTCAGTGTCGCTCCAGTGTGGTTTGAACAGTGCATGAAGATGTGGCATATATGCATGCATATTATAGCTTTGGGCAGTGCCTTCCTGTCCCCCAGCAAATAGTCATGGAGTAGTGGCTTAGATGCGGCAGATGGCACAGGGAGAAAAAACGTGTTCATCCTCTGCTCCCCAAAACTTCTCCAGACTAAAGTTTTGTCCACAAGCTGCTTTGAGCAGAAAACACAGCATAACACTGAGCCTTTAATATTTTGTCTAGTTGCCCCACAAGATGGCTTTTTGAATATATTTTAGATTTTGTGGCCTCACTGAAATTCTTCCCCCTTTTACATCTTGGGCTTAAAACAAACATTGTTGTCTAATATATCTGTCATCTTAGGAGGTCAAGCTTACTCAATTAACTTAACTACACTACACACCAGGAGCAGTGGTGTGTGTAATCTTACAGACAAGGAGAGAGGAGGGAGATTAAAAGGCAGCAGTTCCACATGGACAAGCCCCGGTGCAGTGCCAGGTCTGGCTTTGCAGAAAACATTAGAAGGCAGGCTACTTCTTATCCTTTTCATGCAATCAACATTTGGAGATTGTTCTTTTTGAAGTTTTTGAACCTAAGAAGGTTTTGGAGGGGAACAGTGCTCAGCAAACAGGAAATATGGACTAGGGGTGGCTGAAAAGATAAAAACTACAAAAATATGTTACTTCCTGTCAGAAATGGACAGGTGGAGAAGAAATCCAGGCAGAAAGAGAAACAAACTGAGTGGCTGCATCCACATGTACCCCTTCTTGGGCCTGGAGCTGTGCAAGAGCAAAAGAGCCTCTGGCAAACACCTGAGGCCCCTTTCCTCTCCTCTGCCCTTCTAGGATCTTTTCTGCAAGAGGAACTTTGCAGAAGGTGCTGTTCCCTTCTGGCAAGGGATTGGAAAACATGCATGTTGCGGTGATTGGCAAATGGTTGCTCTATGCCAAATGCATCAGTAGACAGCAGCAGTTAAGAGAAGGGAATGCAAACCAATTGTCCTGCCCATTGGTGGGCTTTTAAAAAAAGACTTATCTTTGAAGTAGATGTGGCTACTTCAAGATTCATGGTGCTGTGGATGTTTTTTTAAAGAACACCAATCAATGTGGCATGGGGGGCTCCTGTTTTTGTTCCCTCTTCTCTATAGGTTGTTGCTACCAAGACAAAGTTAGAGTGGTTTAGCCCATCCCAGTCTGCCCATCTCACCCTGTAGCTGACTAAAGCTTGTCTGACGAGCAGTTCCTGGAAAAGTACTGGGGTCCAGGTAACTCTGAGTAATTTAATTTTAGCCTCAGCGAAGACCTTACAGTATCTGCTGCTGATGGCAGTTCTAGTATCACATGTCACTCTTTTTTATTCTAAATTGTACATTTGTCCAAGGGCCTCACAGGTCCATTGCAAAGTGTTAACATGCATCAATTCTGGAATACTATAATAGTTTTAGAAAATCACAAAGTGACCTTCAGTTAAGCAAAAGTTCATCTTTTAAAGGTACCTCAAAACTTAGGGCTAGGGGGGCAGTGGAGAGAAGAAAACAAAAGAAAAGAGATTCCAAGAAACTAGCCGTTAACTCTGTTTTCAATGGCAAATATCTTAAAACAGCCAAACACTGGGTGTAAATCTTTGTTCAAAAATATATTTAATTTCTTAAGCCACAAAGCAGATACTTGTGAATTCACATTTTCAAAAATAAAAATTGGCATAAGAACCAAAGTTATGGAATACACTAGATAATGCTTGCTCACATCTGCTCTTGTCATTTGAAAAGAAGTTCTTATGGCCACACACATACCCACACACATGCATACACAACACATTCACACATATGCTACCACTTCAGGTATTTATTCTCTGCTAATGTGATTTACTTAGAAACACACATAAACAGAATGGTTCAAGTACCAAAAAAGGGGACTTGGAAATGTGAAAAACAAGGGAACTGTTATGCCAAGAGACATGTCAAGGCCTTCCATATCATAGAACCACAACACCATCTCAAGCCCTTTAACAGAGTACTTAGTGTGTCCATGTTTGCTCTTATAGTCCGTTGCCTGCCTGCTCTGAAAGAAACTAAAGAATTGCTCCTATTCCTATTCCTGAGCTTGTACAGGCTGGCATTCGGCTGTCTTGTACAAAGAGTTTGGTATGGTTCCCATAAAAGCTTGCCTTCTTTAGTTATAAGTGAAGAAGTACTGGAACTGGAGGTCCTGCATGCTAATTCCTTTGCAAGTGTGTCCAGTAGGTGGATTAAGAGGTAAATTTAAACTTGGATATTTTTACTATATTGGCCAACTCCCTTCCCCCTTGGTCATGGTCACAGGAGTTATAGATGTGCTTCAATCTAAGCGCACACATTGCTTGTCAAATCGTTTTGGAAACTTTAGTGTCAGAAGTACTTTCTAATTCAACGCTGTTAGTGGTGGGGACCAATGACTATCTGCCACTGCCCCAGGAATTGTTTTTTTTTCTTCCCCCCACTTTAATAAATAGGAAGTTCAAGTACAGCTTTGAATGCAAAGAGAAAAATGTGTTGTATTCTCTTAAGTTTTCAGGAACTATCACATGAAGTATGAATGGTGAAGCCACTAGTTTGCAGATTGATTCCTTTTCATCCTTTGCTGGTCTATTGTGCCTTACAATTCTTACAGTAATGGCAGATGAAGTTTTTTGATCTGAGGGAAAGCAAGATACTGAATCATTCCTAGTCCTAGCAAATACGCTTCAAATAAAGTGGGTCTGTCACAAACACTTCCTCCTCACCCCCTTGACCATTTAACACTGAAAAAAAAACCATACAGTTGAGGTTAGAGACAAGTATAACATACTGCCATCACATGAAAAGATATTCTGCCAAAGCAAGTCTAGGCCATTGGCTTTGAAAACCAGAACTTTTGCACTTCCCAATTCTAGATATTCATTCATTTAACGTCTACCATTTTCGAAATTCTTTTAATGGACAGATTGCTGGAATCAGCCCTGCTAACAGACTCAGCTATGTATGGTGATCTAAGCCACAATAATTTGAGTGTTTTCACTTTAGGTCAGCTAGGTAGAGCTAATTTGAAAATCAAAAGGAATTACACCAAATCAAAGGAAGCTGATGGACATTATTAGGATGCTAATAGAACATACTTTGCTACATATTTTCTGCTGGATCTGAATTTTTCACTTCTCAAGTCCATTAAAAAGTGTGCAGACACATGTGAACACCAGCAGCTGTTTCTTATTTGCTTAAACCAAAATGCAGAAAGGCCGACCTAAAGGAGATCACATCTACAAGCTTAATTTGAACATACTGTAGTCTGGATTCAAATGTGCCAGAATATGCCAGTTTGGGAAGTGGGGCACAGTGGCATGAGGTGAAGTAAACATAACATTAATTGGGAAATTTGAACTGTGAATGTTAAAATGTGAATATGAATATGATATAGTGCTCAGAACATAATATATGCCTCTGGTTTTGTAGGAACACATTTAGATGATGTTTAGCCTCAAGACCGGGGCTTGTATAGCAGTCTCGTATAGGCAGTCAGTTTATTCAGAACATTTTAACCCTAGAAAACCTCCACTGACGGAGAGTCAGAAAAAGCCTTTGGAACCAAGGCTAGATAAAGTGATGAAGCTGTATTAGGTGACGTGCGGGTACCAGATTAGAAAACATCAGCTTCTAGGGGAGGCAAATCATTTTATCTTGCTACCTCTGAAAAGTGGTAGAAACTAAAGATACACTTGACTAAAGGAAAAGGGGGTTCCAAGCATGGGTTGACAGTAGTTGTAGGTGGGTTCTCACTGTCCTCTTACAGATTTAAGAATACAAGATAATTTCTTTTGACAATCACTGTTCCATTTCTAGAAGATGATGATGTTCCAGCTGGTTAACCAGCACTTCGCTTAAGTGGCAGTAGATTAGTGCAAAACAGAAGTGCTTTTGGGACATGTCAAGCAATCTAGTTTGGCCCCTCCAGTGGCTGGTTAGTACTCAAGATTTATTGTTTTCCTGTTCAGCAATTTCAAATTCTGCATAATACTTCTATGCTTCCTTGTAGTGCATTCTGCTTTGTGTAAACATAAGAGTCTAACAGTCTGGGGGTTCGAGGTGGCACTGAAGGTAAGGAGAAGCAAGAAAAGATCAAAATGCCCCAACTTTCTGACCTGCACTTCAAATACAACAAAGAAAAAGAAAACACTTCATGCTGAATCTATTTGCTTCTGTTGTGTAAGCTAGTGTCCTAGCTCTAACATAGAAATCACAATAAAGAATCAACAAGATCATACGTACAGCAACAATGTAAAATACAGCATTTTTAGGAGCGCAAATTCTTCACAAGGTGGTGTGGATCCAGTTACTATTATTCTATACTGTAATTTCATTATTTGATGTGTATAGTCAGATGAATCCACAATGGGAAAAGACCAAGTCAAACTGTTTAGCAGTTTATGACTTAATCTGCCCCAGTGAATTCAGCTGCCCAAACATTTGTCTTATGGTAAAACTGCAATGAATCTAAAGGCAAGTATACAAATAGAGCAATGGAATCAAGTGATTTAGGGTGCAATCAAAATGCAATGACATATAGACTGGTTGCCAGTTTCAACAGTATATAGATGCACCCGTAAGGTTTTGTTTTTGGTTTAGCAAGCCATTGAGAGAAGCAATCCATTGCACTTTTAAAGGTTTATTAAAAAAAAAAAAGTTTTAAAACAGATTGTTTAGCATTTTATAAGCATGCCAAGTGCCAGCTTCAGTCTGATTTACATTCCAAAGCTTAGTATCTTTTCAAAACAAAAACAAAAGTCTGACATTCTTGGAAAAAAAGGAGAAAAAATTAAAAAGGGAAAATAGTGCTGTTACAACAGATCAGGTTAGAGTTTGGAAAACCATGTAGAAAGTTCTAGCTTTTATGTTTTCTCTTCAAGTTTTGGCAAGTGTGTGATTGCAAATGCAATTTTCCCCATAAGTGCTCAATCCAGCAACAAGAGACATTTTGGTGGGTTCAATTTGGTTTCTTTTATTTAAAGACTGTAGTGCTCTTGAAACCAAAATTTTGTTATTGTTGTTAAAACATAAAGCAGTATTTCTTTGAGGATTCCTTTAAATAAGAACCTGAAACTCCTCGTAATTCCTTTGGTCTCCTCTCACCAAATATCATGCTACAACAAGATGAGCCCTCATTTTTAAGTTTGTCTGACTTGCAGCAAAGCTGCTAAAATTAATAGGAAAAAACTTCTGTATAGACAATTCCCCCTATTTTCCTGGAGCTTAAGACTGAAAGACATTACCAATACCTCAGAAAAACAGAATCCAAGTACAAGTTCCGCTGATGGTGCCTGGCAAAAGTAATTCCCTCCACAGTTTTGTTTCTGGGTTCTTCCATCCTTTTTTATTTTTTTAGAGAGTTTATTAGTTCTGTATAGGGAAAACAAAAGTCTCCTTGTATAAAAACACAGCTGATCTTCAGGTAGCATCAGGGCACCTATTCCAAAGCTGTTATCCTGTTGCTGCTAGGTCTCCAATTCACATTCATCAAATCATTTCTTGTGCAAAAGAAGCAGTCTAAGGAGAAAGAATGCCCTCTGGGTTCTAATAAAAACTGTAGAAAAGAAATCCAAGACAAACATTTCACCTATACCTTACCCTCCTAGAATTTATCTACAGAGGGAGGGCATCTGTGCGTAGACAGGATAAGCAAGCCGGACGTTGAGGGAGTCATTGTGTTGGACAAGGGACGTATGCTGGTAATGGAGGACTAATTCTTTAAGGGTGCTATACAGGTTATATGGCTCCGCAAACCCATAACCTCTTGGAGTGCTGTAAATCACACAGTGTTTAACTTCACCATCAGCTCTGCAAAATGAAAAAAAAAAAAAGAGAGAGAAAACAACTGAGCATCACAGTTAAGTAGGAGCAATTACAATTTGTGAGATTTGTGATGAACAAACTGCATATGCATGTTTAGAAAGGCTTGCTGCCTTCTTAATGGCTTTACAGTGAACTTCATTTAACCTTAAGCTCCGGTGGGGTTATTTTTTTTGTTCCATGTAGATCTACTTCTGTTTACCCTGTTGCGTCTTTAGCTTTTCTGGTGAATACTTGAGATCTGGATTTTTCTCTGCCTGCTCTGAAGTTCTGGAATGACTTGTCTCTCTGCAATGTCCCCATCTCTGATAGACCTCAAGAGTGCTTTATAGGCCTTTTACTTGGGCAAGCCTTTAGCCAGCAATTAGTCTAACAGTGCGCAGTTTAATTTTAACTGAATCTCAGTTTTAAAGTGCATTTGCTGCTATTGTTTTGTAAACTATCATGATGGTAAAATGAATTAGATGGCATTTCTTCTTCCTCCAGGAAAAATGTCACTGTTATTGAACATAAACATGCAAGCTGGCAGAACTTCGGAGCACCATCTTCATCCTAAGTATACTCCCCAAACTATCTACAGAGCTTAGTCTGCTATTGCAAACAAAACTGTACTACTGAACAGGTTTTTAAGGCTGTTAATAAAACTATAGTTTTATTTATAGCCAAGTATGGTTTACTTTAATTCTGGAAGAATGTGACTAACAGGACAGACTGTATTCTAGTCACTTACCCGACCAGGTGACAGAAGATAACATTAATGGGTACTAAATGGCATTTTTGTACCCATTAATGGGTACTTAATGGGTACTTCTAGTGACAGTGGAAAAACACCCATAGTTAACAATTCAATCTACTACACACTGGACTAACAACTAGCAAAATTTCCCTGTGTCTTGTTATGTCCTGCTAATGTTCTGCTTTATTGGGAAAAGTTACGAAACAGAGGCCTTTAAGGCCAAGAGGGGGAAAATAGATTATTGATGTAGAAATATGGATTATATGGATTAAACAGATGATTAATGTAAAAAAATGCAATATATGGATAACACGTCCATCGCTTACATTTATACTCTGGTTTAGGCCATCTTCCCTTCCAAGTGCTACAACATGTAAGTTTTTTCAGCACTGCTACAACAACTGGGCATACTGAAACTGTGAGCAATAGTACTACACAACTACATTCCAGTCCAGTCTCTACCCTAAGGCTATATGCTAAGCTCTCTCACTAAATTATGTACATTTGTGAACAAATCTTGAGGTTGGCAAATTACAGAACTCCAGACTTACTAAATTACAACTTCTGTGGTCCCCAGCTAGTCTGACCAATGGCAAAGAATGATATAAGTTATGGTTCGTAAGTCATACTTGAGGAGAGTCTGGGGGACTATAGTTTGTCTATGGCCCTTTCTGCACTAGGCCTTATTCCAGATTATATTTCAGAATAGGGGCCTGCAGTCTCCATATTAACACTGATGAGATTAAGGCCCCAGGTGGGACCCATTGTAGTCTGCACCAGCATGTAGTTACCAGGCTCCTATTCTGGAACATAACCCAGAATAAGGCCCAGTGCAGAAAGGACAACTCTCTGCTTTAAGACACACATTTGCAGAAACAGATAGACCTCTGAAGATAGAAAATTTAGAATGCCACGAAAAGAGGGCTCACTTAAGAATTAATAAATTAAAAATGTGAAATGTAGCTTCAGGGAACTGTCAGGAATCACTACTTACACCACAGAACAAGCGTAACACCCTTTCTTGCTACTTTCTCGAATTAAAAATGCTCCATCAGGTTTCCCACAAAGCAAGTCTTCTGCTTGGATGCGATTAATATCCCCTACGAACCAAGTTTTTTCATCATAATGTGGCAGGTTTTCATCCTCTTCATTTGTAAAGTATGTACTGGAAAAAGACAACAATGTTGATTTCCTTGTACGAGTTGATACTTTGTGAAAACAAAAATTCTCATTCACCGTTTTATTTAAAGATACTGTGCAGTGACACCTCACCTATCAACTCCTGCCAATGGTCTTCAAGGAAACATATCTAACTGTGACAGAAAAAACCTCTGATTAAGTTACATCTTTTGGAGAAGGAAATGACAATCTTGTTTTAGATTGGGCATGGCACTGCTACGCAGCCATCCCTCCAAGGGCTGTATATAGAAGTAAATGAGGTCAAAGCACAGAAGTGAAATTAAGAATTGTCATCCTTCATTTCCATGTAGTCTTTGACTAATCAATTAATAAACTTACTCATTTCTATACATTCATCTCTTATTTCATACTGACTGCCAGCTCCAAAATCCACAAGCTTTATTAATTCCCTCTCTTCCTCCACAGAGGAGTCTACTCTTCACATTAAGCTTCAGTGGGCATTTCTAATCAGTTTTCTGTGTTTGCCACTTCCTTTCTGCATGCATGTATCCATCCCAATGCTGGCCTGAGAGAAGAGGTTTAGATGTTTCTTCTGTACTAGTGTCAGAACGTAAAGCCTTCCTCTGTTCAATAAATTGATTTGCTGGCGAGGGAAGAATCTGCACCTATATTCAGATCTTGGATCTCGGCTTTGCTCTTATCCTTCAGAGCACAACTGCAATTAGCTATGGCTCAGGAGAATCAGTACAATTTTGCAAATCTCCGTGATCAGCCCCTCCTAGCCATATAGTCACCTCTCATATTGCACACTCATGCACAACATGGTTTTGCCTATACATGGTTGTTAGAATGTGACCAATCTGAAATTGGAAGCAGGTTGGTTGTAGAGCAAACCAAGCAATAGAAGACAATGCTTGTCTGTTTGCAAGATTGGCACAGCACGGTGGTTTCTAGGATGGAACCAACACGTTATGCAAAGGATAATTAAGGGTGCATCCAGATGGAAAAAAAACAGTGCTATCATGGGGCTGCCTTGGTGGGGTCACCTCACGTTCCATAGACAACTCCATCATAGCCCTGCTTTTCTGTCCCTATAAAGCGTGTTTAGCTGTTGCTGGAAAACCCAGCTCTGGTAGCATGTTTTCCAGCTTTAGCCCTTTTTAGGGACGTACGTGCTTTCTAGATGGAAAACAGCCAACTACACATGTGTGGAGGTGGTCACATGCACATTGGAGAAACTGACAGCAGCTGAACTGCCCAGATTGTGTGTCACCAGAATGCGCAAAGACAGTGCTGAGGCCAGCACTGTCTAGATAGGAAGCATTAATAGTGGGGGAGCAATCGACTCTCATGATTGCTACATCAAGCTGCTGCCTGAAGGCAGTCTAAATTCTTTGCAATCCCCATTGAGGAGGTTGTTGGGAACCATAACAATTATCGGTATTTTTTACTTAGAAGTCTGAGACTATATATAACTAAAGGATAACTACTGGAAATACTTTTTTGATCATATAGTCAGATATGTATTTTCCAATACGATTAAACTGATCAGCTGTATGCATGCACTGGCAACGACAAGTGCAATTTTCTAGTGCAATTTGATCATTTGTAGGCGCAAAAACACTTACTCGATGCTTTCATTTTTAATTCCCAGCCATTCATTTATTCTTTTCTGCCTCACTCCTTTATGATTAAGCCAGCTGTCAATGAGATAGAACATAGCATAACATTATCCAGCAGTCAGGTCCATCCACAAAAAAGACAAAGATTCCAAGAACTCAAACTATAAACCCTCTTCCTACAGGGAGGCATTCTTACTGAATGAAGACACGGACTGTCTTAGAGTTCAGATTATCACCCTAAGATGGCACTACGCAAACCGTGTAGTTTCAACTTTGATTCAGTTCATTTAATGACACGGATTTTGTACAGTTTGGAAATTCATACTGGTAGTAAATATTTGACTGTCCCAGACAGGCACGCTTTGGAATAGAAAACCATGCAGCTATTACATATACGCTGCAAAAATCAGCCACCTATTAAATTCTTCCGATTCAAGGAGCTTTGCTTTTGTTACTTTTGCTGCTACAAATTTAGTTGGTCCTTATTCCTGAGATCCCAGGAGAGGTTATAATTCATATAAATGTAAAATAATTCATTTAATATAAAATCATTACCTGACACAAACACTGATCACTAAATATAAAATTAATAGGATCCTCACATTTTTAAGATACTGTATTTGTATACTGTCCTTGATTGTGTCATTCCAAGAAATGTTACAATAAAAAAGTTATAATTTAAACAAATAATTTCAGTAACATTAACGTAACATTAATTAACAAAAGTAGCAGAGGTTAAATGTTTGCTTCTGGAAATATTAAAAAATCTCAGTCCATGGAGGGTCAAAGGGACTAGAAAAGAAGTTCGCACAAAAGGAAGGCCGCAAAGCTAAGCCTTTACCTGATGCCAGAATACCACAGCATTTGCATCAGTCACACATCTGAGACAAAGGCCTTCCTGCTGTGAGAAACCACGGGCAACATCTTATTCTCTGCAAGCACAAATTGTGCTGTCCTGACAGATGGGACAAACCCAGGCAAATCAAAGACAGAATGGAATTTCTTTGGATCCCAAGTTAATCCAGCCTTGTATATCAATACAAGCACTTGGGATTCTGCCCTGCAGTATAAGCAGGCCAAAACAGATTCTTTTAGGGCCAGTGATAACAGCTAGCAGCCCCAGTTAACCTGCAATTCTGTCCAAAACATGACGCATATATAATTATTCATTCAAGAACTATCAATCTGTAAGGTTTTTGCTTACTGGTATTTAGCCTCATTGGGGCCATTATAGCTTTCCAGTGCCCATATGCTCAATGTACAGCCTGCATCTATTCCAATGGCAATGAAAATCTGACCTGACACTTTGCTTCTGAGGCCTCCCGACCTATTAAATGTATATGCTAGACCCCAGCACAACGGCCACAGGGATAAACAGAGTTGCCTCAATGCTATTTCTCCAAAGTGGTCTTGTATAAAGGTGGGAAACAATAGCATTACTGAATCCTCAGCTCCCAACTCATCCAGCTAAAACTGCAAGATATCTTAGTCAGTGGTATAACAAGAGATCAGAGAAGGGCCACTATGAACCGATTTCACGACTCTCTTGATATAGATCTTCCTACAGTACAACGAAGCAATTTCAGTCACAAGAATGTGACTGAAATGGGTCTAGATAAATTTACTTCCCCCAATTCCCTCTGGAATTGCCAGGACACTCTTCTCCTGCCTCACACTCTTTGGTCCTCAGAGGTTTCTTAATAAGCCTAGGAATTGCTTTCGGAAAGGAAATGGGTGCAGAGGGCCTCAATGGGGCTGTGATCTAGAAAAGGGAGGATAGGGGTATTTTGCCCTTAAACACAGATTCATAGTCTTGTCACCTCACTGTGGTTGTTTAATGTCCATTCTGTTACAGTCTTAAATAGAGTCCTTTTCAGCCACCTAACAGAAGTACAACCACCTGACTGGTAAAAATTTTAAAACCCTGTGCAATTAGAACCCCCACCCCCACCCCACCCCTGCCAAGGTACAGTCCATCAGAGTATTCCTAACGAGACACTCTATATTCAGGAGCCAACCATTAGGTCTTAGGCCCATGTTTACTACTTACACAAGGTACTGATCTCTCAGTTTGCGCAGCTGGATAAGATCAGGTTTGAGACTGTTCATTTTCTTGTCAATTTCCCGGTTTTCCAAGGTTTGTTTCTTCAAATCCTGTTCTAGTTGTAGCTTACCATCATGGATTTCACCCAGACGGGATTTTAATTTTTCATAGTTCATCATAATTCTGGAAAGAAAGGACTAGTGATTAAAACATTACAATTATAAGCACACAGACCAAAAGAAGACTCATATCTTAAAATATCTTAAGACTCATATCTTAAAATAGGCATCTATTCCACCTATTACTAAACAGAACATAAACACTACTGCTTACGGCACTGTCCCAGTTAACCATGTGTTCTGGGAAAACTGCAATGCTATTTCACTAAACTATGTACCTTGCAAAGGCGGCCTTAGAACTGAATGCCTAAGATATGCCATAAGAAACTCCAAGGATACTGACGATATAATTATCTGACAGAAGGGGAGAAGTTGAGCAAACTGGTAGGAAGAAATACAACACTATCTGACTACTGCAGTCTCATCAGGTATTGTACCTGTCTAATCTCAAAAGAGATTTCAGATAGCAGGACTTAATCCTTGTCGCTAGTTAGCCTTTTCTACTGACACTCAATCCTGTATACCTTCACCTAAAGGCATTAAGGTGACCATGGCACTGTTAACATTTAGGTACTTTTTCAGTTTTCCAACTGTCCATCCAAAGCTTTTGCAGTTTGGTTGGCACAGCACTGTCCTAGATAACATCATACCACTGGCTGCAGACAAGGACTCATCCCTTAATTCAGTAACTGCTAAATAAATGATTAACTGAATGATGAAAATCTGCTATCGAAACTCAGTAAATAAGCCAACTTGCTTATTTTTCTGCTAAGTTTCTGTATTGTAAGGAAGACGCTGCCCTGGCAAAAATTTAGATTGACTCATTGGGTCAGCAAGTGAAGACGGTTCTTGAAGAAATTAGGGAAGACCTATTTCTACACTTGGATAAGCTGAAAAATTCCTGGATAACTTCAGGATGTAATTGCTTATGGTAAAGGAGGGAACATACTGTACCTATAACAGCAAGGAAAGAAGTGTGTGATTATGTTCATATCCTGTTTGTGTCTGCATAGTGTTACATAAGTAAATATAACATTTGATGCAGGTATTTTGAGATTGATTAAGAGCAATTATAACAATGGAGGAGACAAATATTTCAGTGCTCAAGAAATGGATCGCCAACTGATATGGCATGTTGGCAGACCTACCGTTCAATTTCCTTCTCGTTCCCTTCTCTTCGGAACCGTTCTATGTATTCTTTGCTATAACGCTCCTGGGTGTGACACTGCTCTTCAAATATCCTAATTGTTTCTGTAAAAGCTTCTATTGCTGTTCTCTTCATCTGAATTTCCTGCATTGAGAAACCATTTTCAAAGGTTATCATTAGCCACTGGGAAGTACTACACAGTAAAACCACTTGGTTTCCCTATTATTTTATTTATTTATTTGCATTTTTATTCTGCCCTCTACCCAAAGATCTCAGGGCAGATTACAACATTTAAAACCAAATATAAACATATTAAAAGAATAAAGGTGTCTGAAAAAAGGGGGAGGAAAGCTATATCCCCATTTAGCCGAAGGCCAGGCAAAGAGGTGCTCTCCTAAACATGTAAAGTGAGGATGGCTAATGCACCTAAAGGAGTCTATTACATAGTCTGGGGGGGGGGGGCATCACTGAGAAGGCCCTATACCAGATCCCCCCCACCGCCCCGCTTTTGCTGCTGAGGGCAGTGGTGCAACCAGGAGTGCCTCCCCTACAGACACTGTTGACTTATAACTTTCCTTTCACTGAGCATTATCCAGGATGGGTGCAATAACATCTGTAGTTTCCCCAATCTAGAGTTAAATATATGTGTGATCACAGTATACAGAGCAAAAACATAGTGACCTGCCTTGTCTCAGGCTGGATGATCTGCACAAAGGATATAGCAATCCCTACCACTATTTAAGTCCAAACCTTGTTTCCCCTAAAAATCAAAGGTTTCTTTTTACAAGCAAGAAATAATATTGATAAAGCATTTAGAAAAGACTATCAACAAATAGTAAAATATTTTTCTCTGTTCAAAGCAGACAGAATTACAAACAACTCTTCTCCCCCAAAGAAACTCTGGAACTGAAGAGCAAGATAGACTTGCATATGTAACCATATCTTGAACTGATGCCAAAAGAGCAATGCAGTGACATTAGATATAACTGGGGTACCATAGCTAAAGCCCTGGAGAAAGAGGACAAAACAAAAAAACAAAACAAAAACATTCCCTTTGTTCTTGCTATTTTCAGATTCCACACTTCACTGAATGTCACCTTACAGCCCTCCACAATTAGGTCTTCCTTGTGGTGGCACCTACTTTACAGAATTATTGTGGGGCACCTAAGACAACATCATCTAGGCCTTCTGAACTTTGCTGTTCAGTTTTTGTTGCTTGATAAGATTTTGATCTTTCCATTCTTGACGGAAAAGAGTTTTGATTATTTGGAAAATTTTAATGTCTCTTTCTGTCTATTATAAACTGCTTTGAGATGCCCATAAATATAATCACAAGTAGTATGTATATAATAATATGAACTGATTCTATTCCAAAACAATCTTTCTTAACATTGCCATTCAAAACAATGCAACTAGCAACATACCTGTGTTGTTCTGGTGTAATCTTCATATAATCTGTCATATTCTTTATTTTTTTCTTGATACTGAGTATGGTATTCCTGAAGCTTTTTACCTACAGCGTCAATGTTATCTTCTTTTACCAATTGATCCTACGTGTATCAAAGCAAAAAAATATATAGTTTTGTTCAAAAAAGATTCAAAATCTTAATTGGCCTATAGAATTAACAGAATGAAAACACAAGTCATAATCGTGTAATCCTAAATATATAAATATTTTAATACACAAAATAAAATGTAAAACTGTGCCCATATTTTGGAATGGATGTGGGATGGTAGCCTCCGGTAGCAGCCTCTGTTTTATATCATCTTAAGAGCATGATAGCTTTTACTGAAAAGGCAACCAAAAGAAGACACCAAAATTGCTGGTGCCAAATATGTGATAGCATCAATGTCTTCCTATGTTTCACACAGATCCAGAATAGGTTCTCATTCCATCTCCAATACACCTCTAAGGTGCTTTGAAAGTGCATTTTCTGGCCTTCACTGTGCATCAGAGGTAGCATGGCCACAAACATCACTGGCACCTCTAAACTGCCTTTAAGGTACTTTTCTGTTTTTACTGCATGTGAACACAGGACTTGAATGCGCTAATCCCAACTAAGGAATTATTTAAGTCTTCCACGCATCCTAGATCTTCCTTAAAAAGTTGCAAAATATGTCTGCAGGAGGAGGCTTGAGAAGCATACCCTTAAGCAATCTTGGTAACCTTGAGAAAAATCTCTCTGTTTATATGCAGTTGTTCTGTGACAATATAACTGCGTATATACTTTCTTCATCTGTTGAAACTTGACTATCCTGGATATAATTGTACATGCCTGAGATATATAGCGGAAATACTGAAATGTGGCTCAGTGGTATTGCAAGCAGCCTAAACAGAAAGTTGTTGGGTCAGTCCTTGGTCTCTCCCCAGAAGTAGGCAAGAGCAAACCACGACTATATTTCTGCTAAGAAAACTGCACAGAAGTGCCCATGGAGACAACCATGCAGTCAATCAGCAGTCACATATGACTCAGTGGTATTCAACAACATCAATAGGGTATGGGGCGGGATATAAATATAAATAAATAAATAAATCATTAGCTTGGCAGATATAAAATAAAATGAAAAAATTAAGAGGCTGAGCAAAATATAGCAAGAAATGGAAAAAGTAGCTATTGGTTCCTCTTTTGCCTCCAGAGTTACAGAAAAACTCCATAAAACTTGCTAGGTAAGTTCTAAATATCCCATAGTACTCACAAAAGTGTTTTAATATGACTAATACGTGGAAAAACTCTTTTAAATATATTTATGAAAAAAACAATGAATTGATCTGAAGATTAAGATGCAAATAATACAAGTGGTATATAAATATACTAGTACAGCAAAAATTGTGAAGGTAGTATATTACTACAACCCCCCCCCCCCACACACACACTACCACCACCACCTTAGAGCAATCTAGTTTTTGGTGCATTCTACAAGTGCCTTTTTGTCCTGTTTGTACAGCGGTATTGAAATGCCAAAACAGAACTTCAGAGTTAGGCTGTGTTCACATACAGAAAGAAAGTGTGTCAAAAGTGCCTTAAAGACCTTTGTGGCCCTTGTGTTCCATCTCTCATACACCGTTAGTATCTTAGAATGTTCAGGGTGTAAGGGGAAGATTAGCACACGCAGGATCCCACTGGATCCTTTTCTGGAACCATTTCTAAGCTGCCTCGGGTGCACATGAATGCAGTCAACACACTAAGCAAGGCAACAAAGGCACACTTACGATAGGAAGTACTGAAATTATGAGATATCTCATTGTTGGGAGTTTTTCAAAAGCTTTCTATGATGGTCCTAAAATTTGAGGTTTGCACAGACATACTTGCCTTTAGAAAAAAATGGGGTAATATCTGAACTGTGGTAATATTATGCCTTAATACCAGATATTTCAAGAAAACTCTACGAATACACTCACTAATTATGTCTTAAAAATCTCACCTGCTGATACCTTGAGACAGGATACATCAGTTTCACATCAAGTTTAGGGTTATATTGAGCAAGCGACTCATGATGATAATGATTAATCAGCTCCACAACAGAATTAAATGTCAGTGGATCAGAAAACCCGTATTTCCCATCACGATGGTAGATTTTAATCAATTTATTGTTGCCACCCTTCCTACAAGAGAGAATTCAAAAAGTGCATCATACTAACCACACTGTGTCTAATAATCTAATGCATCCTTCAATGCAATCTAAACATAATTCCTGTAACAAATTTCACAAGCTCAAGTTCAAAGTTCACTAGTACTTCTCTGCCAAAAATTATATAAAGGCATATTTCACTTTAACTAAATCAAATGAATACACTTCTTTCTATTACTTATGGTGCCCTTGGAGAAGTCTGTATCAAATCTAGTTGACCATTAATGTTTTATTATTATGAATGCTTTTAAACCCTTGATCTACCTTCTTCTGCACTGTCCCCTCAACTTTGTTCTGCAGATTTATAAATTACTTCTTATATGAATTACAAATACATAAATATCAAATCAAAAGAATTACAAATTAGGATAATAAAACAGCAACCAGTATTTCTTCTACCACTAATTGATTAAACTCTTAATTCAATTGTGTCTTATACTGCTTAAAGAACTGTCATGCAAAATCTATAAAGGTTTAATCTCCAAAGGTCTGCAGAAAAAGCATTAACATTTTTTTAAAAGCACCAGGAAAACCTTTCTATGGAGAACATTCTATTGGTTATAAGAACATAAAAGGAGCCCTGCCAGACCAGGCCACAGCCCATCTAGTCTAGCATCCCATCTCACCACAGTGGATCATCAACTGCTTCTTGGTATTCTCAAGCAGAAAACTGAGGCAGTTACGTTCAGTCATAGAAAAAGTTCGGTTCTCTAGTTATGGCCTTATTTCTTGACTCTCACTGTGGAGTATAAACCCAGATAAAGTCCTCTAAAGGCAAAGGGTTTCAGAAGACTTGTGTGGGTAAAGAGCAAGACTGTGAACCATGAAGAGCTTTCTCAAGAACAGGCAGCACTGGTGAAAAAACCCCTAAGATGGCAGCAACTTTTAAATACAGTTTCTGAATACAATTACAGAATACTAATAAACATAGGATTCCAAGATGTATCCGTGCTAGTCTGGATAATCCAGAGAAAAGGGGGGGGGGGTCTAGTAGCACCTTAAAGACTAATGAAGAGAAAGAGGTTGTGACATGAGCTTTTATAAACAAGTAGGTGCATATGATGAAGGAGTCTTGTCTACAAAAGCTCACTCCACAACCTCTTCCTCTTTTAGTCTTTAAAGTGCTACTAGAACCCCCCTTTACTTTCTATTAATAAACATAGTTCAGCACACTGGTTATTTAAAATTATTTACAGATATTTGGACCACCTCTGGGGAACTGTGTGAGCCCAACACTGTTAACTGGATGTGCAATGCAGCCATTATTTTAGCCAGGCAAGAAACAATAGGCTCATGGACTCACTTCTGCATCTGCCTTCACATTATGAGCAGAGACAGACTATATTTAGATACTTCCAATTCCTATTGGCTAAAAGAAAATAGTGGTTCTGGGGATGTCACTGTAATGTGACCAAAGTCTAGGAAGTACTAGTGTCTCAAAGGACCATTCTGAGGAAAAGAAGATCTAGGTTTTTCTCCCCAAACAAGAGTTTTCACATCTTTCTTTCCTCCTGATTTTGATTCAGTAAAAGATTAAGATATTGTATCTCATCCTCATTACTATCTTAGAAAAATGTTTAAGTAGACCACCTTAGCTGGTGTTTACTCTCATGTTAACTATGACACCTATAGCAATCTACTGACATATGCTACACATAATTTAGGCAGACATCAAGCAAGGCAAAGTTCCAACTATTTACCGTAGAGTCAGTGTATAATCTCCCTGCTTCTTAGTCGATGCATCACGCACCAGGAATGTTCCATCTGGCATATCCCGTAGCTTGTCATTGACCTCTTCCCTGGAAGAAAGGTAAAAGTAATACATGTTTTTGATGTGCAAATGTATAGCAGCACTAAGTGCTTTAATTTTTTATGCTTTCAACCATGCTGATTAATATTTGTAATATATAACAAAGGACATTTCTGCACTGAGCCTTATTCCAGATTATATCTCAGAATAGGGGCCTGTTGTAGTCTGTACTAGCATGAGGATGGAAGGTTCCTATTCCAGGCTATAATCCAGAATAAGGCCTGTGCAGAAAGGACCACAGTGTGTACAAACAGCATAGTATAATTTTCCACAAAAAATTGCAACGTTTAAAATGGATTTAAAACCTGGAGACTTCCGTACAAATGTGAAAAAGAACACCATAAAACTGGTGTTCAGCTACTTTTGCATTTTTTTGTTTCCCATTTCAATGTCCAATAGAGAAGTTATTTTAACATAAACAAAGTTATTTTAAGAAGGGCAATTTAAATTGTTTAAAGCAAACATGTCAGTTCTGAAATTCATTGACTTCCTGAACAAGTGTATAATTTAACTATAATAAACAACTGAAACACTACACAGAAACATAATCTAAAACTTTTGGGCTAGAAATGCCAATTTAAATATAGGAAAGCATCATTTAAAAATTTGTCTGCATTTCAATGCGTGTTTAAAGGTGTAAGAAACTGCAAAATATTCTAAAAATGATGCATTCCAGTTCCTTGGCAGTCAAGTGTTTGCACATGAGATAAATAAACACTGATTTGGTGAGATGATAGAAGAAAATTCATAATTTGCAAGAAATTAGACAGTTCTACCCTGGCTCCCTTTTGCATGGATTTGGTAAAGAGGCATTACTAAACTAAGGATTTATGTTAAAAACTGTAATTTAACTGGAGCATTTAATTAATTTAAACAGTTTTTAAAGATTTAAGACACTTAAGTCTTGGAGAATTTCACAGATCTTTTAACTTGCTGCTAAAAGTTCAGTAAAAAGAATAAACTCAAAGTTAACCTTATTTAGAATGTCAGTTAAATAATCCCCATGCAAAGTAGGCCACCCTTCACGTTGTGGTGGGTGTCAGAATCTGCAAATAATGCTGAGTACAGAAGTGACTATTTTCATTTGTCATTTTATATATGCAATTCCTATATATCCACTATTGTTAAGCAAACCTCAGAGTAAAACTGGGCTACAAGCTAAAGAATGCATCCCATCATCTCAAAGAGCGGAAAAGCTGGAGTTAAACCAAAATCAACTTCAGAAAAACATTTACCTTGAAATGTCTCCCCAGTACCATTCTGCATCCTGCAATGATGAATTGCAATTCTCTTTTATCCCACTGGTATTTACTGGAGTTATTGGTTTGGAGGGCTTTGGAGGAAGAGCTGGAAGAGAGATTTTGTTGGTTTACATTTCTAACTATATTAATGCAGATCCAAAATGTTACACAAAAAGATTCAGAGGCTGAGACAGGTTTGCGAGAAATGAACATATAGGAGGACCTTGAGGCTTAAGTACATTTTATCTCTAGCATTTGCTTACTCCAATAGCTGATCACAAAATTTACTTGGGGAACCGAAAGAACTATTCCTGTTTTATACTGATGGTTTTAGCAAGCAGTAGTCCAACAGCTGTCATAAAGCTCCATTAAACATTTTTTTTACTGTGCTATCATTAGCTCACCTCTCCATTTCAGCAGTGCTTAGTTCTTTCAGATAAAACAAAGGGACATGGAAGTTGCAATATAGGACATATTCAGAAGTAATAGTGACAGTGGTTAGAATGGGTCCGCTAGCTGATTATATCAGCATCTGAGCTTCTTCTGTTACTTGCAGAGACAACAGGCTCATGAGATCTTGCATTTAACTCAAACCCCCTGCAAACAGTGCTTCAGCATGTTGACTATGCGGATTAGAAAAAGTGTTAGGCTTGAGTAAAGGTATTCTTGCTTTGTTAGTGGCTTTCAAACACAATGTATGTGTGAACTTGATCTGATCTAGTGGTTAGGGAGCCGGACTCTTATCTGGGAATACCAAGTTTGATTCTGCCCTCCTCCACGAAACCAGCTGAGTGACCCTGGGCTAGTCACAGCTCTCTTCTCAGCTCTCACAGCCCCACCTACCTCACAGGGTGTCTGTTGTGGGGAGAAGAACAGAGAACTTTGTCAGCCACTTTGAGTCCCCTTAAATGGGTGAGAAAAGCAAGGTAGAAAAGCCAATATTATCTCAGTGAAACCCGAAAAGGCTACAATTCACCAACAAAGTACCAACGTTGGACGCATTAAAGTCCTAAGATCTTAGGATAGAAGCGAAAATAAGCAATAGCTAAATCTCTCCCCCTCTTTTTAAAATCAATGTTTTTATCTTTACATCAGCTATACTTTTTCTAAACTGCCCTGGGGCCCAGGTGAAGGGCAGTTTGATAATGACAAAGTCAAATAAAACAAAATATGACAAATCTCCACAAGAGCAGATTGCCTTGGTCTTCGGCTATAGCAGCTGTGTTTAATCTTCAATCAAAAACCAAATCTTGCCAATTTAACAAAGTCTCACCTTGACATTGCAAACCAGGCATAAGGATTGTTAGCTGAAATACTCAAATGCAAAATTCAAAGATATAGATGTGTTATATACTACACGGAGAAAGGGGGTGTAGTAACACCTTAGGATGCACCCAGATAGGTCTTTGCTGCAAATGGAATTTCCATTCACAACTGTCCTGTCGGACAGGACAACTGATCCTTCATCATTCCTCTGCAGTATACTACCATTACAGTGCATCTTCCTGAGTGCGTAAGAAAGAATTCCCACTGCGCAGTGTGTGGTTAGATCACATTATTATGCAAATACAGGTGGAATGACGAGAACTGCAAATGAGAGGACACTAAAACAAGAAGTGGAGCTTGAAAATCGATTGGTTCCCTGAACCCACGTGGCACCTAAACTCTCGTTCCTCCGATGGCTCCTTAAACGTGAAACTACAGAGTTATTTAGTTGAGATTATCATTTTCCCTTCTGCATTGAATATACATCAGTTTATCCCTAAACTGTACATTTGAACAGCTCTGTCTGGAGGTGGCCTTAAAGACCAACAGAGAGAAGGAGTTGTGGCATGAGTTTTCATAGATTAAGCCTATTTATCAGATGCAGCCTTTAAGGTGCTACTAGACCCCACTTTTTTTTTTTAAAGCAAAATGCTTTCCTCCAAAGCTCTTAGGAGATTCAGGTTTTGGTAGTGGGTCAATTACGCACATCAAGGGTTTTAGAAGTTAAGATCAGGGCTTGAGGCTGGTCTTTGCATTGTGAACGCAACCCCCATTCCCAACTTATCTTGCACCTCTACTGTAGCAGGCAAGTGCAAATGCTGCCATTTGGCAGTACCCGCCTCAGTGCAGCAACCACCAAGTGTGGTTGGCTGTTCCTATGGCAATCAGGTGATGCTGATGGCTTCACTGTTCCTTTCATTTTATATTATCTACAGATCAAACTAATTTCTTGTTTCTTGTCAGGGCTTTGGAATGAAGTGACTACATTTTCAGTGTATTGAAAACAATAACAGCACTGTACAAAGCTTGGACCAGCCAGGAGAACAACTCACTACAGGGGCTAAGATAACATGGAATGCTACTTTTTTTTGTCACTGATGTTACCAACTATACAGTGCAGATTCATGGAAATAACACAGAAAAGATCAAGCCGGAAGGACAGAAAATCTGGCAATGTGCAGTCTCACGAAGCATTTTTTAATCAGAGCTTTGCAGAGTGCTTAAAGCTTTTATTAGTTGCAATGTTTAAAATATTTGCATACTGCTTCCCATAAATAAATTAACTGGTTTGAGATTTATATATCACATTTATATCCCATCCACCCTTCACCGAAAGGTTCCAGCGTGGGTCACAGTATATAAATTTAAAAAAATTCAATTTTTATTATTTCCACAATGCTTATCACAGTAAAAGTGGTTAGAGAATTCATCTATTTCAGTTTCAAATGATGGTTCTGAATGCTTTTACTCAAGAAATAAGCTTTCCTAAATGTCCAGAGTTCGCTGAATCAGGCAAATTGAAACTTTCCCAAACTTTGACTTAGTTATTCATAGTTGGGTAGCATTCATAAGACATTATTCAGACTCTGCTCTGTAGATGAACAAAGAGCACTTGTGTGTGTGGTGTGTTCACATGCACCTGTACAAAGGCTGAGCAGCCAAAGTCAATTTATCCTAGTACAATGTGTGCTTATCCAGAACGTAGTTTTGGTCTTTGTAAAAACAAATGTGTATTGATAAAAAAGCTTCACAGATTTTCTCTGTATGTGCATGGCTGCATGTGGTCTTTTAAACAGTCTTTCATTTCTGGTGCTGGACCATCTATAAGGCAAAGAACTGACAAAGCCAGTGGTGGGATCCGCTGAGTTTCAGCAATTCTTTCAATAACACTGCACAACTTGAACCTAATAAAATGACCGTCAAGAGTTGCTGAGCCCTTTTAGAAGAACACATCCTGCATTTTCCAGATAAGACTGGAGACTAACCAGAATTACCAATAAAAATATTTGCAACTAATGTCTTGAAAAAGTGGCAATATGTTCATGAAAGGGAGGGCTGGAAGTTATGCTCTTAAGAGTTTGCCACCAAACTCTTAAACAATTAAAAGTAGACCAATGTTGAGATGGTTCTTCCTTACATCCTTACTATTTAAAGGACATGACTGATTGGTAAAAGCCAGGTATTTATTTATTTGCTTAATGCATTTTTGGCTCATCCTGTGTGGACATACATACTGTTCACAAATAGCACACATGTTGCCACCGCTGCAAAATAAAATTTAATTACTTGGGTTGATCTGCAGCTACATGAGGGAATCTGTAGGCTTGTTATCCCTAATAATCAACTGCTTCTGTATCCATCAAGAAGAATGCACTGAAATTTCTATTAGCAGAAGCAGATTCTAACATGAAGCACTTGCATATTTGTTTGGAAGACTTTGTGATGCCCCTAATATGAACAGGAGTTAAGGGAACTGGAATTCTGTTCAGTTCTGGAGCTATCCCTTTCTCAATGTCCTTGTCAGCAGGAAGATCTGATTTTGGGGGGGATGTTTGAGCTTGCTCAAATGTATTTGTAGACTATTTGCTGGCCATTTGCCTTCAAAAAAGATATGCATTATTGTTGTTTTTACTGATTTAGTGTCCTGCTCACTATTTTTATTTCTGCATAACTACTGGATTCTGTCTGAGAGGCTTTATATAATGGTTTGAAGCACTGTGTACATAATTGGTAACGTGAAACCATGGGGTTACAACTCATTTATACATTCTTAAGCCACACCTTGGACGATCTTTTTATCTTAGTAGGTAAGTAGGGGAAGAAAGAGTTAGGATAGGTAAGTGTGGGGCATAAGGAGAGATTGGAGATAAATAGGAATACAGGATGGAACAGCAGAAATGATGGCAGTGTTTGGGACCAGAGGAGTAATGATGTTCTGAGACCACATATTTACTTATATGACTATAAGTCTATGCTTCTTTTTTGACCTGACAGTATAGTACATTTTAGGCTAAATCAGAAATATTCAACTGACCTCCTTGTTCTAGGCCAGATGAGGAAGCAGCAATGCCTGGACCAGAACAGATGACGTTAGTACAGTTAGTGTGGATCTTTTAAAAGAAGTCTACAGATGATTTGGAATAGGGATTCTAGGTCAGACTAGCACTAGCCTCATGCAAAAGAAGCGTACTAGTGAGCAGATCATTCTGGGATATCAGGTAAATACAGAAATGCCCAAAATTTTTCTTTGCTGACTTAACACACTGGGACTAGAAAATCTCAAGCACACTGTAACTAGAAAAAGCTTTTCCTATGCCTTCCCCCAAGCCATAAGTTTTAGTTATTCTGCATCTGTCATCCAGTCTGCAATGCAGTTAATACCATGTCCCATATAAAGCAATTATAAGTTTGCAAGCTCTCTTTCCCTTTCATCCATAAAACTTTAGTACTGATTCTATGACACTTATGCTTACAGAGTTGAAAGAAGTTGCTCCTATTTGTTTACCTACTGGTATTATATTTTGACTGCCAAAAATTAGGACGATGTTGATTTTAGTTGTATCATTTTAACTGAAAGCTATTGCAAAGGAATAACATTTCTCCCAGTGCTTTGCAAAGTGGGAACTTCCATGTAAAGTATCATAATTGTTTAGAAACAAAGTCTTCTATTTTTATTCTAAGACATCTTGGTAGTTTCCCACCTCCCTATAACTGAACTTACTTGTTCAATATAATGAGATACCTGTGTATATTTTTGCATCACAATTTCTAGCCCTGCCTTGATCTACATAAAAATGAAAGCTCTTCTAAATTTCATAAGCCTATATCAGATTAGTTAATACCAAATCTGTATTATTGGCATGCAATTTAATTCTTTACTGATTCCAATATGCCAACTCCTGATTTTAATTGATGAGTCTATGGCAGTGGTTCTCAACCTGGGGGTCGGGACCCCTTTGGGGGGTTGAACTACCCTTTCAGAGGGGTCACGATGAGTCTCCCACTGCCCTGCCCTTCCACCTCCCAGCTGCTCCACCCCCATGGTTGGAGGTCTCCACAACATGAGGAACTCCATTAAGGGGTCGCGGCATTAGGAAGGTTGAGAACCACTGGTCTATGGCAAGCACAAATAAGAGATCAGACACAGAGCTACCTTATGGTGTATTTTCTGGTGATATAAACCTATTAGTAGTAACTTCTACGTTGGGTTTCAAATTACTGACAAGCTTTAAATTTGGACTTCAGGAAGGAAGATCAAAAGTAGAAGATCCCCTTCCAAGCTTAGTAAGTAAGAGGAAAAGAGAAGCTGTGGGCTGAAGGGATAGGTGTTAACACCCACATTCAGCCTACTAATTCTATTCACTCTAAACTCACCTCGGTACAGTATATCGATAGTTTTAAAGATAAAAACCATGTATTGTGCATTTTACTTGCTCTTTTTTACTGCTATGGTTACCTTCTGCATGGAGAAAACACCCAGGTGACATATAGTGCAGCTTTGTCTTTTGTTAGGGTTGCCCGATTTAGGAAATTATTCATGGAGTTGAATAGGGTGCCTTATAAGGGTGATGGGGACAAATAATGATGTTTTTGTTTTTATCCTTATATGTTTTATACAATTTCATCTTTGTAAACTTGATACGGTCACGTGACTAATCAATAAAGTTCCTTCCTTCCACCTGCCCACCCGCTATGGCTACTATTTGATACTTTATTACGACTGCTACCCGCAATTGGTAGGATCCCTAATATATAGAATTGATGTATATAATATGTATATGTATAGCCTGTGTATGTATATATGGGCTATAGCACATATAACCAGCTGCATACAGAGCCTCAGCTGAAATTGGTAAAGAACAAGCTGACGGCATTTCCACCTGACATCTCTGCCTTCCCATCTGTTCTGCACAACTAAGCAGCCATCACATAGCACTTGCAACCCTGAACCATCTTAGTGTGCTCTATTCGGGACATAATGTTACACAGGTATGGATAATAGCATGTTTATTTACATCTGGGCTTTTCCCCAAAGAGCTCGATTTTGTGTGGTTCATTTCCTCTCTCATCCTATTTTCCCCTTTCACTGTCCATATAAAGCAAGTTAGCTCTGCAGTAGAGAAATTCCCAGGAAAGCAGGAAGACAGGGTCACAACTTCGATGTCCGGCGTCTCCTTAGAAGAAAGCAATGGGAATCCACTTCTCTATCCCTGCCAAGAAAACTGAAGTGCCCATTTAGTTGCCAAATGCTGAACTCAACTCAAGGATCTCTTTATCTCACTTAACTTCAGGATTCTATTTTAAAAAGGTTTGGCTCATGTTAATGTCATGGTTTTAGCTGCACCCATGTTTTTCCACTTCTCATTGTTGAGTATTACCGCTGGAATGCCAGAGGAGTTCAAGGAGGAACGTGCAGTGGTACAGTCCACGGAGGAGCAGAAGCAGACGAAATGTTTTACTCAAATATTTTTCTCACTGACGTCATTGGCATTAAGTGCCACAAACCTTTGAGCTCTACTTCCAAGTAGAAAAGGAATTAGCTTTAGGTAGCCTCGCTATCTTAAGCTATTGTCCTTACCAGTCCTAGCTAGCATGCTGGGTTGGTAGAAGATGCTGGAACATGAGTTGTGGGAGGAGGTAATAATCATTGCAGTATCCCCAGCCAGTTTCTACAGAACTGAAGGAAGATGCAGGAACAGATGGAAAATTCCATTCCCAGCTATTGCAGTTTCTGAAGGTAGAAAGCCCATTCTGCTTATGAGACAAGAGCTTCTTCCCCCCAAGTCACAATGCACTGCCAGAGGCAAAAATTACAGAGGAGACTGGTAAAAGATTCCTGCTTCCAACAAACAAAAATAGTTTGTTTGTTTTTGAGATACAGAAAACTGATCCTCATTCCTCATTGGTCTATACTCACAGTCCAAGGTTTGAAGGGGGGGGGGAATCACAATGAAAAAAAAGATTATTATTTTGGACTTGAAAATATGAATCTAAGGAAAGAGGTCTTGCTTAGTGTGAACAGGAGTACTTGCTTTGTGAACTGGTCAATGGTTTGTTTTATGGGCAAATGTTAAATTTCTTTGTAACATTTAAGAGCTATTGGAAAAAATGTATTAATAACATTAAGGGATCTCAGGATTGGGAATTAGGTCCTGAAGCTTTGCAATACACATTTATGCATTTTGATATTTCTTGTAGTTATTGTATCCTAGCAACTTCTATGGACAATTAGCAACTGCTTGAATGAAGCTTAACATTACAATAATTTAAAAGCTACAGTGAATGAAGCACTTTTTGAAGCATTGTTTCCTGATTAAATCAGACTTTGGTCTGTTGCATAAAACTCCCCATACTGGTGCTTCAGGAAAGTCAGCAAAGCAGAACAATGGAGGTAGAAATATTAACACACTGCTGGGGATACAAGAGCAGGAGCATAAAGCTGTATGCTAAAGCTTTTGCCTGGGACTCTCAGAAGAAAATCCAAACAAATGTAATACAGCAACATATACATCTATATATGGACAGATATGTGAAGATTCAAATGAACTTTATAACATTTTGCAGCCATGGTTTAACCCATTTAACCCATGGGGGACAGAGTACGGACAGTTCTTGTTTAACGCACGAAAACCTGAACAAAAGATTCATCTGTTTCATTACTGCCATATAAAGAGTGCCAAATCTTACAGTAAACATCATTTTCAATGCTAATGCTCTTTGAAACTTGACCCCCAAAAGTTCTTTCCTGTGCCATGCATACTGTTGTATATCTCTTCATTTTAAATTCTGTTTTTAAAGCTTCACCTCTCTAGTATTAAGACTGACGTTATGTATTTCACTGCTAGCCAAGGTTAACTCCTCCCTGAATTATTACATTGTTGCTTAGACTCCCTGTAATTTCTGATGCCTTAGATTTTTGTTGTTGTTGTTCATCGAAGTATTAAAGCTATAATTGTCAACACCATTACCTAGTTCAGAATCTCCTGTTTAGGAATCCTAGTCCATCCATCCACACACACACACGCCGCCTCCTGGCCACCCCCAGGTTAAAAAGTGAAGGATTCCACAAAAGCCTGTCTTCTGTATCTGTGAATAACAAAAGCACGGTCGTTCTGATTTTAATAGCTAGCTGGCATGTACTGCTAACTTAGACAATTTCTCACAAAGGCAAAGATAAACACCATTTCTTACAGTGGAATGGTTTCTCAAAAGCCTGCTTATTAGTAACCCTACTCCCACTCTAAGCTAGCAGCAGCATCACCAACCAACCTGCATTGAGAGTTCAGCTGATTCTGATTGGGATTTGAGACACTGAACTCTGAAAAGAAGTAGCAACTCAGCCAATGGGAACACAGTACTGCGATCATACGTTGGTGACGTCAGTACATAGACTGTATCTGTGGAGTTTCTCTAGCAGGTAGTTTCAGCATAGCTGCTCGGCATTTGCAACTGATTTTTTTTCTTCTTTTGCTTGTGAAATTGGGTTCAGAAAAAAATCTCACTTAAGGGTTTCTATACAAAACGTAATCCAAGGCTTCAGAGTAACGACGCAAGGCAGAGAAAAGGGAAGAAAGACGCTGCATTCTCTCTAACAAGACAGCACGAACAACTCAGTCACAATTTTCCAATTCAGTTTACAATACAGTTTGATGAGACTTCCAAAAACTGCAAAAGACCGAAGGGACACTAAAGAGTAAGCAAACCTCAAGTTCTCCAGAACTCATCAATCTACATGTAAGGACAGAAAAGATTAAGAGGCACCTGAATGCTGCAAGACAAGGACTAAGTTCCAAGTTGGAGAAAGCAGTCAATTTTTAAAAATTGTGTGGCAGTTTGAGGCTTTCAGTTAGGATCATGGAATAAAGTAGAAATAGCTGATGCTAACTTTGGGCCACATGAAGTCTAGCTCGATTATAGCTGTTTATCATGGCTTTTGGAAAACATGACATGAATGCCCTCTGCATTTTTCCAGGACTGTACTGTCAAATTACTGGAAAGCTTCTTTCCAGTTAGTTTGACTTTAAATCCGAACCAACAAAATTTATTTTATTTAGCGCCTGTGTACTAATTATTTTACAAATACCGTTCAAAATATTTAGCTCCAATTTTCACCAATTTGTGTGTAGTACGTCCAGATCTTACCTCCATTTCTTACTTGCAAATTCTAATCCAGCTCTTATTAAAACTACTGTCGAGTTTCATGTAAAAAACCACTAAACAAATTTATTAACCAAGGTTCTTGAGCAGGCAGTAAGAAAAGGGAATCTGGTCTTTGTTCCTTTCTGCTTTTGCATCATGGTAGATCATCTCAAGCAGTAATAGTTTCAGATACGTGCACCTATCACTTTATGTTTCAAAGAACATAGTCCTAACTATAAATTAAATGGGGAAGGGAAAAAACTTCGAAGCTCTCAAGCTGACACTGACCCACATAAATGTTATTTGTACAGGGCTGCTTCACAGTAGCAAAGATGAGAAATTATGCAAAAATCAAGAATACTGTTGAAAACTACACCATATGAAAAACACAAAAGCAAATAATATTTAGAGTAAAGCAAGAAAACCTTCAGTTGAATGTAAGTAGTGGCCAGAGCTGGCTTTGGCTAGTTGTACCAATTGGATCCAAAGGAGCTCTGAATTCACAGGGACCCCAAACTAGTAGCTCAGGGTGGTGTGTGAGGCCCCACACCAGTGGCTTTGGCCAGCACTTGGAGCACTGTGGTAGCTGTAGGCCACCTTAAGCCAGCTGCAACTTTGACTGATTGAGGTGGCCAATGGCTATGAAAGGCTTTAAAATAGTGACAAAGTGCCCCAAAGGTCAGGTCCTGAGCCAACTTCAGTCATTCTTGTGTGACCCCAAAACTGGACCCACAACTGCTGTGCTCACATTCATTCAACCACCTGACTTTATGCTATGAGAGGTTAAAGGTGCTACTGTGTCAGCCTTTCTATATATTTTCTAGAAAGTATCCAGAAATGGTTTTCCATTGCAAACTTCCAAAATACTTTTGACTTTCTAGTCTAGTGCCAAGTATTTCCAGGGGTTGCTTGACCCCTTTTAGCTTCTTGAGACAAGATCGGTGAAGGGCAGCCTACATGCTGACGCTGCATACAGTTAAGTCTAAAAGCAATATAACATCATGTAGGAGCAGGAGCATCAAAACCCTGGGAGAATTCTCAATGGTCCCTTAACAGGTGGAGGTGTCGCCTATGCTGCAGGAAGGGATATATCTTTTATCTGCAATCACAGCTGACTTTGACTGTAGCTTAACAGTTATCCTTTAGAATGATTTTGCACTGAAAAGCTTGGATAGGCTTAAAGAATCTGACAAGAGGGTTCATTCAAGCAGAATACATGCAAATACCATTTGCCAACTGGGATGTGTGAACATGCCCTTCTATTTTATGCAGTCTAAATGTAGCAATTGCAATACTTAATGCAAATTCATCTTTTCCTACCCCTAATCTTACAATGTAACAAGACAAAGTACAAATCAGCTAGAAAGAGAAAGTCCTAATACTTTTGAGTGGGAAGTATCATAAAATCATGCTAAAAAGAGGGCTTGGACCATCACAATATTTTCCTGGAATGAGCAGGTCTTCATATTAATGCACTGAAATATACGCAGGCTGCTACAACCTCCAAGAATAAAACTGAAATCAAGAAGAACTAAATCAATTAGAGGTAAAAAGAAGACAGATCTTTAGCTCAGAGCAATAATGTAGCATAGAATGTACCTGAAGAACATTTTTAAAATCAAACTAACTAGTACTGTATGTGATCAAATCTGTCTTCCAGAGTTTTCTAGCTGGAAGTGTTGTTCAGTCGAAAAGTAATATCTGACTACAAAAGTAGTCCCATACACCACAGCATTTTGTACCTTGCCTCCTGAAGCTTGCCCAAGCTTATGTCCATTGCCTCCATGATGCTATCTCATCCTCTACCATCTCCTTCTTTTGCCTTCAAGCCTTCCTAGAATTAAGGTCTTTTCCAATAATATCTTCCCATTATGTGGTCAAAGTATCAGAGCTTCAGCTTCAGCCATTTGTTGCCGGAGTTAGTATTTATTTACTTAAATATTTCTATCCTGCCCTATACTCAAAGGTCTCAGGGCTGTTAACAACATCTAAAATCATATATTAAAACCGTAACAGTGAGTATATTCCCATTTAGCCAAAGGCCAGGGCAAAGAGATGTGTCTTCACTGCCTTCCTAAACATATACGGTGAAGGAGCCTGATGCACCTCAAGGAGGAAACTATTCCATAGTCTGGGGGCCATCACTGAGAATGCCCTCTCCCAGGTGCCCACCCCTTTTACTACTAAGAGTGGTGGGACAACCAGGACGGTCTTCCCTCCAGATCTTAAGGCATGGGCAGGTCGATATGGAATAAGGCGTTCCATCATTTAGGGCATTATAAGTTAAAGTTAACACCTTGAATTGGGCTTGGTAGTGAATCGGTAGCCAATGCAACTCTTTTAAGACCAGCATGATGCGTGCTGGGACAGGAGTCCCAGTCAGCTGTCTAGCAAATGCATTTTGCACTAGCTGCAGCTTCCGAACCGTCTTCAAGGGCAGCCCCATGTAGAGCGATTACAATAGTCTAGTCTGGAGATTACCAGAGTATGGATAACTGTATTGATTGATCTGATCTCCTTGCAGTCCAAGGTACTCTCAAAAGTCTTCAGCAACACAGTTTGTGAGCAACATTTACTTGGTGCTCAGCCTTCCTTATTGTTTAACTCTCACAGCCATAAATTCAATACTGGGAAAACCACAGCTTTGATTATATGGACTGTTGTTGGTAAAGCGATTTCTTTGACACTGCTTCCATTTCTTCACCCTCTATTTGCCAAGAAGGGAAGGGACTATATGACATGTTCTTAGTTTAATGTTGATCCCTTAATGTTATTAATACAGCTTCTGCCCTCTCTTTCACACTCATCATGTAGTTTCCTAATTCTTCTTCATTGTCTTCCATCAAAATAGCATCGGCTGCCTATCTGAGCTTATTGACATCTCTCCCAGCTTTTAATTATGGTATTCTGCATGGTGTACTCTGCATATAAGTTAAACAGGGGTACGATATATGTTGTACTCTTTTCCCAAGCGGTTGCTCCATGTTCAGTTCTAACTGTTGTTTCTTGAACCACGTATAGGTAAGGTGGTCTGGTACTTCCATCTCTTTCAGTCAAAGGCTTTCTGAAACTCCCTTGCTTTCTCCATAATCCGGTGAATGTTTCACTAAAATTTAATGTGTTCATAGGAATATGGTAGCATGAATTTACCAAATGATTTGAAACAGCTACTTCTCATGGGACAGTTTGAATATAATTTGTTGTTTCTGGCTATATATGCCTCACAAACAATATTCATAGGTTCAAAGGCCAATAGTCCATTCCAGCTTTAGTAGTCTAGAATTCCCTTTCAGAAACAAATGCATTAATAAACGTAAGCATCTTTTACATGCTTATTCAGAAATAGGTTTCAGTATGTAAAATTGACTTTACAGTGGTATGAGTTTATTCAGAATCACAATTTATTATAAAAGTCTGCTAGTTTGTCTCTTTAAATGGACCAAGATGCAATATCGTGGTATTCTGATATATCATTTGGACAAAAAGAAAGAAAAAGACCTATATACTTTATGCTCTTGTGCATTACATACAAAGGAATCACACCAATGCAGGACTTTTCTTCTGACTTTGTCCATTAAACTAAAATCAACCTCAGACAAGAGGATAGGTTAACATCCATTGCATGCATTCTTCAACAGAAAAGCACATCTGAATATAGTTCCCTTTTATCTTTGTTCTTTTGACCCAGAACAAACTAGGTTCTTCCTTCTACTGTCAAAGAAAATTTAAATATAAAAGAATATTCAAATGTTGTGTTCTTTTTGCTAAACTGTATCCCACTGCTCTACAGAAGGTACCGAAGGAAAATAAATTTGAGCAAAAGTGTATATTTGTCTGTGCTCGGTCATCAATGACAGGAAGAGAACCCAGAACTCAAAACCAAACACATCTTTAGAGCAGCCATAATAAATAGAATTTACTTTAGGTATCAATTAGAATCTCTTCTCCACTTCGACTGAATGATGCTGTAATTTGTTTTCATGTAAAGCGGTAAGTCCTCAGAGAATGAGGAAGAAGAGATAACCAGAGCATCTAGAATACTAATTAGTCTCCACTGTCTGTTTGTCCCTAAGGAAAAAAGTAATCAGAATACCAGATAGAGGCCTGTTATCTTTAGCTTGAACTAAACTAAGTGTATTAGGGCCGAGTCACCTTACTTATATTTCTGCCCCCAAGGTAGCAGGGTACCTTAGGGGAGAGGCCATAAGACTGGGAAAATGGCATGTTAAAAGTTTATATATCCTCTCTCCAAATCACTGAAAAATGCAAAAGCAAAAGTACATGATTTCTAATTTGGGCCTGAGGCTGCAAGCAGATGTTAACAGATGTTAACAGCAAGATTATGAAGGATCCCATTCATACGGCCACCCCTTGGACTATTTCAGGAGAAGACAAATGTACAGTATGGACAGGTCTGCTGCCTTAACAATTACGAAGCCACTACAATTTGTGAATATTGGTCATGGAAAGAACTATACAGGAAATGAGATAGGCTCAGCATTTTTTAAAAAGAAAATTGGCTTCAAAAAAGAGGCCATGGGGTGGATGAATGTGCCAATCATATGAAACATAGGGCCTTTCTGCACTTGCTGATGTTCTGCACCAACAAGTGTACCAAGGGCTTCTCTGTGCATCTTAGTGAGGAATGCAGGAAGCCTGGCCCACTGTGAGTAGGCTCCACCTGCACAGGATGCAGCATGAGATCAGCAGTAAACTTTAATCCTTTCTGCACTGGGCCTTATTCCAAATTGTATCCCAGAATAGGGACCCATTGTCTGCATGCTATTGCAGACTGCAACAGGGCTTGGTTGGGTGCTGGCCTTGGTTGGGACCTGATGTAATCCACACTAGCATGCAGACACCAGGCTGCTATTCTGGGATATAATCTGGAATAAGGCCCAGTGCAGAAAAGGCCACAGGTATCAGTCTACAGGCACCTAATTTGGAACATGGATACATGCAGAAGATACACACCTTTATGTTCTGGTTAATGTGGGGACTCATTTTGGCAGCACACCATACTGTGCCATTAAAATTTAGTTTCTGCTCCTTAGAGACTGCACAAGCTTTGGGTGTTGTGTGAGGACTAAGCTGGAAAAAACACTGCCACAGAGGTGGTCTTGTCCCAGGCCACAGCAATCCATCCCAAGGTGTGAATGCAAAAAAGCCCATAATCTTGTCTGCAGCACAAAGGGAACACGTTAGAAGAAACTGATGCCAGATACCAGTGTTATAAGGACAAAGTATATTCCTAAGAACGTACCCATAACAGTTCCTGAGAAGTCTACCTGTAGGCATCCCTTAAGTTTCCCAAAAGGAATGCAAAAAGTATTTATAAAGAAATTTATGCCTATGAAAATCATCACCACCTACAATCACAGTCAAGAATACCACCATATATGTCACAAAGAACCAGAGCCTTGACACTTGTCAACATATATACAAGAACTTGCTGTATGTTGTATTGCACCTTGTGTACATTCGTACATTCTGAAATCGAAGTCATTTGTTTCTGTAAAAATATGGGCCAGGAATAGGGCATATTTCAGTTTCCATAAGGAATAAATCTGCTGCTTGATAAAGGCATAAATAAGGTCAATTCCTTCTGCTCTGCTGCCCCTCCCAATTGGTACCGGCAAACACAGCACTGCGGTACTCTTTTGCTCAATGTGCAACAATCATGGTACAGCACTGTTATGGCTACTTTTATCTGCATGAAAGGGTTGGGGAAGGAGATTTGCTCACCTGAGAAACAACTGGTACCAATCAAGCATGTGAGTAACTCAACACACATTTTGTGTAACGGTGTGATTGGGAAGGCAAGATTTATTTTGTGCAACCAACATTCCTAGGAACTAGTGGCATCACTAACTTCCCTAGTACATGAACACCACTAGAAACCCTTTAATGGTAGGAAGATGCTATTGAATTTTTCACAAGCAGAGGAATCATTGCTACCTGAAAAGGAGAAAGGCATTCTATGAAGTAAGCTCTATCTGAACTTCTTTACTGACCTCTGCCTAACAGTGAAGCTGAAAATGATGAGGTATCTGAAGCCACATACTAGCAGCTGCCAAATTCAATTTCTGAAGAGTTTTGGAGAAGTTTGTATACTGCATTGCTTGCAACCAGGATATATTCTAAATAATGTAAAGTTATTCATGTCTTGCCTTGCAAAATAATTTTCCAAATCACTTTGTTGCCAGCAGAAAATAAAACCTTGAAGTTGTAGTTCAGTCCACACAAATGTAAAGTTTTCCAGTGACAAAATGTGAATACTAATAGTAAATATTTTTTTCCTGAAGGAATAGACCAATGGCTCTGAGTTTTGGCTATTTCTTTTTTAGTTTAAGCCTATTTTTTTAAAAAGATAATGAAATCTACTATCACGTGGACTGATTTTGTGAAAGTGATGCTTTCTTATAAGTAGTCGTCTTGATTGTGATCTTATTTATTTGCATTTTTATCCTACATTATACCCTAAGATCATACATAAATACATTTTATTGTATATACCACAGCTCAGCACAGAAAGACTCTTCAATGTCTGGATGAAGTGTCTTTCAGAATAAAACATGGATATTCTGGAATACACATGCTTTATTGAGGAATACTGAAATATGGTCAAATAAATAATCAACATCTGGATGCAGCCTTAGAGTGACTCATTTAATCAATTGGAAGAGAGGGGCGATTGCCGCCCGCAGATGCTAGCAGTTCACCATTTTCTTGTTTCCCTTCCCTGCCCCCAGGTATGTTGGTTCTGCTGTCTGCCTGTGGGAGGGGCCACTGCTGGGAGCAGGAAGATGGAAGCTCATATATCACAGACACATGTATATGGCTGTGCATTCTTCAGTACTTTCTACAGGATGAACTCAGTCAATAGTTTGCAAAGTTCAGGAAAAGTCTTCACATGGAGTCTGCCAGGATACTTGGATGCCCACTGTCACACCCTGCTAGCCCTCATTTTCTTTTGAAAGCACACAATCACTCACTAGCAGATTCACTATCAAACCTCCCTGGGTAAGCAAGATGAACAGCTGTTTGTGGCGATAAGCCTAACTTCACTGGGTTAAAAGTTTCTACAACTCTTGTTACTGGGAGAGTTGTATTTTAATTATGTTTTATATTACTTACTGATTTGATTGGTGTTTGCTTTGTTAAATGTGACTTGACCTGAGACCTTTGGGTAAAGAGTGGAATACACATGTTTAGAAAAAGACAAGATTACACATGCATCTGATTTGAGCAACACATACTGGCACTGTACTTCAAACATAATAAACAGAGACAATCCCTTTTAATGTGAGATCTGTATGGAAATTCTCATTGTACACATCTTATCAGTCTTCATAAATTGGTTCTTTAGTGACTTTGGCGAACCCAAAGTCTGTTGAATCCAATTTTAAGTTGCTCTGTTTAGCTGGTTCCAAGTACGTTACTTTTATTCATGAAAACTTATCTTTAGCCAAGTTAGGAAAGGAATGTTAAACTTATGAAGTATACTCCACTGAAATAAATGTTTTTTCCTCCCCGAAACACACTGTGTTATGAATATTTCAATTGCGGAATAGCATCACAAAAACTCGTAAAGTACAGCCCTCTGAAATACGATGTATGAAAGTTCAATGTTGCTATTTGGACTCCTAAAGATCAGAGGCTACAACACATTACAAAGCACAAGGAGTGGAGAAGATTTTTAGCTCCAAGAGCATAGTTGATCTTTTAAGATCAACAGCGCACTGACGTAACTGATCCATGTGATCTATTATTTGCAGACGTGCAGTTGAGCTAGAAGACCCGCAATGCAGCAGAAAGACTGGGAAGGCAACTGCAGTAACACAATGTCCATATGCACATATGTGTGCACACATGCATGATTCCACAGCTGTGTCAGAAATGGCATGTCTCACATTGCAGCATCTTCAGTCTGAGAGGTACCGGTTGCTCAGCATCCCTTCCATGCACTATCAAAGGGCATCAGTAAACATGCAGACCTTCCCACAATACTCCCGCAAATCAGAACATAAGAAAAGCTGATGCAAATTATTGGCATCCATGACATTTTGATATTTGAAGCATGGCATATTTCACTTGGGCACTGTAGAGCTCTTTCAGTAACATAAATTTACTTTTAAAAAAATAATTAAATTTATATACAATTAGTAGCTAAGATTTATTGAAAATGCCTTCCCTTATACTTATGTGGCGAAAAGCAAACAGGATACGTACATCATTTGGCGTAAGCAACAAGAATACAGTACAGTTCAAAGAAAAAAATATTTTTAAAAGTATAAACAGAAGTACCTTCAGTTTAATCAGATAGCTTCCAAGTGATCACTAGCCAATGGGCTACATGTGGCCCACAGGACTGGCCTTTGAGAGTTCTTATAAAAATAGCATTTTCATTTTCCATTCAGTTGGATGCATAGCAGGAATTTCTATTTATATATAGGCAATTAAACTTTCTGCAGGAGATAATGATGTACTCCAAGTCCAAACAGTAGCCATTCCTTAGCTGTGTGATGCTGTATCCCCCTATTCTGCCCAGCAACTTTAGGTCAAAGAACACACTCGCTTTAGTGCAATAGGATTCTTGCAGAGCACATGATTGAGCATGTACTCATCGTAATGAATACCACTATTAACTATGAACCAAGATAAACAAAACAAATCTGACCCACTTTACAGCCAAAGAAGAAAATTTAAGTAGCTTAAGGCATATAACTTTATAGGAAATGCAACACCAATCTGATCTAAAGAGATTCCCCTTCTTCATTCCTAATGATATGCTCTTGAGAATGGAACAATTACTATTTTCAGTGTATCACTGAAATAATTTCTTAGAATACTACTGTGCTATTAAGTTGCATATCTGATACTCTTATGGATGCTTTTTCATTACTACCACCCACTTATGGAAGTTAAGGAAAAGGGGTTTCCTTTATAATTTCAGATGTGCAGGATAAAGCTAAACAGACACATTTGAAAAAAATATCTGAACTGGATATATTTCTACTAGTTTTGTGCAAACAGCCATTTGAACCTACTCAGGCCAGTGCAAAAAGGCCCCAGAACTCTTAGGTGCTTCCTCGCCACCCAAGGGATAATTAGGAACAGGTGAGCACTGCAAAAACCTCAAGGGTTTTTCTTTTATCTGTTTTTTTTTACGCTGTTATCTTTTCCTGGTCCATGGGCAGACTGACATATACTCCTGTGTGCATCTCATGACAGACAAACCTGGGATTGCTAGGCGAAGGACCTAGCAGTCTCAGGCCTCTTTATAGCCATCTGAACAGCTCCAAATGGTTGTTCACTGAAGCCTAATTTCTATCATGATTCACGCTATCCCTTGATTTTCTCAATTTTGCGTCTACAAAGAGGTGCTGAACCTCAGACTCTGAGGTACCTCTGCTGCAGTCCCTTTGCCTTGTCTATCTTGAGAATAAAACTAATATTATTCATTGTATGACGAGGAGGAACAGGCTTCTAGTAGGGATGTGGAAGCCATTTGAGCCAGCCATGCTTTTAGCAAACTCAGCCCCCAAAGAAAGGGAGCTGAGGTAAGCACTTTTTCAGAGCTAGGAAGGGGACAGCTCACATGTTGCTCCACACAACACCACTATGTAGCCTGTGAGGCTTTCCCCGGTGGCTGCCAATCCTGTAAATGACTTGATTTATTTAAAAAAACCAATTTAGAAGCTTAGCAGCAGCCAGAGAAAGACTGGCAAGTTCCAAACCATCTGGCCCACCACTCTCCCAGTTCTAAGCAAGACTGGAAGGGCACCTGGGAATGCAAGGTGAGCTGCGGTTACCTCAACTCCCTTTCTTCCAAGGCTGAGCAAATGTGCCCCTCACGTGGCTGGTTCAAAGGACTTACAAGTCAGTAGCTTGCACATCTCTAACTTCTAGCAACCATACAAAAAAGCCATCATTGAATTTCAGCCATTTAGATCACCAACTTATGAAAAGTGCCGCAGTATCACCCAGCACTTTTTCAAGCAGCTATGTTTGTAATCCTCCAACACCTGCAATAAGCCAGAGCCTGGTGACTGCATGCTATACTGTCACATTGGGGAAACAGTAAAAAGTGAGTTTCGGAAATATTCAAAACTGTCTTCTTGCAATACCAAGATTCAAAACTGTCTTCTTGGAATACCGGTTGTAAGCAGGAAGACGGTAAAAAGATTTTAATTTATTCTACAATGGTGTATGGCTCTATATTCCCCAACTTGATGCAATCCAGATGTTGTAATAGCCCATATCAGCCTCAGCTAATATGGCCGATAGTCAAGAATTATGGCAAGCCAAAACATCTGGAGGACATCAAATTGGAAATGGTTAGATAAGCCTATTCACAAAGGCTTTGGATTGGTTTACAGCATGCAAATAACTTTTACATGTCTTTCCAAGAACATGTATAGCTACCACATACAAGTTACTAGATGAGACCATTCTATTTCCACATCTTATCTTAGGTGTCTCTGCAGCGAACATTGTGCGTGTTCAGCAAATGTGGTCAAATATACAGACCTATGGTACAATCGTCTAATTTTCATATGTTGCATAACAGGTTTTCCTATAATAAAGTACAGATTATGTTGGGATAGCAAAGCACTCTACAAAAAATAAAGTTAAGAGCAAAAATTCTTCAGACTTTCTCTTCATGAACATTAAGTTCAAACCCCCCTCAGTTCTAAAATTCACCGGCTAGTGACGAAGCAATTTTAAGTAAAATCAAGATAATTTAGGAAAGAGCGTTCCGATTTCTTATTCAACATAGTATAATCTATGACTGCAAAGCTTGTTGTCACAATTGTAGTTAAAATGGATTTTGTTGTTGACTTCCATAGGGAGCGCTTGAATATAGAAACATCTTTTAAATGGTTTAATGGTGTTTTCTGGAACTTGAAACCCTCCTTTCTACTTTGCAATTTGTTCTATTATTGGTGACAAGTACAGAACATGGAGGGCACTGTATGAATATTCTGTAGAAAAGGGTAGCACACAGTTTGAGCGAAGAGAACTGATGGTTTATTCAAACTTTGACTTAAACTGGTTTATGGTTATTGCATCATAGCTTTTAGATTTGAGGTGCAGTAGTTGAAAAACAGAGTAGCTTTAATGTTGTAGCTGGTTGACCACAACTAAGGATTTCATGATAAGATTTTCTGTAAAATTCAACCTATATGTCACTATAATATTTCCATCCACAAAAGTGCCCTTTGAATTGATCACTGGAGAAATGCTTAGGTATTAAATGGGTTGCACGTAATGTGAAATGGACAGTCTCCGTCATCACGATATTTATTCACAATATTTGAATGCCAATTCTATTTTTCAGGCAGATTCATTCAAGAATTTGGGCTCAGTATGAGATGCTCATATAAACAGTATGACTATGCCAGATACTAACTTGCTTCAAAGGTTGAACAGGTAAACCAATAAGTAAGTATTCTAATACTTCAAGCAAAACAACAGGCTCATGGATAGAAGTGATGAGAATTATGATTACTGACATTTGAGACAAGCTTGAAAACGGTTGCTACATGAAAACAGGTAATAAATGCATATATAAATTCTAGATAAACACTCCTATTTCTGCATTTTCACTTACAATGTTAATGGATTTCTCTAAACTGCAAAGCTATTGAACATTCCACAACTGCGTTTCAGTGCCACTGCAGATGATGTAATCTATCCATTTGACTAATGTGCACAGCCACAAACCACATTAATAATGCCGACACTTAAGACCAGTGATCTCTTATTAAACACTACCAAAGCAAGATGAGACATTCTTGAATGATTAGATGGCTTCCCTTTATCATACCAAAGTCTCTAGTTCGGGGCAGAGTAAATATTTTGCATACAATAGGTCCAAGGCTCAATACCTGACATCTCTAAATCCTGGGAAGCTGTGGCCACTGACTGTACACAATACTAAGCTAGATGCAACAACAGCATTATTTGGTAAATGGCAATTCTGAAGCATGTAGTAGCATTTCCCAGAAGAAACGATGATATTAAATGGACGAGCAGACTGAAAATTATCTGTGGATACTCTACCAATCATATACAAATGAAACTTGAACTGATAAATATTCTCTCCTTAATTTTAGTCTCTATATCCATTTCAAGACCAAATACAGTAGACATATTTAATAATTCAAAGAACTTTTTAGAAATCTGACTTTTGATTGCCACTCCATTTTTTTGGGATTCTATGTTTACTAGGGGGTTAGTATTGTTTTCAGACCCATTTTTTTAGGAGGAAAATGTGGAGATCTTTCTTTTTCAACCTCTTGAGATAAGAATTCAAGTTACAGAATACAAAGACTTGTAAGTGTGAAACATACTTGTTAGTATCCTATAAATGAATTGAGCTTTTTAAATCAATACTGCATCCATTACACTGTCCACCGTGATGCATCACAGTTTATAGCACTCCCCAATTACTACTACTGAGACCAGTATCAACTTTGTTGGGTATTACTCAGATTAGGTTATCGTGTGGAAAAAGGCTCAAACTGAAACATAATCGGCAGTTTGGTTAAGAATGAAGTCATGAAGTGCAACTTCTAAAAAGTTTAACTAGCAAGTTGCAAGAACTTTATACAAGTATATATAGACTTAAGGACTTCAAAAGCCATTTTTCTTCTTATTTGCCTATGCTTTTGATCAACATCTGAATGCCTGCCCATCCATATCAATTGAAAAAAAATTAATTACTGCATTAACCAAGAAACTTTACTCAAAATATAGGCAATCTGTTAAATCCTTCCAAATGCAGGATGTAAAATTCCTGACTGGATGAAGAGGTGTGCAAAATTTTGGGAAAAAAACAACAATCCATGATAAGCAGAACAGAATAAATCCATGAATAAATACCTGTGCTAACTTACAACTTGACTCTTGCTGCAAAAAGACTCACAACTATCGCTCCATTTTCTAATAAGACTAGATTACCATGTATATACACGCACAACTCCTTTGTAAAGACACATGATCTGCAAATAATATCAGCTTTCATTTTTGCGGTGTATCAAGTTCCCAGCCCTCATGGTTGCGGACTACCACAACAAAGGTTCAGAAATTTCAGTTACAGGAGTAATTCTAAGGCTTTGTCTTGCAACAGTGTATCTCCCTTGGTTCTCTTTTATGTTTAAACACTTCTGAAAAATCTTAATCCTGAGATGCAACCTCCTCATAAGCCTTCTTTATTTGCATAACTCACCCCTAGCCTAAAATCTTGTTTTTCCTTTAAGAGCAGAGCCCTAATCATATACTAGGCTCTCAGTTGGTGCTCTCAGAAGGTGCTCTCAGTTTGATTCACATATTTCACCACAAATCATATCCTTCCTCAAAGATTACAGTGTAAGGGTGACAGCCACTAAAAATTGTGATCCAGAGACGATCCTGGAAAACTGGAAATTTCACGATTTATAGTGCAATCCGATCAGAACGACATCCCAATGAGATCGCTTCCTGAATAACTGCAACTAAAGCTTGCAGAGGACTATACTAAAAGAAACAGAATGGTTATGGCATGCATCCAAGGAGAAGTCTGAACTTGCAAAAGTGTTTTATGCTGCAGAGTTAAGACTTCAACTTGGATGCCCTAAACTACTGGCTTCAAAATGCATTTAGCTGTAAGTTCTTTTTAGTGTTTGCAGAAAGGTCTTCTACAACGCATAAGAGAAGGTGGATAAATGTTATAGTATAGTTCAAGAAATTTTGCTATTCTGTCTGGTCATACTGGATGATCTCAAATGTTACTTTTGCCTTAATGATTCAAGCAGAACACGTCACTAATCCATGGACAGCCCTGTATTCTCACAAAGGCCAGCATACTTTCCAGTATCATTTGCAAGAACTGTTTTTTTGTAAAACAGTTTCAGAATTGCATATTTTGCATGAGAAACTTGTCATTAACATGGTTTAAACAAGCCAGTGCAAACTAGCACAGTTCTAATAGGATTTATGGTCAATAGACCTAGCTTAGGAAGCTGATTCAACTAACCTTTGGCTCTTCTCACATTTCATGTCTTCTCAAACACAAAAGAAATACTATGCTAGAACAAAGTGGAAAGGACACCTCTAAAGCACTAGAAACTATGGGCAATGCATCTTATAATGAATTCAAATGTATCTAGGATACAAGAGGCAAATTTCTGTACACGATTTTCAGTAGCAAGTACTGCACAACTAAAAACCAGTGGGATTTACTTCTAAACTGTGAAGCAAGTGAGCAAGATGTAAGAGGCTTCTTAAGACCACAGTGTGTAAAATTGCTCTATACGTGTAAAATTAAATATGTATTTAATCCTAAAGATTCAACTAACCTCTTAAAAAAGGAAGGGTGAGGGTTGTGAATGTACATGCATAATACATGCAGTTTTCTACAACAGGAGAGCAAAAAAAAAAAAAAAGAAAAGAAAGAAAGAAAAAGAAAAAGTATGCTTAATTTTGCCAATGAAGTTGCAGGTAATTCCTGTTTTACAGAAGAATGATCTGTTAAAAAATAGTCCTTAACGGACTCAGGGGGGGAAAGTTTGCATATTTCTGATTTAAGGTAATTTCTTTGCCTCTTCAGCAGAAAAAGGAGAGAGGCAAAATCTGTCCCATTGGAGGGGAAGAACAATAAACTTTTAATACAGACGCTGAAAGTGTATCTTTGCCACGACTGCAACCCTACCAATAACTGAGCCCCCATTCATTAAACGATCCAGATGAACTGTGAGCCTTACCTGGAGGATCCATCTCGATATAAAATATCAACTCAGTGGAATAGGGCATCATCACTTCCCTCCAATCTGTGTCATCGCGATCCATATCCCACACGGTATTGTACATTGTGGCCAGCAGGCAGACGGATGGTCTCTGGGTCCTTCTTTGTCAGCTTTTCTTTCAGAGAAGCAGGAGAACGGCACGCCACAAAATCAAGCTCGGTCGCCCATAACACACAGGAAAAGAAGGGGGAAAAAATTCCGAGGGGGAGGGAAAAGATAAACTTTCTTTAAGAATAGCTCGATGGTTTCCTCTTTAGGAAAACCACTCCCCTCTCAGGAAGCAGAACAGAAGCGATGCCCTCCTGGCTTCGGAAACGGACGGAGAGGGAAGGAAACCACTTATTCCAGCGTCTTCTCCAAATCCAGATAAAGACAAGGGGGAAGAGAGGAGGAGGGGAAAATAATTTAAGTGTTCTTTACAGAAGAGATTGGCGAAAATTTGTAAATCTGCGTGTGTGTGCGCACGCGCGCACGCTCCCGTGTGCCTGGAAGCACTTTGAAGATTTCTGTTTAAAATAAAAATAAAAATGGAAAGCTTTAAAACAGATGCTTGCTTGGAGTATTTTGTGTGTGTGTGTGAAGATTGTAAGGAACAATCATTCCGTTCTTTCCCAAATCAAGCGCCTGGGCAAACGTCTCCCTTTCCTAATGCCTCAGGGCAAAACCCGCTGCCCTCAGATCACCACCAGCAGGGCTGCCTTCGTCCAACCCTGCTTGCTGTCGCTGCTGCAGACAGCTGAGCCGCTTCCCGTTGCACCTCAGCCTAGCGCCGACCTCGCGCTCTCTTGGGCTCGGCTGCTCGCTGCCCCGCTCGCTTTCATTTTAAAGAGACTCTGAGAGACCCCAGCTGTCGCCAGCCTCCTCTATGCCGGGGATGAAGCCCCGCCCACCTGGAGGGGGCCCCGGGGGAGGGACAGAGCAGCAAAGAAAGGGAGAAAGTCCCGCCCCCTCTGTTAACCCCATTGTGCTCGGTCTGCTAAGGTGTTGGACCAAACGGGCATTTTTTCACCTACGTAATCTGGACCATGCGGAGTAGACAAAAAGCTAGGAGTCGTACAGCCGCTTTCCAACTTTGCCCTGGCTCCCTCTTGAGTGAGCGTTCACACGTATACTAGAAAGGGTAGCGTGAGGGACAGTGATACCTCTTAGCCTGGAGCAGGGGGCGATGGAGGAGGAAGTTCACCTCCCTTCCTTCACCATCGTCCGTCTGCACCGTATGGACGTAGAGCCCCCTGTGCTCAGACCGAGGTGAATCGCCCCAAAGAGAACATTTAAAGATTGGGTGGGCTCCCCCCTCTGTACCGCTGTTCCTCCTAAAGGGTGCACAGAAGATGATGCAAAAGAAAGTCTGTACTTGCTGGCTGGCTGACATGACTGTTAACGCAGGGGAGAGTAAGTGGTGTGTTACCTTGTCCACATCCAAAGTTCTAGCTTTTTGTTTTGTTTTGTTTTGTTTTCAGGGACAATCTGGGGGTGTCATGTGTGTGCTGGAGCTGTTCACTGCAAACGGTGTGGTCCTGTTGTGTGAGGTGCCTGTGCATTGCTCTGGAGCATGTTTTGTTTACGAGTCTGAATGTGCATGCTGCTTCAAGGTGGGATTTTACATCAACCGAAAATAGGCTCAGGGTGGAGAAAGGTAACGAAAACCACAAGCATCAGCCTTCGAACTGTGATGTGAAGGATTCAGTCAGGTGCACTTGAGCTGGTTTACGGATACCTTCATGTGGGAATCTTGAAACGGCCAGTGTGAATCAGAGTCCAAGCTCGCAATCTATCCAAGGCAGCAGAAAAACTCTGTACTGTATGTTCAGCGGAACTGAAGCAAGAAATCAGTGTTTTCGCTCCCTGTCTTGTGCAACTGTCCAGGTGTAGGCAGTAAATTCTGCTGCATGCACATGAGTAAGAGTGGCTGATGGAAGGGTGGGCAAACCAACAGCGACAAAAAAGTATGATGCTGCTTGTACAATATAAATTGGATAATGGATGATGTATCGGGGGAAACTTGGCTGGGGAATCTAACAGGAACTTCCTTCTAATACTGTTGGTATGGCAATGCTGGTCAACAATGAACGCTGCTGGCCCCTAATTATAGTTGCAGGTATAAATTTATTTCACCTTTATGTATCAGTTTACTGCAAAGTTGCCCAGTTAAGGTAAATGGGACTTGTAAAAGGGAACAACGTACTGTGTGGGAAATGTATTATAAGATGGGAATGCAGCATTCTAATGTAGGGTGGCAGAACCTGGGCAACTAAAGGAAAGTTTGTGTCAATTACATCCATGTTTACTTAGCTGTAAATCTCATATTGCTTAACAGGGCTAATACTGGAGACTACGGTCACAGGATTGCAACCGAAGTTGTTTATAGGTGATGTATTTATGCTTTAGTGTGGTAGTGTAATGCCTATGAGAAAGACTGATTAATGAGATAGTTGAATGAATTTGGAAACACTGTGATGGTTATTTTAAGATCTAAACTGAATAGTTTGTCACAGGACACTGTAGACAATGATTTCTAGATATGTAACGACAATGTTATCTAGTATTCTTTTCAACATAAGGTGTGAGATGAAATCATATAAAGGGGCCCTTAAATCAGAAATAAGTTGTATTCTGCTTATCTTAGCAGAGCACTGTCAAATATGAGGCTGTAGTACTGTCCCTTCTGCTTCTTCAGTTTTTCAAAATTTAGCATGCTCCCAAATGATTGTTCTCAGATACTGCATTTGCATGATATTTTGAGAAAGGAGATACTCCAAGGGATACTGGAGAGTCCAGCCAGAAATTATTTTGTTCTAAACATTATAGAGGTCAATGAATTATGTATATTTGGAATTGCAAATATCCCTTAAGAAAAATGACTTCTTGGTACCATATGACAACCAAAGCAACATTGCTTGTGGTCCTTTGGTAGGGTTGCCATATGGCATTCTGATCAGAGCTCCTGAGCTTTTAATGGTTAAATAGAAGGGAGAATTTCAGCAGCACTCACTGAATTGCACAACTGTAATAGAAATAGGAACACTGATTGGATGCCAAAAGGTAACTTTATCCTTAACAGGAAACTTACAGAGAACTCTGCACAGTTCTGTATGATGAGTACATTATCTATTTTGCTGTTTGTGTACTTATGTTGGGACCACAGCCAGTTATTCTCTGACTTAACATTTAAGGGAAAGCCACTGAATTAGCATCTCTGCATATACTCTGTGTTAAGGGCTTGGGTTTCTAGTTAGAAATTAAGCTCAGCTTGTGGAAAAACGAACATCTTTTGGGGTACCGGGACTTCAGGGTGTGTATATTTAACGTCAACACTGCAGTAATGAGCCACCCATGGTGAGATTTACCTTGAAACCTGTGCCCTGCTGGGACAGTCCTTAGCCCCAATAACCCTATGCTGAGGACCAGGAGAGCAGAGTGCAAGCCAGCCCATGTCCTGTTACAGGCTGCCCTCTGCAAAAACAGGTTGTGGACCCATCCCTCCCATGCAGTAAGCCCCTGAGTGTGTTCCTATTGCATGTTAAACCTGGCTTTGCCTGTGCTTTTATGCTCCTTTGTTCTCTTATTTAAGCTTAGTTCTGGGCAGGGGAGAAGTCCCTTAAGGACAAAATCTCAGCCTTCTTTCTACCAGGTTAAGGTCTCTGAGCAGGAAACCTGGAGAAACTCAAAGCAAGCCCAGGAAACCTGCAGCCCCCAAGTGTTATTCGACTCGCAGCAGCTCGCATCGACTGTAGCCAGGATAGGAACTGTAGCTTAGCAACATCCGGAGGGCTGCTGGTTCCCCACCCTCACCCATCCCTATATTGTTCTGCTCCAAACGGAGGGGGCTCATTTAACCCATCACAGGGCAAGGCTAGCAAATGGCTTGGGACACGCTTCGCAGCTTCTATGTCCGGCGTACCTTCTTGGAGCGAGCTGTAGAGATCCGGAGTGGCGGCGTTCCCTTTTAAATCTACGAGTGCATTTCTCCTCCTTATTTTAAGTTACAGATCTTCTGGCCGGCCGGCTGGCTGGCTAGCTGCCAGCGTACACGCAGGCTCGGCGGGCGGGAGAAGGGGCGAGAGCGGCGGATTAGCCGGCCCACTTCGCGAGGGAGCCGCTCTCGCTGCCTGCCTTTTGTCTGACTCTAAGGCGAAGCGTCGAGCTTAAGGATTGGCTGGAAAGCCCTCGGCACAAGGAGCCAATGGGCAGGCGAGGAAACGAGCCGGCCAGATTGTGATTGGTTGGAAGGCCCAGTTACTAAGCGGGACAAAGAAAGAAGGCTGGTGGAGGGAGGGAGGCAGGGAGAGCGGGAATGGGGGATGCGAGAGAGGTGCTGGTACCACCTTCCCTCCCTCCCGCCTTCGTTGACAATCCTCCCCCCCCCCTCAGTGCCCCATCGCAGGTTTTGGTAGCTGGTGCTTTACTGACTGCAAGAATTGCAGAGCCAAGTGGTGCAGACAGGGGAAGAAACCGGAGTACAGCGCTTGGCAGGTCGCCTCTAGGGAGCCGTCTATACGCGGCATTCAGCGACGGGCGATGGAGCCGGCAGGAGAGAGGAGGGCCGGGCGTGCGCACTGGGAGGCACCGTGCACCCGCCTCCCCCTCTCCCCTCAATGCCAGGTTGAGGGTGGTGGAGGGGGGGGGGAGTCGTCTGGACTGAAACGCAACAGGCCAATTTCCCCCACCACTCTCCCGTGGTTTCCCCGCGCTGTTTTCTCTCAGGGCTGCCCTTGCTGACGCCTTCTGTGCAGTGAAGACACTCATGGTTCCCTCCTCGACAATCCCCTTACTCTGGGAAGGATACACCCTGACACCCTCCAAACTTTCAAGCTGTAGTGATGGGGTGGGTTGCCACCGCCATTACATTTTTAACTGCTGGTTAGGATTGCTGTTTTTTTTTTGGGGGGGGCATGGCCAGTTGCCCTTTCAGCACTCCACTGAGCATCCCCTTTGGTTCTCTTGCAGCCTGTTCCCATTACAAACTTAAAACGGTTTGGGAACAGTTTCGATCCTCACAGTCCCCACATCAGGTTGGCTTAAAACGCTTTCCGCATGTTAAATCGCCCCAAAGCGTTGTAAATAAAACACTCATTTCAACAGGTCTCGCTCCTGTTCTTGTATTTGAAATGGTTTACATTTCTTACTGTGGGAATGGTACCGTTGTAGTGGGATGAGAATGCGTGTTTAGGGTTTCCCTCCCCCAATAGCACTCTACCCAATGCCTGATTGAGGAACCCCTATCAGAGAGAGGGGGTGAGCACCATGACTGGCAATGAGCGAGGAGAAAAAGATACGCTTTCCCAAATGAAGTTTTCAAGCACTTTCAGAATCGGGATCGAACGCGATTAAAGCAGGAACCCTTGCTTCTCCAAATGCTTCCTTTGCAGTGGCTGCAGCAATGAGGGCTGAGAAGAGTGACTGGCTGGTCCAGCCGTATCACTGCAGCCACATCTGGTGGAGGTATCTGGGGGGTTTCCCTTGCCTCATCACTCTGGGCCTGGCTGAGATTCCTTCCTCCACCGTGCTGTCAGATTCAGCAGGAAATTTTGGGAACACTTCAGCTATCAGGCACATTCTTGTAGGAGTAACCAACATGACAGTGGTGGTGTGCGCTGTGGCTTATTTTGCCCTCACCCGCTGTTGTTAAGACTGCACAGAGAAAAAACATGCATTCCCCCAGCTTGCTGGAAGGCATTGCTGCCTAGTTGCGTCTAGGTATCTTAGTCCCTCATAACTTTGTGGCTTCCCTCCCTGCTCAGCCCAAGAACCTGAACACGTTTTCAAGGTACTCAACAAATGGGACCAGCTTTATACTTCAGTGTAGAAATGCTTCAACTGACTTTCTAAGAAATGTCTCACCCAACTCTAAAAATTAGAGTTAGATACTCTCAAAGATACATGATATCTTTGAATCAGCCTTTGAGATCACACACAGCAACTGGTCATTGCTAAGAACTGGTGAAATTAAGAGAACTCTTGTTATAATAAGTATTGTAATAAAACTCTGAAAAGAACACTGTTTAGAAATAGGCCAACACAGATATTTAAAAGGCATAGCAATGGTATAGCCTTGTGACCCATAGCAGGACCTAAGATGTTTGCTTTATTTCACTTGTGTTTACACCAAAATGAGCTTTGCTGAGTTCAGTGAGACTTCCTTCTTACTAAAACTGATGCTAGGCAGCTTCTTTGCTGTTCTCTCCTGTAGCCTTATTCAAAGTCTGCTTGCTTTAAAGTTCAGTGAGTTCAGAATAACCATAATATGGTTAAGACAATATGTATTCATACAGCATTGCATATACAGCATTTTGAGGAGCACATTGCTAAAAACCTCAAAAGAAATAACAAGAACTTCTATAAGTATATCAGAAGTAGGAATCCCACCAGGAAAGCAGTTGGACTATTAGATGGTTAAAAACAGAAAGGGATAATTAAAGAATACACGGAGATTGCAGAAAGACTAAATGAATTCTTTGCCTCAGTATTCATGGAGGAAGACATAGGATACATACCAATAGCTGAGCCTGTATTTTCTGAAGAATTAAACGGGACAGAGATAACCAAGGAAAAGGTCCTTGCACGTCTTAATAAACTAAATGTTAACAAGTCACTGGGACCAGATGGTATTCATACAAGAGTCATTAAGGAACTCAAATGTGAAACTGCCGACCTTCTAGCAAAAATATATAATCTTTCCCTAACATCAGGCTCTGTTCCTGAGGATGGAGGGTAGCAAAAAAGGATCTGGGGTGATCCGGACAATTACAGACCAGTTAGCTTAACGTTGGTTCCATGTAAGGTGATGGAAACCATAATTAAAGACAAAATTAGTGTGCACATGGAGGAGCAAGCATTGCTGAACAAAAGCCAGCATGGCTTCTACAGTGGTAAATCATGCCTCACAAACATGTTGGAATACTTTGAGAGTGTCAACAAACACGTGGATAAAGGCAAACCAGTAGACGTTGTCTATCTGGATTTTCAGAAGGCTTTTGACAAAGTCCCACATCAAAGGCTACTGAGTAAACTCATCAGCCATGGAATAAAAGAGCAGGTTCTATCCCAGATTTGTGATTGGCTTAAGGGCAGGAAGCAGAGAGTAGTAATAAACGGCCAATTCACAGGATGGAAAGAGGTAAAAAGTGGGGTCCCCCAAGGTTCAGTGTTGGGACCAATGCTTTTTAATTTATTCATCAATGATCTAGAAGAAGGGGTACATAGTAAAATAGCAAAGTCCACTGATGATACTAAATTATTTAGGGTAGTAAAAACAAAAAAAGATTGCCAAGAGCTCCAGAGGGATCTCTTAGCATTTGGGTGGCTGGGCAACCAAGTGGCAAATGTGCTTTACTCTTAACAAGTGCGAAGTAATGCACATCAGGACCAATAATCCAAATTATATTTATAAACTGATGGGGTCTGAGCTTTCTGCAACACACAGGAAAGGGATCTCAGGGTTCAGGTGGACAGTTCAATGAAGGTGTCAACCCAATGCACAGCAGTAGCGAAAAAAGCTAATTCAATTTTGGGAATAATTAGGAATAATCAGCAAGTATCATTTTGCTTCTTTATAAATCTATGATGAGGCCACATTTGGAATATTGTGTACAATTCTGGTCACCACACCTCAAAAAGGATATTGTGGAATTGGAAATGGTGCAGAAAAGAGCAACTAGAATGATTAAGGGGCTGGAACAGCTCCCTTATGAAACCAGGCTGCAACGTCTAGGTTTCTTCAGTCTGGGGAGACTGCGTTTAAGCGGGCACCTGATTGAAGAATATAAAATTATGCATGGTATAGAAAAGGTGGACAGAGAAAATTTCTTTTCTCTATCACACAACACTAGAACCAGGGGGCACTCTATGAAGCTGATGGGTAGGAGAGTCAGATCTGACAAGGAGAAGTATTTCTTCACCCAGAGGGTCATTGGTTTATGGAATGTGCTGCTGGAAGAGGTGTTACCACCTCTAGATGGCTTTAAGAATGACAGATGTATCAATGGCTACTAGAATGAATGCCTAGGTACATCTTTCAGGCTGGGGGAGGGGGGGAGCAGCACACTTCTAGGGCTGTTTCCTGGGATTTGAGAGCAGGAAAAGGTTTGTCCTTGTCTCTGCTTGAGATGTTCATGAGCATTTGGTGGGCCACTGTGTGTCATGGGACACTGGACTAGATGGGCAGTGGCCTGATCCAGCAGGGCTTCTCTTATGTTCTTATCTAATCTTGTTGTAACTGACCCAAAACCAGAGGTAATGTGATACCTTAGTCACGCTGTAAGCCAAGACAGCTAGGCACACCAGTTTCAAAGGAAAAAAAACACTTTTTCCAGTAAAATTGATCTGATTATTTTTTTCTACTTTTGAGCTTTAATGAACTCTCATGATTTAACTATTGTGTACATCTTGAAACACAAACCTTAATTAAGAAGGTTTTTTTAAAAAAACAAAAAAAACGTAAGAAACAATGCGTATAACTTATCATAAACAAGTGTGGCTAGCTGATGTTTTTGCTATAGGTTTTATAAAAATATATAGTATTCAATATATACAAGATTTCTACTAGTTAACAATCCCCTTGTTAAGCACAGCTGATTTTATGAATTCTAAAAGTGAGTGAAAGAAGCCTACACTTCCTTTACAGAAGTATGGCAACAGAGAATTTTAAGTTTATTGGTGCTCAAATAATTTCTGTGGTGACTAATTGAAAGAAAGCTGCTCCAACAGTAAAAAAGGCTCCTTGAGGGAGAAAGCTACATAAAATCATGCAGGTTTCATTCAAGTCAGTCGCTCCAGATAAATAAATTTTATATTGCAGTTCACCCTATGATTAATTTGTGATAGGCAGATATATTCCTTGCTTTTGCATATATTTTTAATAAAAATTTTAAGATGTTTTTATTTAACATCCTCTAACAGAAACAGTGAATGCTGAGATATATTTATAAGATTTCTTAACAATAATTCGGCAGTCTCTGACTCCAACATGGCAATTAGCCCTAACTTCAGCAGAATTAACCAGTACAAGTAACAGGACCATAAAACTGAAGGTTCCAGTGAGGAAATAGCCAACCATCCATTTGTACTGTGAAGAATGACAAAACACAGTGTATGACTCATCTGATGAAGGAGACTTGTCTATGAAAGCTTATGCCACAAACTCTTTGTTAGTCTTTAAGATGCTACTAGAACCACCATTTCGTTGGATTATCTACACTGACAAGGATAGATCTTTGAATTCAGTCAATGTATATGTGTGCAACAATCATGCACTATATTTAATGCCGTTTTGATACTTATTTTTCAGTGTGTTCTTTTCTTCTGCTTTATTTTGAGTTTATATTGATTTTAGGCTAGAAACCCCTTCTTTTTCATAGTTCAGCCTGGATTTCAGTGTTTAGTATCTGAGGCCCTTCTCTAGTGTTCTTCCTGTCTGAAATCAGGAAAGAGACTACTGGATAGGCTCTCCTCAGTGATGACTCGTTGTTTCTGGAGTCTCTTTCCTAAAGGTGAGTCAGGTATTGACATCTTTCAGGTATTTATAGAATTGATAGGTTAGTTGTATGATGAGTGATGGACTGCTTCTGTTTTCATTCTTAATGCTTTACATTTTTTATATGCCCTGGTGCGTCAAATGCAATTGTTTATTGAATTACTGTTTTTTCTTTGTGTTTTTTTAGTTTTGTATATTTATGTGCACTAAGTAGTTAATCCATATTGAACGTGGATAGTTCTGGATATTTTCTGACTTAAATGGTGCAACGAAGCTGTATAGATTTGCCAAAAAACAGAATAATTCTCATTATTATTGACTCTTAATGATTGCTATGAGGAAGAAAGGTTCATTTCTTACCATATCAGAGGGGCTTTTAAGTGTTTTTCTTATTTTTATGTTTTGTAGGCTGCCTTGAATACTGTGGAAATTGAGGCTTTCTTTAAAAAAAGGTTTGGGCTCCACATTTGCAATGTACATATCGTTGTAGTTGCTTTACACAACTCAGCTATTTTGTTCTTTTCCAGTGGCAACTAGTATTAGTGATATGTTTTCCTTGGTTAAATTTGCATTAAAATGTATTTGAGAAAAGTACCTTTTTGCAGTCTAGTTTCCATACTCTACAGTCATTATGCCTAAGAACATGGGAGATGTACTATAGAAAAGGAACTTTTTGAAACTGGTTAAAATTAATCTATCCCCTTTGTATCTAAGGGGCTGTTCCCATTAGAAAGATACAGCACTTTAGAACCGTTTCCGATTCTCAGTGTCCGCACTCGCCATTTGTTTCCAGAGTATGTTGTGGAGTATTTGGCAAATAAACGGAATAAATAAACACCTGTTTCTTCAGGTGTTTTCCCAGTTTTGGGTTTTAAAGCGTTTTTTCCTTACTGCAGTGGGAATGCTAGAGCAGTATTTGGGGAAGAATGCATCTTCAGATTCCCCCCCCCCCCAATAACATCCTGCCCAATGCCTGTCTGCTTCTGGGCATGTCATTAAATGGGTGGGACTACACTCCCAGGAGGGGGAGCCCCTTTGTTAGTCTTGGCTTGAACTCCCGCCCTCGGCCGCGTCAATAATGTTGCATCAGGAGAAAGCCCAATCAAAGAGAGGGGGTGGGCACCATGACCCACAGTGGGAGGGGAGGAAAAGATGCGCTTTCCCTAATGCAGTTTTGAAGGAAGCTCCGAAATCGGGATTTTCCATGCTTAAGTGGGAACAGCCATAGCCGTTTTTTCCCCCAGTTTTTTAATTCCATCTCTTTTAGCATTGTATGTAAATAGCATTTTTTTTATTGAATGGGAACGGGGTCTAAGAGGTATAATAACTATGGGAGCAGTGATATTTTCCAGCAGAAAGAGAAGAATGCTTTGAAGTACTGTACTGACACTGAGTTGTTGTGGAATTAACCCTCTGCTGTAAATACATCACACTGTTTTTTGTGTGTGTTAGCTACAGAGAACTTCATTGCATTTCAGTCAAGTCATCCTTGCTGCATGTTAAAGGAGCCACAACCCATCTAGTCCAGCCTCCTTTCGGGACAGTGGCCCACCAATTGCTTCTGGGCATTCTCAAGCAGAAGACAAAGGCAAAATCTTTACCTGACTCTTGACTCCTTTGCCTATATCTAAGTATACCTTCATATTTATAACCTAGTATTATTTCTGGTAATTAAGATAATCCCACAGTCTAACAATATAAAACTCAAATACAGACAATAGATATTTACCTTCTTCTAAGTCTCTGATATTCAAATATCTTACTTTAAGAGTGCCTTTTATGGGTAAGTTACATCTTCAACACACCATATTTCCGTCTAGATTAAGCAGAATCTCAGTACTGCAGAGCTCTTTGATCCCATGATAAGATAATAATATGATCATGATCTTAAAATGCAAGACAGCGTTGGCCGAAACAGGGCTCTTCAGATGTTGTTGAATGATAACCCCTGTGAACCCCAGCCAGTCTGTAATAATGTGCAATTACAGATGCTGTTATTCAACAACATCTATATGACCATGGTTTGACCAGGTCTGGTTAAGTAAGTTTAGAAGCCAGCATTCTGCCTGCTCTCTAATGTAACAAAGGTTACTTTTGTCAACTGCTATCAACTCTTTTTCATTTCCTTGCATCTGACAATTTGTTCTTTGAGGTGGGATTAAATATTAAGGACTTGAATGTTTTCATGTGTTTTTGAAAAAGCCAGAACTTCTAGCAGAATATGCTGAACATAGAAAAGCCATTTGAACCAATCTGTTGGTTTTCTTCTGGGCAGCGCTAGGAAAATAAGATAACCAGTGACCTGATTTAGGCTTCAATATGTTCCTAAAGGAAAGTGCGTGTTGATGTGGTGAAATATCACTCCTCTGGAGGTAATAATTTATCCAGTACTAGTGGAAAAAAATGAGGCCAAAGAGAGAAGTATAGGTTCAAAGAGGGTAGTGAAGCCCACAGAATATGAAAATTGCAACTGCAACTTGTCCAAGAGATAGAAAGCTGACAAAGATGTCTTTTGTCACCGCACCTTATGAGTAAATCCTGAGTCCAGACTATGAAGGGCCATATTTAAAATCTGAGAGTTAGGGCTCAGATGTTTTTTTCTTTCTACCTTTTCTGTCATGGTCACCAATGGAGAGGGTAGAAAGTGCCAGAAAACATGTTTAACACTGTTCGCTCCTGTTTGTGTCAGTTCTCATTCATAGAAGCAGTCACTTTCCTTTAGAAGAGTAAAATGCAGTTGGATAAGGATTTAGAATTAATCCCTTTATGCAAAACAGTTTATGTAAAATTGCTCAGCCTAAGTGTTTGCACATGGGGAATGTATGTATATATTACATTTGTGATATTTTACATTGCAGCTTTTCAATACATCATGCCTTTGATAGACACATACCCATTTCAACACAAAGTTTCTATTATTTTCATGTGCAAAAACAACTGGTATATAGAAAAGCATATTTTTCTACAAAATCTCTAGTACAAGCACCTTCACTTTTACTATAGCAATATAGTAAAGTAAGTAGACAAATTGTTTTATATATGATGGAGGAAAGAAAATCTTTTTCAGGTTCAAACAAACTGATCTGATCTTTGATAATGCTCTTTCTGTGTAAAATTATGTCTTCCAAATCTTGAATATGAAACTCTTAGCTCCCCATTAGCTATTTTCATAGCAGTATAGCAAATGTATATATTCTCCTATATTTTTGTTTGCATTCATGGCACAACATAAATTATTTTTTAAAGATGGAGCTGTAGGAAGGGGCAAATGGACTCTGTGAAAAGAGGTTCTGACTTGCATATTTGAGCTATTGAGATAATGTGCAAAACACCTTTTTTACTCATTCATCAGCTGCAGATCTAATCCATTCCCCAACTGTGCCAGAAATAGTGCTCCATCATTAATAGAGAACATTGGAAATTTTCTTTAGGATAGGTGGCAGCTTTTGTCATGACTTTCCAACAAAAAGATGACAGCCAAAGATGAGAGCATCACATCGTATTCAGTTTACTCCAAGCCAAAGTACCATGCCTTGTTAACTATTATACACAGTCAGAACCAAATTTACTTATTAAGGTATCCTATATTTGGTATCAGTGCTGAACGAAAAAGTATGGTTAGCCAAAGGAGATGTTAATGGTGCAGTCCTACAGATGTCCAGTCAGTGGAACTCAGCACTTTGCTTAGACATAACTATTTATAAGATAAGCTTTAGATATATTCATTTGATTTCTAACCATTTTTGATATTTTATTGGAACAGGAAGACTCCAGTTGCCAGTAGCAAATACCTATAGTTCTGTAGCAAAGAGATGTGAATAGTAAGATGTTATTTTGTTAACAATAAGCTAGCATATTTCATAATAAATACTCATCTATGGGAAGTGGGAGGACAGCGGATTCACAGAACTACAAAGGTAGTGGTGGGGGAAACATGACCTTTTACTCCTAAAATGTCCAGAAGCTGATTCATCCGCTAAGCTGATTTTTGAGCAGAAACAGTATGACAGTTATAATAGGCCCAAAAGTCACATTCTATCATAGTCAGATTCAGCAGTGCCACGTGTCTCAAGTGTAACTCAGCATAGAGGCAAGTGATAGAAAGGTGGGGAAAATCTGACCTTATTGACTACCTCAATAAGATGGTGAGAGGTGTGGAGATATTGTCGCCTTTCCAGGTGTCCTTCATATCCATGGCATGGTTGGTGTTTAGAGGTTAAGGAACCTCCCAGTGTGGTTCTTCTTGCATAACCGAAGGAGGTTGCGTTTAGTGTTAGAAATGCCACCTTAATTTGCAAGCGGTGCAGTGAAGATTTTAAAACCACAAATTTATGGACTGGTAGTCAGATGTAATCAGAAGGGCTTCGAACGTCAGGGCTTTTGACATGATGTGCTGCTCAGCTTTCATGACAAAGCAGTATTTGAACCATTTTTATGGAAGGCTGGCGAGCAACTCGTGACTTCTGGCAGTCATGTCAAAGCACTGGAGAGGGTCCTTGCTCTTCCATTAAATCAGGAATCAGTAGTGGAGGAACACCATGCACCTCCAACATATGTTGGCACAAAGAAGAGTAAGACAGCCCTTCAGTTTCTTGAACTTGGATCCCTCCCTCATCTTCTCCTTAAAAATGAAGGGGTTGTCAGGCAACATATTCCAGAACAACACCGTATCTGAACTGAAGGTCTTCCCTGGAAAGTATACCTTTTCATGGATGACCTTGTGTACTTGCACTGGAAAACATGAAACCACCTCTTGATCTGATACTACAAGTTCATTCATAATATTGATATCACAGAGACCCAAACACATCTCTACATCTCAAAGTTCACAAACTCTTGCTGATGAGAAACATTTTGGCATCTCCCTGGCCAGGGCACTTAACCAAGTGCCACTGTCTTTGACAGTGATAAAAACGCTGAAGGTGTTCAAACTTGTTCCTCTGATTCTGGTCCTTCATTCTCATGTTGAGCACCTTCTCCATCTTTTTGATTAATAAATTTAGAATGTGTTGGGACACTTTAAGGGAAGCAGGATATTCATTTGCCACTCTAGCTCAAACAGCATCCTTTTAAATTTTTTAGAGAATGGTAAACTCAGTTGCGTCTAATGTGGCTGTGGTCTTTGCAAAGGCTGTCCAGGACTTTAATCCTGACTCTGAGGGACAGAACATTTAGGTTACAGGGCAAGAGACTACAGTGGTACCTTGACATACGAGTTTAATTCGTTCCGTAACCTTGCTCTTATGTCAAATCGCTCGTATCTCAAAGCAATTTTCCCATTAATCCTTTCCAGCTCCCAAAACACCACCTCAGTTGTTTTTGTTATGTACTATACTGTATTTACATACTCGTATCTCAAATCTTGCTCTCATCTCAAAGCAAAATATCACTCGCTCGGCGGCTTGTATCTCAAAACACTTGTATGTCGAGGTACCACTGTATTCTTTAACAGAATGTTTTGGACTCATAATCACAGCTTAGGCAGACAACCAGAAATCATGAGCAAAAGCATACAGCACAGAACTCATAGACAAAAAAAACCCCAAAACAAAACAGCACAACATGAGGCAGATAGGCACACTGGAACTAACCACTCATGGCAAACAGAGAGCTGCAATGGTCCCTAAACAGAATGTAGGGCCTATTTGCACTTGGCTTTATTCTGGAATATAACCTGGAATAGGGACCTGCTGTCCATATGCTAGTGCAGGCTACAACAGGCTCCAGGTGAGGCCTGACAGAGTCTGTATTTCCATGCAGACAACAGACCCCTATCCTGAGATATATTCCATAATATGACCAAATGTGAACAGACCCATATACTGGTAGTCAATACTAGAATGGGTCAGTACTGGATGACAAGAACAGCAAAGATGAAAACACAAAGTCCTTTAATCAGTTATTCAAAATCAAGCTATCATCTCTCTTTCTAAAATCACTTTTCACCTTTAAACACTTTGATGCCACCTATAATCACATACTACAAAGTACTTCTATTCAAAACTATTTAAATGAAGCAAAGCAACTGACAACTTTCCAAAATAACAGCTATCCAGCTTCAACCCAAAAACCTGAAATCACAAAATCAAGTTTAGTTTAATTTAATTTCATGATATATCTTAAAATATTTAATTGCAAAATAAATCAATGTTCTATGCAAAAGACAGATAATGAATACACAAAGCTAATGACATTTAGAATCATGAATAGAAAACCAAGTTATTTGTGTAAACATTTTATCTCATACCCTGATAGCAAAGTATGCCTGACAAAACATCCCAACTGCTAAGATACTCTTTATACAAGAGGCAGATATTTTTAAAATATGTATCTTTCATTCCTTTTCTACAAACATAGTAATAGAATAACTTTTTTCTAAGAATGGCCTATGACAGTGTTTCCCAAACTGTTGAGATAGGTGTACCCCTTCTATAATTTTCGTAATGCTGAGTACCCCTCATAAAAAACATATGTCATTAAAATAATACATTTCTACTTGTTTTGGAGAAGGATGGACTTCCACTGATCTTTCTTTAAAATATATGGGAACATTTATAATATATGGAAAACTGAACTGAAAGACCCCCAGTTGCTAGCTATGGCTTTTGCCTCACCCAATATACATCTGCTCTATATCTCACTTCGTGCTTTCCACTTGGTCTTGAATTATCTCTGGATTTGATTAACTCCTTTAAGACAAAATATATTTGCAGAGCTATTTTTTAATCTTTTTTTTATCATTGCAATTTGCAGTTCAACAATAACCATATCTATATCTATATATCTAGATACATGAGAGTACAGTCTTGATAAAGAGAGCAGGAAGTTTTCATGGTTACCTGAGTTCTAGAAAAATCAACCACCTCTTGTCTTGGCATGACAATTATTCCCTTTTGAAAGTTTCCCTAAACCCTTTTCCCTGCCAATTTTCTTACATTTTGACAAAATTTACTTTTATTTCAAATCACTCCTATTGTAGAAAGCAAATATTTCCACCTGTATAAAGGCACATTTTAAGAACTCTGGATCCCAGTTCTCCCAGAGTTGTCTTTATAATGTACTGCTTGATTACACTGCTGAGAAGAAAAAGCTAGGTTTTGTGTTGTTAAATTCCCGTTGGCTGTATTTAATTCCTTCAAAGGCTCTGAGGCCGTGATCACACCTTCACTTTAAACCTTTGTCAGTCCATTTTCAGATCTGACTGCTCACACATTTTCATTTCTATCTGTTTTACTTGTGGGTTTTCTATTCAGGAAAGTCCAAATGGAGGGTGGAAAGTACACAAATAAAATAGATAGAAAATGAAAAGGTGTGAGCAGTCAAATCTGAAGACAGACTGAAGAAGGATTAAAGTAAAAGTGTGATCATGGCCTCCATTCCTGTCTCTGAAACAGCCCACTGTCTTAATTATAAGGACTTGCTTTTTGTTAAATAATAACTCATTTTGAATATTGAGTTTAAAAAGCCATTTAGGGGTTTATATCTGTTTCTACTAAGCCAGAATGGAACTAGGCAATCTTCGTTATGCAACCTGCAGTCTCCATAGTAAATACTTCTTTTAGTGACTTAGAAAGCTTTTTATGGCCCTTTGGGATGTTTTCACACTGAAGTCTTTTCTGTCTGTACTAGGAGTGCTGTTACGGCAGTTCTGTTTTCCCCAGAGATAGGGAGACAGAGGACTAACTTGCAGATACCACTGACAGAACTGTAACCGTGTCATCTTCACTAGCAAAAAGGGTGCGTGACTGTGATCTAAGGCTTGGAGGTGGAGAATGTGATTGCAAAGCTGAGAAAAGGAAAAGCAGGCCCTGAAGGCATGAAAATTTTAAAAAGGCAACATTATTTCTTAATAAGCTGAACTAAACATTCAGAGGCAGACACCACAAACAAATCTTTGTTGGGGGTATCATTTTCCTTCCAATAGCACACATGCAATTGGTGCGACTGAAATGACCCATTTTACTATAATGCATGGTTGCTTGGCTACATTCATTCTCCTTGTACATTTTCTCAGAGGGATACATGGTTAAGTTTGCTTGGAAAATAGTGCTTTTTCCTGGCTTCTTATTCCTAAGGGAAGCATGTGGGACAAGAGCAGCCTTTTAAAATCTGGAGGAAATTACAGCTGCTGTATGAAGTTTTATTTCTTTTGTTTAGAAAAGATGACATCATGGCAAGGCATTGGTAGAGACTGGGGAAAGAGGAAGGATAAAGCTAAAGCATAACATGGCAGATTTCACTAGGGCTTAGACTTGGAACACATGCAAATAAAGACGTGTCAGACTGGTTTGGTCGGTTTGTGGTTCACAGCAAACCACCTAGTTCATGGATCCCAAAATTCAGTTGGACTGAACCTGTCCCTCACTTGTAGACTATTTGATTGAAAATTTCATAGGGTGTTTTTCCACCGCGCTCCTTTAATCCGGATCCAAGAAGATCTGGATCTAAGGAATGGCTACTTCCCTTAATCCAGATCTAGTAGATCTGGATTAAGGGAAGTACCCAATGTGTTTCCATGGGTAGCCTCTCTGCTGTGGAAGCACCGGAGCACCCATTTGCAAATTCGGAATGACCCACAAGGGGTCTACCTGTCATCCCAGGTGTTTTGGGGGACAGGGGGTACAATCTCCAAAGTCC
>MTQE01001134.1:55623272-55648235 GCA_014337955.1 Aspidoscelis marmoratus | reverse complement strand
TGCCTTCAGAGATTAGCAAAGGCTCCGAAGTCCCTCCAAAGGCAACTTTGGAGCTTAGCAAAGGCTCCAAAGACAAACCCCTTGGGACAGCATGCATATTAATTAGCTCCCTGTGAGCAGGGATGAGTCAGCCTCATTAATATGTACCCCTTTCCATGCCTGAAGGTAACAGTCTGCTTTATTCTCCCTTTGTTCTCTGAGGTTTGACTTCAGAGCCTTTGCTAATCTCCGAAGTTGCCTTTGGAGGGACTTTGGAGCCTTTGCTAATCTCCAAAGGCAACTTCGAAATGACTTCAAAGCCTAGGTTTTGGGGCTCCCCCATGGATGCCCCCTCCCCCTAGCCTCCTCTAGACCCCATTGCCAAACTAAAATGGAAACAGGCTCCCTTTAATCCAGATTTTCTGGCTGAAGACCCCAGTGTAGACCCCATTAATGGGGTCTACAGAAAATCCAGATTAAAGGCTGAGATGTACCCATATGATCTGGATTTCCCCAGTGGCGGTGGAAACAAATGTGTCCCAAATGGGTGCTGTGGTGGAAATGGGATCATCCAGCTCACACGCAAATGGGTCCTTAATGGGTGCAAAAATGGGTACTTTCTGACAGTGGAAAAACACCCATATTGACTGTGAATTTGCCCCCCAAAATACCTTTTCTTAATGGAAAGACTGTATTTCTTGTTCTTGAACCAGTCTGAGACAGAACACAAACAACTTTTTTATCAACATCTTTGAACCAAATGTCGAATTTTAGTTTGTATGTACCTGTATGTGCTAATAGTGAAGGAGAGCGTTTCTCAGTTAGCATAGGTCTTTATTTGTCAGTGGAATACTACCCATATTTTCCAGCATATAAGATGACTGGACATATAAGATGACCCCAAACTTTCCAGTTAAAATATAGAGTTTGGGATATACTTGCCATATAAGAAGATGACACCTGGCATATAAGACGACCCCCAACTTTTGAGAAGATTTTCCTGGGTTAAAATACACCAGAAAATACATTTAACTTCTGCTTCTCTGGGCATGGAGCTGGGTGTGAGAAAAGAGCTGTGACTTTCAGGAATACTCGATCTCTTATGTTTCTTTTTAAAATGGAAGCGCTGGTTTGAATAAAAAGAATGCAAGTAATATTTCTGCAGATTTTACCTGCCTAGCTGTCCTTCAAATTAAAGCTCTATTTTTTTCTGCCTTCCCCCCCAAACATGGCACATTACAGGATGAAATCCATCGAGCAAATAATTGCTTCCTGTCTTTTTCATAGCCTTCTTTGTTTCTCCTCTTGCTTTTTCTTAAACTTAAAATAAACCCATCTGAAATGTAGGCATTTCACGAAAAAAACAGAAACATGTCTCATTCAGCCAGGTATAATGACCTTTCCTGCACAGCTGAGGAGTTTTGTCACTTTTAAAATACACTGTACGTCCCCATTCAATTTTTTTGCCCTTGCTTTATATTACTATGGAAGTGATAGTATCTCCCAAAGACAACAGCCAATTTTCTATAAATTGGATGGTGGTGTAGAAAGAGAATGACTTCCTGCCTGTTCTCCTTTCTCTTCCTCTGAAGATCTACAGTTTGTCAGAAGAACAGACTATATATTGGAACAGGGTTTTCTTATCAAATCTTTCACTGTAATGAGCTCCAGGATCACAGTTAAGCTGATGGTCCTGCCTCCAGGTTGGAGAGACAGGCAGGATGCCTCTAAAGGCCCTTGGTGGGGAGTAGAGAGCAAGTGAAGGTTTTGCTTTTGTCTTCTGCTTGAGAATGCCAAGAAGCAACTGGTGGGCCACTCTAAGCATTTTCTCACTTACCTTAGTGGTGAACCTTGGAGACACTCTGGCATGGGGCACCTGCACTTTGTGGAGCCACTATACTAGAAGTGGCTCTGGTGCGCGGGAATGCCCCCTATGCATATAGCTGTAGAGTAGTTAGAACTGCTCATCACCTATACTGGATATACTGGATAGCCAGGCACACTTCATCTGCACCTCTTTCAGGTGCAAGAGGTGCAGAGGGAGCCCATGACTGGAGGCACAGGTGTGGCACTTTTGCAGCAGCAAAGCAATCATCACCGTAATGACAGCAATTCATTCTTATCCAGTACATAGTCAAGTGCCAGCTAAGTTATGAATGATTTGGACACCCCTAAGTGTGAGATCACACCAGCAAGGCTTCTTTTATGTTCTTATGGTGGCCAGTCCATCACTCCCATTTTATTCATTTAATAGCATTTATAGCCTGTGTTTCTCCCAAAGAGTTCAAGGTAAGAGACATTATTATCTCTCCTTGATTTTAACCCCACAATGACTGATCCATAATTATGCAGTGAGATTTCATCAGCAGCAGGAGACATGACTCAAGGGAGGCCTGTGCTCTGTTCTGACAGGATCCACACTTAAGTGGCTGGATGCTGCTTCAATATACATTTGAACCCTCATGCTTCCCCCCTCCTCTCAAAACTGACTGTTGCCTGAGATTGGTTCAGAACACTCAATTTCAAATCAAGGTATATAGACTGAAGTTCTAAATTCGTCTGAGAATCTGAGACCACATGGATGATGGTCTCTGATGCCTAACTTAACCTAACTTCCCAGCTTCAGACATTTCAAAAAAAAAAAGGCAGATAATCTATCAAAATAATCTGCACTTTCAAAATGCATGTTAAATACAGGTAGGAAAATGGCAAAGTTTGGTTTGTAGTAAACTATTCAGCTGATCATTTTTCACCATGGACAAGGATGTAAAAGTGATGGATATGACTGAAGAACAAGCTCTTTCCTTCCATAGCAGCATCTGGTACTTCCTATAAACAGGGTTGCCTTGTACTTTTAAGTCTATGGCTTTGGAGAAGCATGAACCCACAAGAAAGTTAGCTTTGGCTTTACATTGAGAAATCATGAAATGTTTATTGACCAAAAGAAAAAAGCCGGGTAAGTGCCGCAGTGGTGATTAATGGACCAACATACCACTGCAACATTTAATAACAGTTTCTAGGCCAGTAACCTGCCATAAAATGAAAACCTGAATTGTTCTTTTGAAGATCACAGTGACTAGGTTAACACATCGTTCTCTGTCTCTCTTTGGCACAGCAAGAGTTCTGCAAAAGCTACCAACTCCTGAAGAAGCAACCTTTATTTTTCTTATATTTCTGAAAGTCTTTGCTTTTTTAGTTAAGCAAAAATTTAAACAATGCACATCTTGGATTAAAACTCTCCAGGACAATGCACATTTTGGATTAAAACAGTTTGGAACACTTGGTGAATTAAAAAGATTTTTTTAAAACCACTCGTAAGGCAGAAAGTAGAAAATGATCATGTATAAATGAAACAGTTGATGAATATTGAATTATAACACTGAAGAAGAGAGCTGTATTAGTATATTTCTGGACTTTTCTGTATGATGCTTTTTTTTAAAAAAAAATCAATGTATACAGTGCTTTCCACTGTGCATAAATATGCATATATGAATATTTTGGATACCACATTCTAAGTAAGATGATATTCATAGGTATTTTTACACATGCCTATCTTTACACATTCCTTGTGTGGTATACCTACATGTGCTAAAATCCAAACCAAAGCAAGAATGATAATATTTGTATTGATTTAAGTAGAATTATATATTGACCAATGGGACTAATAGAAAAGTTAAAAGCATACTTCCACAAACAAGAGGTTTCCGATTTTCAGGGGGCAAACGTCAATCACTTCCTTGTGACATTCCCAGCATCACAGTCAAAGCTCTGAAGTTGGCTGGCTATTGGTTTAGTAAGGTGTTTTGCCTTAAAACTGGTAAACAGTAAGCATGGAAAACCTTTGTTTACTGGTAATCACATAACTAATCAACTTAAGTATCATAAATTGTACAGAATATTTTTATTTGCTACTTTTTAAAAATTATGACTTTTCATCAAATGGTTTCAGGACAAACAACAACACAGAGATCTAAAATAAAATCTTATAGATGTTAAGAGCAAAGATAAAAGATATTCAAAAGCAGTGTTTAAAAAAACTCATTGGAATGGCTTTACCTCAGCTTTACAGCAGATGTCTGGAAGGCAGAGAGAGTCCTGTGCAAGGGTGTAGTAAGATGCATCATTGCAGCAATGCCAACCACCCTAGCCCCTTTGTCTCTACTCTGTCCCAGGCTGTTTCCAGTAGTAAAAAAAATAATCCAGATTTTAACCCGGATTTTTTTGACGAGCGCAGACCAGCCATTCCCCCACTGCCCCATTCCTCCGTCTTTCACTTTCATCCTGCTGCCTGCCTTCCCCACTGTTCTCCAACAGATGGAGAAAAGGCTTGGGGAGGAAAGGCAAGCATTGAGGGAGATGAGGATAGACGGAGGAAGGTGTGAGGAGGAAGGGCAAGCACCAGGAGAGATGAAGAAAGATGGAGGAAAGGCAAGCATCAGGGGAGATGAGGAAAGACATAGGAAAGATGTGGGGAGGAAAGGTAAGCACTGGGGGTGTCGAAGAAAGACGGAGGAAAGGGGCAGGGAGAAAGTAAATGGTGGGTGGCAGTAAAGATCAGCACAGGTGGCATTCCCATTAATAAATATTTGGATTTTAACAGGATTCCTCAGTGAGTCCTGTTAAATCTGAACAGGGATTACCTGGATTATTGGGCATAAAGTCTGCACAAACAGGGTATGCTGTCAAAGTATCAGGACACTGGGCCCTTGAGCTGTATTCAGGCCAGACCAAAGGACTGGTGGAAATGCACCCCAAGTCTTTATCTTTCTTCTTTGCTCCAAATCCTTCAATTGCTACAGCTCAGTGATAGAGCAAACAGCCTGGAAAGCAGAGGGTTGCTGGTTCGATTCCCAGCCTCTCCCTGGAAGTAGGCAATGGCAAACCACCTCTGTAACTCACTCTGCTAAGGAAACTGCAAAGAAGTGCCCATGGAGTCAACCAGGGATATTGGTCATGACTTGGCTTATACCTAACAGCAACATTCTTCCCTTTATACTAACTCTTCAATAAGAGTACAGATGAGAAAAATGTCACATGTGAGTTTTATTGGCTGGTCTGGATCTTTTGTTCATTTTCTCTGCTACTTTTTTTTTAACTGAGGCAGACTTATTCTTTTCAATATATTTTTATTTCAAATAAGTAAATACACGAAGGGACAATGTTACATTCTCATAGGTAATCAAATACGTTGTTGCCGCTTTTCCTTTGCAGACACACCCCTGGCTTGGCATGCTTTGTAGAGCCCACCAGACAGCAGAAACAACAGCAATTCTTTTTTTTGCAGGATTTGCATGTACAGTGTTTGCACTGGTAGTTATCATCACAGATGCTGGCACCACCACTGGCACAGGGACAGTCCTATGCATCTTGTGAGTCAGTTTGGTCTAGTGGTTAGGGAGCCAGACTCTTATCTGGGAATACTGGGTTTGATTCCACATTCCTCCACAAAGCCAGCTGGGTGACCTTGGGTGAGTCAGAGCTCTCTTCTGAGCTGCCATAGCCCCACCTACTTCACAGGGTGTTTGTTATGGGGAGAAGAATAGAAAGCTTTGCCAGCCACTTTGAGTTCCCTTAAATGGATGAGAAAAGCGGGGTAGAAAAGCCAACTCTTCTTCTTCCGAAGAGGCCCAATATGGAGTTGAACAAAGTAGCTGAGTTCTGAGAGAACCATTTTGAGTGAGCTGCACAATTTGCAATCCACTTTTGTTCTTAACACACTTCAAGGCTGCAGGCTTACTATGTCTTGTCTTAGCTTTTCTGAAGCCTTGTTAGGAGACAGTGTGGTAAGTGTTCAAAAATCCTGCTTCTATACCTTTTCCTAGGGCCTTTTATCAAGTCCTTGACTAGTTTTCTTTAGAGAGAAGAAAAGACGGGGGACAACACCGTGGTGTTTTGACAATGAGAATAAATGCTCTTTTGAAGAGTGGTCAGCAAATGCTGGCAATTTAGTATCAATTCAAACTTCACCCACAAGCCAAATAACTGTCCAAAAGCCATATTGTATTTGTATTATTTCTGTATACTTGCCTGAGTTTTTCCTGTTTCCCAGTGATGGAAAGGCCTTGAGTTTGCAAGGTTGATGTGTACTAAAAGCACCATACACAAAAGGCAAGTTGAGCTTTGGGTCCAAATTATCCACCTAGAAAAGGATGTTGTACAGCTTTATTGGGCCAGGTGAGAACCTTAAACTCCAAACAAGTACGCAGAGCATCAGCAAACAATATTTTTTATCTTCTCAGAACAGAGAAGATATTTGGTTACCTATGAGAGTCCCATGATGTTCAGTGGGGCCTACCCCCATGTGATATTGTGCTTGTAGCCGAACTGAATGAGAAAAGTGTAGAGACACAGCTTCTATTTCTGAATATTCATGAAATTACCTCAGTACTTGTTTTTGAAATTCTCTAGCTGCATAGTTAGGCCTAAATGCATGATTAACCTAGAACTACACAGCAAGGTTGTTGTTAAGTGTTCTTTTTTAAGCTGCAGAATTATTTAGCAGTATTGTGCCACACACTTACTGAAGGCTGAATTCACTCTTTTATCTCTCTTACACACAGCACAGACATACACTGTAAAGTTCATTTTTTAAATTTTACTGATGATGTTCATTTCTGGCATTTGTATCCCACCTCTCCTTCATAAAGACATTATTTTCTTACTATTTTATCCTTATAACCACCCCTTCAGGTATATCATAGCCTTGTCTTCTCAGATGGCGAAACCCCTCTGACAACTGTGGCTTACTGACTGAATTCCATAAAACATTTATATCTGCCCTGTGATAATAATTAATGTAGTGCTAGTTATAAAGAAAAAAACTTTTAATGAACTGGATAACAAAATTTTGCATTGTTCATTTTTAATCTGTTTCTTCAGTTTAATGTTTAGAAATGCCTTATGTAGCATGATTTCATTTGCAATTTATTTTAATTTGTGGCTTGGAATCAAACCTATGATTCAGTGATTGAAATCACATCCTTTGCAGGCTAGTCTTTAGTTCCTCTACCTTTCCCCATGGTGTTTTCTCCAACGATTTTTAAATTGTAGATTCCTTGGAGGGAGAATCTATCTTCTTATTCTTTGTAAAATGCCAGCTACATTGATGAGAGATAAAATCAGTAAATCACTGTTAACCACCCCAGTTAACTATGAATAATTATTTTAGTAACTCTTTTAGTAAAATGCAGTGTGGCTCCTAGCTTTAATCCCAGGTGTTTGCAGGCACAGGCAGGATGATCACTGGTTGCGGGGTTGTTTGCTTTTCCTTGGTGCACCAATGCAAGACCTGCCCAAGTGGCAGTGCATGTTGTTGCAGCCAGTGATTGTCTGGTCTGTGCCTGCAGACAAAGGCACTGAAACAGAACTAAGCAAGTATTCTAAGGGAATTGTTCTCACGGATATGAAAGATGTTTTTGAAAAGTACTATGATTAAATAGCATGAGAATGAACAGTGAAAGCTGCAACAACAACAATACCCCAACAACAGAAGGCCACCCTTGTAACATTTTCTATTGTTTTTTAAAAATAAAAATAAATAAATTTGAATGGATTCAGTGGGAGATTCTATTTGGATTTTAAAATTCAAGTTTATTTGAATTTTTTCACAAATGGAATATTTAAATTTAAATTTTGTCCCAATAATGTTTCCAGGGCCCTGGTCACACCTTTAGTTTAAGATGACTTCAGGTTGTCTTCTGGTCGTGTTACTCACATTATTTTTATTCAATTTGTTTTCCAAGCTGGCTTATTCCTGCCAGATCCTTTTAACCGGAGTCCTCTTTTCCGGAGGATTCAGTCCGTCCTGGCATGCCAGGCCACTTCACTTCCTCACGGTGAGTGGGGGACGGGCTAAAGGAGGCTGAACCATGCTGTGGTGGGTGGGGTCCAGTCATTCCTTTCATCCAATGTCTAGGGAAGGGCAGCATGCACAGAGTTCATGAAGCACCTCCCCCTCTCTCCTCAGTTTATGTGCGATTCCTCTATCTAACATTTTTATGCAAATTTATTATTATTTTACAAATTAATCGTACAGAGCAGAAAAGCACATTAAAAAGGGGGGCGTGGAGGTGGGAGAGTAGCTTTAAAAAGAACCACAAACAAACACCCTTGCCTCTCTTGAGTGATGCAACAGCATCCAGTAAGAGAAGAGATAGATTTGACACAGCAAAAAGGGGTGGGAAGCCAAGAGTTCTGTGGAGAAGGCTCAGGTTGATCATGGAGAAAGATGTGAGAAATGCATCCCAAAGCAAGGATGGCCTGAGAACAACCTAGGTGTGAACAAAACTGGTACGACCTCAGTTCGAATTATGAACAGGATGTCTTGTCTCATATAGGTGTGACAAGGGCCTAGGAGAGACTGTAACTCAGTTACAGAACGTGTGCTTTTGACCATGGTTAATCAGTAGGCAACTTAGTTTGAAGACCACTTTCTCTTAACAACCTGTTTCCCCCATTCTTGTCTTGTAAGTAACATATTTGTAATAACAGCAATGTAATTATTCCTGGGACTTTAGTAGTGTGCAACTGGGAACATTTTCACTATGCTAAAGCACACTTGAGTGGCTGTAGCACAGTCACCTGGAAACCCCTAGGCACTCCTCAAAGGCAGACAATGGCAGAGCAGTTCTGTCTCTTGAAAGCTCCATAGAGGTGCCCATGGAGGACTTCATGTAATCAGCCAGGACTGGAACAGATTCAGTGGCATCTAACAAGAAGAAGTAGAGGTTCTCAGGCTCCTCACTAGGAGGAAATCAGACACTGAGCACCATCATGCAAACCTAACAGGAAGCTTTCTATTTGGTCTGAGCATGGGTTAATGATTTCTGCTGTGTAACATTGTATTACACAGAATAGGCATTGGTTGTGATTGGTACAATCTATTCTTGCCTCTGTTAATGTTCATGATTTCATTTGTTTCATTTAGACAGGCATGCTGCCACATTTCTTCATAGTGATTCCTCTGCATCCTCAGATATCAGATACTTTACTTAATAAGCCCTCCCCTTTCTTGGTGCATAGTGTGTAGAACACACAGATGTGTGACTCTGTTTGGGAAGACCCAGCATTTAAAGAAGAGCATGGAATTCTAGGAGAGAAACATGTATGCATATGGGAAAACCTATCAGACAATGAGCACTGGGATGGATTGTGTCATACAATCTTTAGAAGGCATAAAAGGAGGAGGAGGAGGAGGAGGATTCTACCCTCCATTTCTCACCCATTTAAGGGGACTCAAAGCAGCTGACAAAGCTTTCTATTCTTCTCCTCACACCAGACAGCCTGTGAAGTAGATGGGGCTGTGAGAGCTCAGAAGAGAGCTGTCACCCAGCTGGCTTTGTGGAGGAGTGCAGAATCAAACCTGGTATTCCCAGATAAAAGTCTGGCTCCCTAACCACTAGACCAAACTGGCTCATATAGATCCCAAAGCCCAGTTAGCTTTTGATGGCACCCAGATACTATGAACCTCCAAAACTCAGAGCTTCTGACCCAATTGGAGAATTGGAGAATCCATAATGTTTCAAAGACTTCACTACATCCACACAACTCTGGCATTTTTTCACTGCATATTATCAAAGAAGGGTTAGTGATAATTCCTTGTTCTCATTGTAAAATCACAGGGTTTCGAAGTCAAAAGCAGGCATAGTCAGCATGATGTTTACTCTGGGACTAGAGAGTCTAGATATGCATTTCTGAAAGAGCCACCGACATAGTTGGCTAAAATTTGGATGCAAGGTCTTCTAAAACCTTCTTCCCTGGAAGAAGAACATCTACTCACTAGAGCATAGCTTTCAAAAAAGTCAATCTGAGGGGGAGGGGAGGGAAGCCAGTAAAGTATGTGTGGCAAGGAAAAAATATACATTCATTAACTGGATTAATGTTTGGCAACTCCAGACTTAATCCAGCTAATGAGAGTGTTAATGTCAGTGCTAGCACTAGAGTTAATTCCTTTGGAGCAGCTCAGATCAAAGTTATGTGCTTTATTTCATGCAAGGATCAAGGAAAGGGAAAGGCAGCATTTTGTTTGAAGCAGATGACCTCAATGTAGGTGAGCAGAACCTTTGCAAAGGCTGATAAAGAGTTTCCTGCGGGACTTTGGAGAAGTAGCTTTTTACCCTCACCATCTTCTTTTTGTGAAAGCTGCTGCTTCCTCGATGCATCTAAAGTTCATCTTAAACAGAAATTACAGGATTAGAGAGAAAATCTGGAAGCCCATTTGGTATTTTAAAAAGGTCCTTTATAAAACAATTTGGAGATATAGTCTTACAGATGTAGCCATCTACCATACAGATATATTCACGTTATCTAGTAACTTGTAGAGAATCCCTTGAGACTGTAGCCTTTCCTGGTAGGGAAGCTCCTCCTGTCCTGACTGTCTTAGTCATCCTCATTATTTCAATTCTATTATATCCTTTTGAGATACAGCAACTGAACACACAGTGGGTATAGATTAGACAGAATGGCTATGACTGGTTCAGGCTCACCTACTGGAGACTGGTGAGACGGCGACTGGTATGTCACTTTTGATTATGCTGACTCATGCTCCGATCTGCAGCAGATTAAAGTGCAGATTGGTGGAATTACCTCACTACCTCACTCTATCATGTGTGGTGGTATTTGAGATTCCATTGCTAAATGGCCCCAGGTCCTAGGGGCCAACTATACTACACTAATTCTCTTTGTTGTAACTGGCGATACTTTGCTTTCAATTATGGTATGTGTAAATGGGAAGTAATTTTACTGAGCCACAAACACTAAGCATTGAGAGTTGCAGAGGACAGTGTTAGGCCGTGTCCCCATGCAAGCCATTTGGCACACTTTGGGCGCTGTTTGGGCATGCATGGGCCGGGCATGGGACCAGGAACGCATCTTGGGCATCCCCATGACATTCCTCACAACACGGGTCAGGTATGGGTTGGGTATGGATTGAGGCATTCCCATGCAAACCGTGCTGAACCCTGGTCCGGGGGAACAAGTGCCCCTTCCTCTCCACCCCCTCTCTCCTCATCGGAAGCCGGATTAACATCAGTCCACCCCTGTGCCACATCCCCCTTCCCTTAGCAAAACTGACAGCCAGGACTGGGATGGGAGGCACAGAAACAAGTAAAAATAAAGCTTCATTCATAAAAATAACTTTTAATTTTTTTTAAAAAAATGCTGAAAGCTGCAATGAGGTTTAGCGGCAGTAGGCGCTTCAGCAGTTTTGTGCACCTCCGCTCCACACGGGACCACAAGAACACCTGTAAACTGAAAATCAAGCCTTTATTTATGATCGCCTTGCAGATCGGGGAAATGAGGGTTGCAAATGGAACAAAAATCAAGCCATTTTGCTGCCTGCCTTGGCATTCTTGAAACGACATTGGAATTACCTCCGTAGAAATGGCAGAAAATGAGAAAACCAATTCTCCAGCCTGCCTTTGCCATCGGCATTTTAAAAAGTCAGTGGCTGTGATATTCAATGGACAGGGCAGGGACAGCAGGGACAGCAAGCACACCCCACCTCCCAATGACGTGAGTGCAAATCTCCTCCCTGTTAGCCCGCGATCATCCCCATGTGCGTTCCCGGCTTGCTGAGCAATGCATGCTGTTCCCCCAAACCGTGCTGAGACGTCTTTTTTCAGGTATCAAATTTGGCACCCCTCTGGCACAGTTTGGGAGGATTTGGTATGCTTATTGCAGACCAAATCGAAAACCCATGGGGACAAACCTTGCCAATCCCACACTTGGAACCGCACCAAAGTTGTATGGGGCCACGGCCTTAAAGTGACTTAAACTGCCCTCTTTCTTTTTAGATAGTAAAATATAGAATGTGTTACATACACATTGGGGAAAGAGGATTTCTTGGTGCATTTTTTTAAAATCACTGCTTCCACATAAAAGGTACTCAAGAAGCATGTTTGGAGCATCAACAGCAATATCCTGAACAAAGTATTTGTAAATCAGAAGAAAGAGTACTGAGAAAAAGCAGTAGCTAGCAACATCACACCTTGATTGTTAAAAAAGTTATGGCAGGCTATTTTTCTGAATGATCAAGCAACCATTCCCACGTGATTTCCACATCCTTTCTGGGCTCATGGTCTACAGGTTATAGCATTCAGTACATTGATGCACAATGTGTACAACTGCAAAACCAGTAATGTTTAATTTAGGTGAAGTTAATCCCTGTTAAAAAAAGAAGAAATGACCAGAGGAAAGCTAATGGACAGTGGGAAACCTTTGCTAAAAATGGGCATAGTTCTCCCAAACCGGCTAAGTGGGCTGCTTCCGCTCTCGTTGGCAACCTTATTGTGTCGCTGCAAAACTGTTAAAAACAAGTTGAGCAATAGTTCAGCAATTGTGTGGGAGGCTTAAAACTTGTGAGTGCATGGAACATGTCAAACACTACGTGAATCATACTTCCTGGTTTTCTGGCATATCTTCCAATTCTTTAGCTAGCATTTAATAGGACAAATGTGGTCAGTTCTGGGATGCTTTACCTTACCGAACTAAAAGGATTTGTAGCCTCATACATTTATCAACAAATAGGGAAAATGAAATTTTAGTGAACCGAGAGAATCTCTGGGAATAAAGACAATAGGGTGGAACCTGGATGCATAGCTGATTACTATTAAAAGCCTTTATCACCCTTGTGTAGGGATGTGCACAAATGGTGTTTTTTTGCATTTGATTAGTAATGAATTGAATGTTAAAAATTCATATTCGTTCGTATAGATCACCTTTGAATGTGGTAGGATTCTAACTGATATGAATGTATTTGTTCAAATTCATATGAATATCCAATATGAACGAATACGTATCTGATAGGTATCTGATACGTATCTGACACATATCACGTAACATATCTGCTCTGAAAGCATCAAACCCGACCTGAATACACTTTCAATCCGCTCTCAATCCATGTCAAATGTACTCTGGATCCGCTGCAGATGTGACTGGCACAGCTGCCTTCCCACCTCCCCAGTTTCATGAATTTCATACAAATTTGTATGAATGTCTGGAAACATTCGTATTCATACAAATGTTAATATAAGAATCTTGTAACATTCAATTCGTTTACGAATGTTCAAATACGGGCAAATTCATACAAATAATTAATGTTACGAATATTCGTGCACATCCCTACCATTGTGTGATAATTATAGAAATGACTGGAAATGGTCAAGCTCTGGTTTGGCCTATCTCTTGGGAGGAAAATGTCCTCCAAGCCCTTGCTTCAAAATAAGGACTTCAGAAGCTTAGCAGATGACACTGTTAATTATGGTAACTTATATCACAGAATGTAACCCTATCACCATATATTGCTGGGAATTCAGGAGTCACATTTTTAAGGTCAACACAGTGTTAACAGTCTGTGAACTACAAAGACAAGGCTTCAGGGAGATTTCACAGAGAGTACATGCAGACACAGGAAGCAGGAGCCAATTGTTTCGGTGGGATATGGCAGTTTTCCGCCTACAGTACTTCAAACAAACCTCACAGATTTACTGTAACTTGCAGCTGTGCCCCAGTAGGTTCCTGCTGCCAGCATAAAAATACTTACTCTGCCTTAACAATGGCCAAGTGAGTCACGTTGGCTCCGTTCCTAAATGGCACAGGGATTTCAGGTTAAGAGATGGGCCATGTAGCCTTTCTTGCATTATTTCTCACTAATGTGTCTTACAACATTCTGGCAGCACTGGAAAGCATTGGCGTTTCATTGCTGCTGAAACAACCGGGGAGAAGATTGTGTAACAGGCAAAGCTTTTTTGAGGAAGAATATCATGCACCAAAAAGAAAAGAAATCATGGCTTATTAATGCCACATCAACAGTTGTTGCACATTTTGTTTCCAGCAACACAGAAACCCTGCTCTTCTGAATGACAGTTACAGACTGTTCAATAGCTGAGGCAGACAACCATCAACTACTGTCCTTTGGAAACAGGCTATAAATGTATCTTAATGGCAAACTACATACTGCCTACGTATTTATATGATTGCATTTTTAAAAATGAAACCTGAATGCCTTTCATAAGAGGAACCCTGCTCGATCAGGCCACAGACCATCTAATACAGCATCCTGTCTCACACAGTGGCCCATCAATTGCTCCCGCGTATTGCAAGGAGAAGACAAAGGCAAAACCTTCACCTGCTCTCGACTTCCTGAGAATGATCTTCAGAGGCATCCTGCTTGCCTCTTCAACCTGGAGGCAGTACCTAGGCACCCATTCTAGTAGCTATTGATACCCTCGTCCTTCATGAATTTATCTAATCAAATCCTTTCTTAAGGATCCCTTATTCTTCTCGAGGTTTTCTATCTATGGTTTTGTGTAGTCTCAAGAAAGGGCTTGTGACCTTTTGTTGCTATTTGTGTTATGAAATCACACCAGAACTCACAAGTATCAAGGGGCTCCCTAACAAATGGGAAATGGATCAAGCCTTTGTATCTGTGTTTACTGCATTCCAATGCACAGGGTGTGTATACCTTTTAAACTTGTTTTATTTTTTATTTATTTGAATATTTATATCCCGCACTTCACACAAACGTTCCAGGCTGGGTCACAACAATAAAAAGATAAAAACTACAAAACACTATAAAACATATAGTAAAGTATAACTTTCCATTATAAACTTAGTATGTTTTGTAAACATCTTTTAAGAGGTGAAGGGTGAACAGGGCCCTTTCTGCACTTGGCTTTATTCTGGAATGTATCTTGGGATAGCAGTCTGCTGGCCACAAGCTAATGCAGACTATGGCAGGGCTTACCTGGGACCTTCCATAGTCTGCACTAGCATGAAGATAGCAACTCCCTATTCTGGGATATATTCCAGAATAAGGCTAAGTGCAGAAAGGCCCCTGGTTTCAAAAGGATCATATCTTAGATCAGCCAAAGCTGTGGGGCTTTAAAATGTCAAGAACTCTGTTGGTATCTAATTTTCTTGTCCTAAATTGGGGAACCCCTCATCCCCCCAAAAAGTTTGAGCTTAAGAAGGATAAAGAAATCAGGGAGGTTGTTTCAAACCAGAACAACAAATGTTTAGATAGACTCAGAAAAAGAAACAGTTCCAAGCGGATGCTATCAGTTTGTTTGGTCTTCATTCAGAAGTGAGCTTGATCCAGTTCATCAGTACAAAGACTGGAGTGCAGATGGCAGCTGAACTGTACAGCATACATATCCAAAAATTTTAATGCAGTTTTGGTTTGAATTTCCATTAAGTGTCTATTTTACAGAGGGGAAGTTTATTTTAGGGGAAGGCACTCAGAATGCTTTAGGGGAAGAATTCATATAAAGTGCAAGCAAAGTTTGTAAAATGCAAATGTGAATTTCTCATACAATAAGAGCACTATGTGAAACCTAGGACACTTAGAATTCAATTGAGTAGATGTGAAACAAATACAAAACAAAATTAAAGTGATATGTCTCTCTTTAGATTCCAGTGAGCTTCTAAATAAAAAAGCATAATATCAGAATCAAAGACTATTCTGCCCTTACCTTTATCCTGTAATAAAAAGGGTCCAGAGTCCTGCTGTACACACATTACTGTGAGACAGAGAAGCCCACCCCTACAATAGATGAAGCTATGAACTGGGGCTGTGATCACACCTAAGGTTTAATCCAGCTTCAGTTCACTTTCAGAGTGAGAGAACACATCAACAAAGTAACAAACAGTTTTCTTTCAGTGTTAAATAACTCAGAAAATTCACGTTTGGGATAGTAGTGGAAAAAAAATATTGATCACTTTGCTGATGTGTTCTCTTGCTCTGAAAGTGGCCTGAAGCTGGATTAAACCATAAGTGTGACCACAGCCTGGGATAGGGTGTCAAAATGGCACCCTCTCCTGGTCCTGTTGTAATCCTCAGCAATGAGGTTTATCAATTGATCAGGAAACACCGCCAGAAGTCACCATGTGCTGAAAAGTGCCCAACCCCAAACTGCAAAGGCTTGGAACTTTTCTTCTTGACCCTGAAGGGTAAGTGCTGGCCAGCCTTTGAAGTTAGAGGCCAAGGCTGGGCTGGCATGGCTGCCTGATGTGTGGAGAGCCTTTAGCTTATGCATGGGCCAGTCCAACCTAGTGTGGGCCAGACTATGTAGCACGGGCTAGATAGATATGCCATGCAAAAATGGGTAAAGACTGTGCATTATGTCGCTGAACATGTGATACAAGACTCCTTTGATACAAGACTCCTGTGCTGCTGGAAGCATTAGGGAATTTGGAGTGTGATGCTATTGAGTTCTGTCTCTTTGCTTTGTCTGAATCAATTGAGGTGGTTCAGGTGCTTGTCTGTTGCATGTAGGTAATACTGAGCTGGATGTGGACCAATTAGTTGAGGCTGAATCTTGAGAAGACAAAGGTTAGAATCCACAGAGTGCCTTTGGACGCCTTGGGTGCACAGTGAGGGCACAGTGTTGGCAGGACACTATGCCTTCATTGATACAAGAAAGCGATGAGTGAGTGTGATGTCCATGTGGATGTGACATCCACCTCTTCTCCTGCTGGATCCAGCCTCCCTGCACGTGTGCAGACAGGCAAGGGCCCTTTGGATCCGTCCAAAATAGGGACAGATCCTCGAGAGGTCGGATCACCGAAAAACAGAATCCCCCCCCCGCCTGTTCGTGTTTAACACTTTTATGTTGCATTCACATCCAAGTTTTACTCAGCAAAATGTCAAGCTGTTGTTCTTCAGCAGTATATAACTCAGAAAATCTATCTTTGGGTTAAATAAAAGTGGCAAGAAAATGACTAGTCAGTGTGAATGCAGCCTTAAGAGTTTTAACTAGTTTTTTAAAGTAGTAGTAGTAGTAGTAGTAGTAGTAGTAGTAGTAGTAGTAGTAGTAGTAGTAGTAGTAGTAGTAGTAGTAGTAGTAGTAGTAGTAGGGCTGCTACTGTTAATGATCCTAATTTTTGTTTGTTACCCCCACTCCCTGGAAATGGAGGAAGAACGGCAAGTTAGAAATACATAATTTTTGTTGTTATAATCAAGGAATGGATAAAAGAGAATACAATTTTATGCATTTTTACAAATAAGGAAAATAAAAAAAAGAACAGATACTGGCAACACTAACTGTTGAAAAAAACTTTTAAACAACAAACAGTTACTTAAATACAGTAAATACCTTTGGAAAACCTGAGTTTAAATCTTATGGGTTTTGTATATTGTATCTACGGATGCTGAACTGCAGCAGTCCCTTGTTACTAGAATGTTTTTTTTTTTTTTTAAAGGAGGAAGAGTTGGCTTTTATACCCTGCTTTTCTCACCCATTTAAGAGGACTCAAAGCAGCTGACAAAGCTTTCTGATATTCTCCCCACAACAGACACCAGGGCTGCATCCGGACACGTTCTATACTGCGAAGGAAATGTACAGTCCCAATTGTCCCATCGTACACGATGATCAACTTTCATCGTGGTGCCACAGTATACGGCTGTTACTGTGCATTTATGTTTGTACGGGAGAAAGAACTCTTGCCATGCAGTATCTAGTTAGCTTGCATTATTATACAAATGTAGGCAGAATGATGCAAAAGGGCGAACAAGACAACGCTAAACATGGAAGTGCAGCTCAAAAATGGACTGGCTGCCTGAACCCACATGGTGGCATGCGCTGCCTCTCATCACTTGGATGCCTCCTTGCATAGGAAACTACGGAGCTGATTTTTAGTGGGAATGATCCGCTTTCCCTTTGAGGTGAGTATACAGTGATTTATTGTCAAACTGTGAATTTAAACACCTCTGTCTGGAGGCAATCCTTGTGAGGTAGGTGGGGCTGAGAGAGTTCAGAAAGAGGGTTATTACTAGCCCAGGGTCACCCAGCAGGCTTCATGGACTCAAACCAGGAGACTTACCAGATAAGAATCTGACACTCTACCCACAAGACCAAACTGGCTCACAGTCCCCTTACTAGTGACTGCAAATAATAAGGGACAACAACACCTTCTTTGAGATTTTTAAACGGGAAGATCAGAAACCTTGTGTTTCTGATCCTCTTGATGTTTGCTACTTATGGGATTCATGAGGGAATATTTGAATGCAGCCCTCACAAATAAGAAGGAATCACTATTCTCTAGAATCAGGGATCATAGTCATAAAAAGACCAAGATATAAAAAGATTATTGAAAAATAGGACAGCTACACATAAACTGAAAAATTACTTTCATCAGTCTTTACTGTGGAAAATTGTTCCATGAAGCACGCCCCAAAATAAAGGTCCTCTAAACTGTATATTGGTATAATTCTGAGAAATGATCACTGTGAAAGTTTCCCTGGGGAAATTCCCTTTTTCTTTTGCTTAGTCTTATGTAAATAGGAGCCTTGTTCTCTCAGAGCTATAAAAGAGTAATTATTATGCAGTACTGCCAGGATTTCTATCGCTGATATACCTAGCAAAGGGAAACTGAACATATATCTGGCTGCACCATGACCTATAGAAGTTTGGCATTTTGGTGTTATCTTGGCTGCATTTATACAGTTGGTTTTGGGTATTCCCTGAGGGCTTGCAGGGACCTATGGGCAAATGTCCCCCCCCCCACCAAGTCTGTTCTCAGAGGTGCCATTCATCTAGGCCATAAGAAACAAAGGTGGGTGGAGCCTTCTGTAACATCCTCTGTTACCTTGTAGAGTGACAGTGGCAGAGGAGATGAATTACCAGGGATGGTTTCTACATGCCTCTGTGTCAGCCTTTTCATCCATCAGCATGAAGCTCACATTTACATTTATGGAGTACAGATCTTTTGTTGAGGCTATGTGTTTCTCTTGGTGATATGGCATTTTTGGAGCATTGAAGGCACAGTATTTTATTATCTCACAATATTTTGTATTGGTACTCAACAATCTGGAATTTGGTCCTTGCAAATCTCTTTCTAAGAAAGAACCCTAATTTATTCCTGAGGAAGAGGCGGTCTTCTTCCAAAATGTGTACGGTAGTAAATTATTTGGTCACGACTCTCATTTGTCCGTCTTGAGCAGCTGATGACAAAACCTATACTTGCAATGCCTACAGTACTCTATGTGGTCTTTTCAAGCTGTCTAAAATTAATCACAGCTGTTCGCTACTTTGCTGTGTCCACCTGAATATAGCCATAGCTATTGTTCATAAATAATCAAGCCTGTCTGTTACTTAGACAAACTTTGGGGGCTAATTCAGTGAAAATGATTCCTTTTGAGACTTTTTCTTCTATCCTATATGTTGTATTTCTAGCCAAGGATGTAGTTAAGAAGGCTGTTTTCATTGATCTATCATGCTACAAAGGCAGCCTTCTGCACAACTTCTATACAACTGCACAAAAAGTGGAAGAACCAAACTGCCAAATTATTTATCTCCTTGCCTGGGAAAACTGTTAAATGGAACCCTAGAGGGAATAACCTATGAGTTGTATCCCTAAATTACTGTTTGCACAATGAGGAAATTGATCAGTGGAATGTTTGGTAAGAAATTCCTTTGAAGGGATAAATTAAGGTGACTCTATCTGATGAGGACTAAAGTGTAATAAATGGGAGTAATTGGATTGATTTGGATCATGATCTGGTGAGAAATGAATTTAAAAGGAAATGATTGGAAATTATCTTGCACAGGGTATAAACGGGTTGAAGAGCAGAAGAATTTGGGCAACTGGGTTGGAAAATAGAATGGCTTCTATCCCCCCTCCCCAATATTCACATTCTAAAGTTTAATCTACAGATAACAGGTTCTTATATTCAAATTATCCTGGTAATTGAAGCAACCGATTATCTGCCACATGTTCAGAATCACAGTAGTCCCATGCTATTTTTCTGTCAATATACAATATACTATTCTAAGTCTACCTGTGTGTAATCTCCAAAGTAATAGATATATGATTTGCTGCTCTACCAACTTATTTATCCTTTGTATGCAGGCTGGGCGGGGGTGGTGGTGGAGGGGAAATGGAGTGGAAACCATACAGCAGCTATTAATTGCATGATGCTAGACATAGCTTCTGTCATAGAAATATGATTATCCAGATGAATATTGGATATTTGGGAGTGCTCAGAGTGTGAAGATTCCCCATCGTATTAGAAAATTCATCAACATCTTGGGATCAGTTCATCTTGTCATTCAGGATGTGTAACAGGCCACACCTTCCTTTCTATGTACTTGTGAAAGATATGAAACCATTTGATATTATTTTTAAAATGACCCCTGGATCAGATGCAAGAAGTCTCACAATGGACAACCACCTGTATGGAAAAGCCCACCAGCAGGACATGTGCACCCAACTTTCCCTGCTCAGACTCTCCCAGTAGCTGGCCTCAGCCATACTCTCTCCTATTGCCATCAGGGCTAAAAGTCATTGACAGCTCTGACTTCTGTGAATTCGTCCAAAGTTTTTTTTCAAGCCAGCAAAGCTAGTGGCCAGTACTACATCTCTTGGTAGTGAATTCCCAAGTTTAACTATGGGTTGTATAATGTTTTTTTTTGTTCAATTCTTTTGTCCGTTCTCATTTGTTCAGGATCTAGCTTCTTTTGGGAAAGGAAGAAAATAAATTCTTTCTACCTACTTTGTCCCCCCCCCCCCATGCATAGTTTAGTACATCTCTGGCATGTTTCTATTCAGTTGTCTCCGTTCTAGACTAGAAAGCCCCAGATGTTGCAGCCTTTCCTAGTACGGAAACTCCTCCAGCCCCTTGATCTTTTTAGCTGATTTTCTCTGAACCTTTTCCAGCTCTCTTATATCCTTCCTGAGATGTGGTGACCAAAACCACACACAGTATTCCAGATACAGTTATAGCACTAATTTTAATGATAATATCTGAAAATCTTATTCTATCTTTAAGAATTTTTAAATATCTTATTCTATATTTCTCTTGTCTAGCCTTAATTGGTTTAATAAATATATAATTTTAGTTCTGTCCTTTAAATGGTAGCAGGGCCACAGCCTTCAGCCGAATCGGTCTTTCTTGATTTTGTTTGACCCTGTTTGGTCCAATGTCAAACACTGCAAGATGGAAGCTGCCATCCAAATGGGGCAGGCTGCATTTCTAAGTGGAAACCTGTTTATAACTCATGTGATTGATCAGCCAAGCACAGCTCTTCAGTTCTTGGCCATTTTCCAGGATGTGTGGTAGTTCTTGGGATAGAGATTTAATTTCTTTGCCACTTCATCTTCTCAAGGGCAACGTAAGAGGTCAAGGCATTAGATAAGGAGATGCAGAAATAACGTTGCAGTAAGAAATTAATCAGCTGACAAAATGGGGTTGATGACAGGGTTACACAAATGTTTCCAGGAAACTGGGAATGAAGAAGAAGATCTGCAAAGAATAAGAGTTTCAACAGTATGGTAAAAAGAGATCATATTCTTATTAGAAATGAGAACTTAATTAAACATTAAAATATTCACCAGGCCAGTCACTAAAGGTAGTTCAAATACAGTGCTACGTTTATCTTTCTGGGTTCAGTTCATGTTTTGAGCAGAGTTTGAAGCATTTGGTGTCTTACATATGTTTCTGGATGTTCTTGGACTCTTGGTCATGCAATTGTGTTGACCTTGCCACAACAATGTCTCTAAAATTATGTTTTGTTGCCAACTTTAAAATGAATGAAAAACAAAAGCTTGTAGTTCAATGGAATTGCTAAGGTGCCCAAAGAGGATACATTGTTTTTTCAGACTCTAGTTATTCAGTTGATAAAAATCATGTGCAACCAATCTGATGCTTAAAATCAGCATTAAAATCATCAATAAATCTTAACCTGGCATCACAGAATAGTAACTTGTGAGGAATTCATAATATCCTCTTCCAAATATAGAGGATTTTGGTCATTTTTGTACTTGAGAATACATTCTGTAGATAATTTTTTTTACAAGATACTTTGCTATCAGAAAAATAGCACTTGGGTAGCTAGCCAATCAGAGCTGCTGGGGCGTGCAGGCACACAAGGCCGCTGGCTGGCCTCGCCACTTCGGAACCTGGCGGCAATGAGGTAAAGTGCCTCACGCGTGCATGCGTACCCATGTAGGCCTGTACCCAGGGTGTGTGTGCCCAGGGTGTTTCTGTGGCCTGTAGGGGACCTGATCCGGTCCCCTGGAATCTGCAGGAACCAGGGAAGGAACACAACAGGCCTGCCTGCCCCTGGGTTGAATTCGACCCAGTGAGGACAGGTCTGGGAGCGGCGTCCTGCCCCTGCGCCAGCCTTTTCGGGCTAGGACACACGAGGACGGTTTCCCCTTTCACACGTAGGCAGGTAGGAACGCGTTCCCGCACGTTATTTACCTGCCTAAGTGCAAATGGGAATCCATCCCCACATGTCCTAGCCTCACTGCACTACAGCCATTTGGCTGTAGTGCACTACGCCTGTTACAGTGCACTTACTGCACTACGCCAATTACAGTGCAAAAAGGCCTCTGGTTGGCTTATGTCAATGTGTATTCTCAATTTTGCTATCCATCCTCTTTGCTAAATTTTATCATGAGGTTTCTCTCAAGGCCACTTGAGAGAAAGGTTGGTGGGATATAGAACAAGCTTACACAAAGAAAAATGCTTCAAACAATGGCACTTTTTAATTCAGTTCCTGTGAGTCTCAGGAGTATAAAACAAGAATCATGCTACTGGAGAATTAGGCTTCATGCCTGCAATGGGGATTGCAGTGCCTGCTGGGTTAGAAAGCTTGCTCCAGCCCCAGAGGTGGAGGGCATGATATTTTTGTGCTGTGTTACTGACTACTTCACAAACTTTGAAGCCCTAATTTGGGATGCACCAGAAATGGCAGCAGACATCAGCCATTTTTTTCATGTCTCAAAGCTGTGTGGGATTCACCAGATAGGTCACTTGTCTGGTCACCATCCAACTTGTGGGTGCAGCCTTAAATCTGTGAGACTTAAGTATTTTCCTTGAGTATTACAAAGTACAGACAGCAAGTGTGGCTCTACAGAAGGCCCAAAATGGCAAACCCCTCATGGCTACATAAACTTTCATATACTCGTATATTCTGGCGTATAAGATGACCCCCAACTTTTCCAGTTAAAATGTAGAGTTTGGGATATACTTGCTGTATAAGAAGACAACACCCCACGTATAAGATGACCTCCAACTTTTGGGAAGATTTTCCTGGGTTAAAAAGCAGTCTTATACGCCAGAATATACTGTAGCTCTTTAGAGGAATGTTACAATGGAAACAATGAAAGCCATGTCACTGTTAAAAGCATTTAAATCACTAATTCAGAATACTACATTGAAAGCAAACAAAATTCTCCCAGTGAACTTTGACTGGGTATTGACTATATATTAGCCAAAGCTTGAGTTCATGAATATATATTTAACCAAACATCAAAAACTATTTTTCGCTTTAACTACAGTTACCTAGAACTGTTACAAAATCTGAGCAGTGTCATGGTATGATTTGAGTGGTGGCAAATAAGCATTTTTCTAGAAAGGAAGCATTCCTTTACTACAAGATCATCTTTCTAATTGCTGAACACCTTTCGTAACCAATGGGAACTGTATGTATAAGAAAGATGAGCTGTTTTTACTGGCTGACCTGGTCTACCAGTAGTCCCCAGCTGAGCCAGTGAGCACGTAATTGCACTGTGTGAATGTGTCCACTGAGTGAATTTTTGTATGCAGGCTATAGCCAAGCAGCATGAAAACAGAAGAAGGTGTGTATAAAACAATTCAAAACACCACTTGTGACAGCCCTTCAATGTCAGGTGAGAGCCAGGATTTAGATTGTGATCAGAGACAGGAGGAGAAAAATCTAAAGCGCCTCTTAGGCAGCTTACAGAAGACTTCAAGGTGGAATTTGTTCACAGACCTAACTGTCCCTCCCTTGCTCATGGGCTGTGCAAGAATAAGGGCTCCCTTATTCTGTGCTGGAAGAGGTGGATTAGAGAAGGGTTAGGAACACGAGGGCCACACACTGTCTCTCTGGAGGACCTCTGAGGTCCCCCCAAATGCCCCTTTTGTTATATTGAATGCAGCTTTAGTGTAAGCAAGGTTGCATTTCCTAAGCACCTGGGAGGGGGTTGGTACATATCTTCCGCTCACCAGAACTTCTAGAAACCATGGGCGAAGGGCAGTGGGATGGTACGTGTCATTTGTTGACGTGCTGGCAAACCATGCTGGACCTACTGTCACCACTTCCCCTGCAGACTCTGGATGTTAAGGTGAACATTAGGTAGAAGATCTGCATCTTTATCCATGATGATAGAAGTAAATATGGGTTCTTCAGCAGTGCCTGAGGGCAGTTTTGATGTATTTTGAGCTGTTCTGTGCATTCCTAAACAGGGTATGTTTTTATACGATGTTATACAGAAATTGAACGTGCATGTAATGCTTCTTGTTCTATAATATAATGGCTCCCTTGCTTTAATTTTATATTTGGCTCCATATAGCATTATCTTTTTAGAAATGAAATTATTTTTAAAACTATCTTTTAAAACATGTTACTTCATAAAAGGGTGTTCAGCGAAACTGAGTGTGCATTATTCATTCATGCACAATTGGAATTCACAATCTGGTTTGGAAGGACATGATAAGAATATAAGACCTTCCTTCCTTCCTTCCTTCCTTCCTTCCTTCCTTCCTTCCTTCCTTCCTTCCTTCCTTCCTTCCTTCCTTCCTTCCTTCCTTCCTTCCTCTCCCATGAGTTTAGAGAGAGCTTTGGGAATGGATGAGTAATGCCTCCAGAGTTAATAATCAACATCAAGCTACTGGGTGAAGTCATCAGGAGGTTTGGGATGAGGTGCCATCAGTGTGCAGATGACATGCAGCTCTATCACTTCATTCCACATGAATGAAGAGAAGCAGTTCTGGTGCTTGACTTTTGCCTGGAGCAGTAGTGGGCTGGATACAGACCAACAAATTAGAGCTGAATCCAGACAAGAGATATTGTGTGTCATGGATATCCTGTTATTGATGGGGTAGCACTTCCTTAGAACATAAGAGGAACCCTGCTGGATCAGGCCACAGCCCATCTAGTCCAGCAATTACCCATGGGAGTCTCAAGCGGAGACAAGGGCAAACCTTCTCCTCCTCTCGAATCCCAGCAAATGGCCTTA
>MTQE01001134.1:55588887-55623207 GCA_014337955.1 Aspidoscelis marmoratus | reverse complement strand
ACCTTCTCCTCCTCTCGAATCCCAGCAAATGGCCTTAGAAGCATCCTGCTTTCCCCCCTATCCTGAAAGATGTAGTTAGGCATCCATTCTGTCATCCATAAACTTGTCTAACCCTTCCTTAAAGCCATCAAGACTAGTAGCTGCCACCACCTCCTCCAGCAGCAAATTCCATAAACTGGTGAGCCTCTGGGTGAAGAAATACTTCCCCTTGTCTGATCCAACTCTCCTATCCATCAGCTTCATAGAATGCCCCCTGGTTCTAGTGCTGTGTGATAGAGAAAAGAAAATTTCTCTGTCCACCTTTTCTATACCGTGCATGATTTTATATACTTCAATCAGGTCCCCTCTTAAACACCGTCTTTCCAGACTGAAGTGGCCTAGATGCTGCAGTCTGATTTCATAAGGGAGGTGTTCCAGCCCCTTAATCATACTGGTTTCCCTTTTCTACACCTTTTCCAGTTCCACAGATTATTAAAGGACAGGTTATTAAAGACCAGATATGTCTAATTGCAGTTCTGAGTTGCTCACCAGCTACAGCCCTATCCAGATAGAGATAATCTTTTCATAGTGGTCCATGCTTTGGTAACTTCCATGTTAGACTACACTCTATGTGAGGTTGACCTTGAAGGTGATTCAGAAGCTGCAACTATTGGAGAATGTAGCATGAAGGCTGCTCATGGGAACATATCACACCAGTCTTCAAGGAACAGCTAATTCACTACCAAGCCCAATTTACAGTTTTAACTCTGATCAAATGTCTAAAGGAGCACTTTCTCCCATACAGATCTACATGTGTATTAAGATCTATTGGAGAAGACCTCTTGATAGTCTCTTCACCTTTGGGTGTTAAAGGGGCAGAATCCGTGAGAGGGTCTTCTCAGTGATAGACCCCAGGTTGTGGAATAACTTCCTTTTGGAGGTGCATCAAATAGCATCCTCAACACCTTTTGCTGGATGGTGGAGATGTACATTTTCACCCATGCCTTTGGATGAAGAGTCATTTTCCTTACCCAGCTACTGTGCTTTTAAAATTGTAATTGTTTGTAATTGTGTTTAAATTGTTGTACCACATTCCACACACATGCTGAGACCCTGGTGTGGATTCCTGATATTATGGGTGATTGTGTAAGGAAGTTTATGGTACACTTGCTAGTCCATTATACCGGCTAGTGCAGAATCACCCTATGCTTCTTCATTCCCAGCTTGTGACAATGTTTTCAGTTAATTAATGTCCAGGAGTGTGATACCCCCACCGTGAAAGATCAAAACTCTCTGGTTTCCTTATGGCAATTTCAGGGAAGACTGTGTCATAAGGCTGTTTCTTGAAGGTTCACCCACAATTGTTTTGAACAAGTGAGAGGTCTACAGTTGGTTTTTATAAGAACTGTGGTTAATTATGAACAGGTGTCTGGTTTTTCTTGTACTTCTTTTCCCTCTTGATCCATTTTTCTCTTGTTTGTCATATCCTTGATTGTAAGGGAAGTCTTTCCATCTGAAGAGACAGATTTCTATGCTACAAAGAAACAAACACACCTCAGCCACCACTAACACATAAGGGGTTTGCTTCCTTCTTAGTCCATGTTTTTTTCAGGATTTAGCCTAATAAAATAGTTCCATGGGATTAAGTCAAATAATACAATTGCTATGGTACTCAGTAATTCACAACTATATGAGTTGTTCTTATCTGCATAATCTGTTCTAAGCACACAATATAGGCTCCACTGGTGCAGAATATCTATATAGAGTACAGTTGAAGGTCATTACCAGACAGTCAGCACATTTGCATGTATTTTTTCATTCATTTGAGCTGGGTACTAGTATTTGTCCTTTATGTGATACAGAGCACCTACAAAATGCACACTCAAGAAATCGAGAATATTAAAATTATGGTGCTTTTGGACAAATCAGTAGACATTTTGAAGTAAGAAAATTAATGGGAAATGTAATGAAAAATGTTGGACAACTAGCACCTGGTGATTATAGCATGTAGGGTTTGCACCCGTTTTGTCCATTGAAAAAAATGCTCCAGATACAGGTCATCTGGGCATAAGGTAAACAACATTTCTTGCAATCCAGCAGGTTACATCTCTGTGGACGTTTTTTTGATGGGTAGACAGAGACACTTCTTGTACCTTCTATCAAACATCTGCACTGCGGAGGAAAAATGCTACATGATAATGGTGGCAATTACATCCAGCACACCTGCAGAAATGATGGCAAGGGCTCTTTTGTACCCTTCCTACTTTGCTTTTACAAAGAAGTTTTGTTCTGCTCTTTCTGTAAACGTCAGAGTGTGAGCATGAGAAGCTTCTTGTGTTTGAATGTTCTAAAGTTATTTGCAAGAAGAAGGGATCTTTTAGGATGCAGTTCCACTTGTAACAGTGAAAGTGGCTCCACTGATGATGGGGACATGCAGCTGTGGATTGACTAGTATACAGAAGAATGGATATTCATAGTTTTTTATCTGAGGAAAAAACCCTCCAGCTGAAGTAAGGGCTGCTGAGATGAGGGTCATTCTCAAATACAGGAGATGTAATCTGTTGGATTGCAAGAAAATGTTGTTTACCTTGTGTCCAGATGACCTATATATTAAGCTTCCTTGCAGTAACTTAACCTAGGGTTAAGCTACTGCAAGGAAGCTTATTCTGGTGTTGTAACAGAATCACCTATTTCTTTGAAAATCAAGAGTCTCTTCCAGGGGCTATAGGAGATGGTACACCTCTGAAGACCAGCAAGCAGAGTAAGCTATGTACTCTTGTCCTACTGTTTGCTCTATTGGTTAGGGATTCCGCACTTCTCCATGAAGCCAGCTGGGTGACTTTGGGTGTGTCACAGCTCTCTTCTGACCTCTCAGAGCCCCACCTACCTCACAGGGTGTTCTATTGTGGGAAGAAGAATAGAAAGCTTTGTCAGCCACTTTGAGTCCCCTTAAATGGGTGAGAAAAGCCAAGCCGACTTCCTCCTCCTCCTCCTCCTCCTCCTACTGGTGGGCTCCCTGTTGAACTGGTGGACCACTGTGAGAAAAGACTGCTGGACTTATATTGGCTATGGTCCATTCCACTAGGATGCTGGACTAGATGACTGTGACAGCCCCATCTAGCAGGGCTCCATCTCTTAGGTTCTTTTATCAGCAAATAAATAAATTATAGAATAAAGTGATGTGTGGGTGTGGCCTCAGAGACTGTGAGTGGCTCAAGGTCATCAGAGGGTTTACATGCCTGAGTGGGGGTTCCCACTCAGGAGCTCTTAAGTTTTAGCTTGGTGGTCTAGCTGCTAGAGTAGAGTGGCTCAGTAATTTTTGATAACCAAAAAGAATTCATTGCCCTTACTTCAATGTACTGCAGTGTTCATTTTTTCTTAAACATGTACAGTATATAGGGAAATTAAAAAAACAAGAGCATCTAGGTGAGTCTTTCCTGATGCTGTTCCACAGGGTCCAAGAGGTTCATATAGCAATTTCATGTGCTCTTTGCTTCCCTTTCACATTTTCTTCCTTTAGCTTTCCCTTTAACAGCATTTCCAGCTGTATGATACACAGCCATGTGTTTACACATATGCAGCATTTTACATAACATTGTGCGTTCTCGATGCCTTACTACCTTGTTTTTCTACTGCATTTTGAAAAATAGAGGACACACAAAACAATTGTTAAAAGAACTAGCATTTTTCAAAGGAGGAAGTCCTGGAATTTGCAGGATGAGAGGAAAATCTACAACAATCCCTTCTATCTAGTTTAACCACCTACACAATTGCAAAGGTCTTTTAAACTCTGTTCCCAAAGCTGAACTTGCAGCAACCCAGAGATGGAGATCTCAGACTGACTGGCAGCAGCAGCTGGTCAAACTCCCTGGTGCTGGCAGCTGATCTGGAGACACATTGTTTGCCTGAGATCATTTGCACTGAGCTGAGTTTCCGTCCATTGTTTCAGAAAGGGATACAATGAGGTGTGTGATAGCAGAAAATCAGCTGAGTTACATATTAGCTGCACTCAGTATACTTGACTGATATTTAGCTTAAATACCATGTGAGCTTTTTCCTCCTGCTACGCTGGCTGACAAAATATAATTCTTGGAATACAAGACTAGATAACTTTTATTCTTTTTAAAGTACCCATAGGCCCTTTCTGCAATTTATTGATTTAAATTGTACACATTCTGGGCCTCTCACTCTTTCTGCACTGGTCCTTATTTGGGATTATATCCTGGAAAGGGACCTACCATCCACATGCAAGTGCAGACGATGACAGATCCCAGGCAGGGCTTGTTATAGTCTGTATGAGCATGTGGATGGCTAGGCCCTATTCTGGCCTATAATCCAGAATAAGCAGCAGTGCAGAAAAAGCCTCCATATTCACAGATCAATGTGGATCAAGGAGGTTCAACCTCCTGCTGTTTCAGCTCTGTCTACATTAGACAGAACCTGATCCAGTTTAAGGAAGCCATTGATCGAAATCTCTGGTGGTACACCTACCTCACAGGGTGTCTTTTGGGAGAAGAATAGAAAACTTTGTCAGCCGCTTTGAGTCCCTTTGAATGGGTGAGAAAAGCGGGGTATAAAAGCCGATTCTTCTTCTTGATTAAAACTTTTTCTCTTCTTTCCTTTAAAAACAACCCCAGTGTGACCACTATATTATGAAGAGTGTACCATCTAATTCAGAGCAGCATATATTTATAAAATTTAAAATTCAGGTTACTTGCTTTAAAACTTGTTGCGTTGGAAACTTTTGCCACAGATGCCTATGGGAAGGGGGAAGAGTTTTATTTTTTTAAATCTTTATTTCAGTGGTAAAGAGGGCCCAACTTAAGTGTCATCCATTGATGCACAACTAGACTTGGACTGGCTTATATGCATGAAATTGTAGGCCCCTGTTCTTGCCCTTCTTTCAATTTTTCCATTAAAAAGGGGGCTGATAGGAGCCCTTCATGTGCTTTTTCCTAGACATCTGGCAGCCATATTTCTGGAGGCAGTTTTTAAAAAATATGCCCAGTTGCTCCGAAGCCTTTCATTTAAAAGGGTATCACAGGACCTCACCATAACTACATGAGCACCTTGCTTAAAGGCTTAAAATAAAAAACTAAGAAAGAATAGCAGCCCTCAACCACTTTGTACTTTTTACTGCAGAAGTGTTGTGAGGGGGAAGCAAGGCTGAGAACAGAGGGCCCCAAGTGGCAAGGTGGGAACTGAATTCTTTGTACTTGGTCATGGTCCTATACATTCCAATCTGTGTTCATGAGGCTGTTCAGAGAAAACAAAAAGGGCACCTCAGAGAGAAAGTTGAACAGCCCTCATGTTCCCAAGCCTTCTCTAATTCACCTTTTCTAGCAAAGAATGTTCAGGAGAGTGCGAAGGTGTGAACAATCCCACCTCAAAGCCTTCTCTGAAGCATCTCAAGCTGTGATTTAATCCAGCTTCAGTCCACTTTCAGAGTGAGAGAATTCATCAGCAAAGCTATTTTCTTTCAGTGTTAAATAACTCAGAAAATTCACCTTTGGGACAGATAACGTGGAAAGAAAATTACTGGTCACGTTGCTGCTTATTTCACAGCAGCAATGTACATACTATATGTTTTCACTGTAAATTTCTATCAAGAACAAATCAAATAACATACAATACGTATACAATATCTGTTTTATCACACACACACCCCATTAAAACTTTTTAAAAATGCTTATGACAGACTATCAACACATTTATTTTAAAAAATGTCACATACTGGCACCAACCTAACTTCCAAAATTATGAAATACACTAATTAAGACAGGTCTGATTCTCCTTCACAGGCCTCTTTCCTCTCATGCTGAAGTCAGCAACATGGGTCCTTAAAATTAATCTCTGTAACTAGCAGCTGAGATATTTAGGATGATTGGGAAGGATTTTGTGCAATGAAACATCTATGCAAGCTTATACTGCACCTTGCAATAGATACATAAAGCGGAGAAGTAAAACAAGGCTCCTAGGCAAAGTTAATTAACTGTACTGTCATACTCTTGAGGGAAAAATGGGGAAAGTAAAGATAGGGTAAATTTTAACCAGAACTGTCTTAGAGTCTTCCAAATCAGGGAAGCCTTTCTGATCTCCTTCTACTTGGCATTCCAAATTGGAGATCCTTGGGATTGAACCTGGAACATTCCCTATGCCAAGCATTGGTTTTATTCCCTCATTACAGAACATTGATGTTGCTGGTTAGAGATAATCTGGCTGCAGTGATCCATGTGATATATGGACTAAGATGTATTCTGTGTGAAAATTACTCTTGAAGAGAGTCCAGAACTCTGGGTGTTGTACTGCCAGGGAGGGTGGAATGGAGGAAGGGTTATGTTCTAAGACAGTGGTTCCCAAAGTCGTCTGGGCTACGACCCATCTAATATAAGTTTACCAACTCGGGACCCACCTCTAGAAAATTTAACCGTTACCAATATGAATAAAGGACTTTTCAAATAACAAACAAAGTTTAATACAATTTTTTTATTACTTAATTCTACAGGCAGGGCCCACTCAATATTCGCTCGCGACCCACCAGTGGGTCCCAACCCATAGTTTGGGAAACCCTGTTCTAAGAATACTTTACATATTTTACCTTTTTATTAATGTGTGACCTGCCTGAGGGAATGTCTGGTGAAGGGTGGGATATAAATTTTTAAATGATAGATAGATAGATAGATAGATAGATAGATAGATAGATAGATAGATAGATAGATAGATAGATAGATAGATAGATAGATAGATAGATAGAGTCATCTTTGTAGTTTTATCAACCACAAAATTTGAATGGTAGTAACAAGTGAGAGGGGATTTTGTGTAGTGACTTCCATCTTATGGAATACCTTCCCCTCTGAGAAATGCCAGATGACAACATTAGAAGCTTTTGGTGCCTGGCTAAGATGTACTGTTTCTCCCAGGTCTTTGGTTAATAAAGATCCCTCTGGATGCTGTTGGCAGTTTTAAGTGGGTGGTGGTGGTGGTCAATGGTCTGTTTGAAATTGCTGTTTTTCAGCAGCTGTGTTTCAGCTGTTAAGATTTTATTTGGTTTTGTTTTTTGTTTTTATGTTAAGAATTGTCCTGAGACTTTTGAATGAAGAGCAGGATAGGAATTTAAAAATTAAATAAGTAAAATAAAAGGTGTCACAGGCTGATGGAGTCATCAAATCTCACTTATCCTTGGTCATTCTACAGATTCTGCTGCAAGACTCTATACCCAGCCAAAGTGATACACTAAAACTGGCACAAGGCTAGGCTGTTGTTGCTTTCAAAATGATTGTGCTCTCTTGAAAATCTCTAATTCATTGTCATGCTACTTAATCCCCGACCCTTTGTGAAAATGTTTCTTTTGCATTTAATTAAAATGACTCTCCCGGAGGATGTGCTCCAGTGTCATTCACTGCTTTTGTTTTTCCATACAGTAAGAAACTGCAAGTCCTCCACTCTTGCCAAAGAATCTAACCACTTTTTGGTGGCTGGCTGCCTCCAAACAGCAAGAGGAAAATGCGGAATCTTGTTTAGATCCTGCAATTGCTTTTCACTGTCCCTGCCAGGTGGCAGGGTGATATTGCAGGTCAAGCCTGGATCCTTACCATCTGATGGCACAAAATTCCTGGAACTGTGCAAGTACCCACTCCTGTGCCTGCATAGTGGGTATTTTCAGCTGGGCATTGATCTCACATTGGCACCATGGGCATTTAAAGCAGGAAGAATCCTGGGATCAAGAACTAGATACGGTATGTAATATTGCTATGCAGGATTCCTTCTCCCACAATAGTGCTATCTTGGGATTTTAGCACTATATCCCAGCACTATGTCAGGATTGCAACAGATACATGTGGCAATCCCAATATAGTTCTCGCCCTGGGATAATTCCAGGTTTTAGACCCAACCTAGATATAACCTGATATTTGTCCTGTCTTTTCCTGGACTAATTCACTTGCATTCTGCTCCTCCTCATCACAACAAACCACAAATGAAAACAAATCACACCGGGGCTAACATTTTTACTTTATGTAATAGTGAAGAGATGTGCAGTGACACCTTGCCAAAATAATAAAGCAGATTTTCTTCTCAAGACAGGCAAAAGTCTCTTAAGGATAGACTTTCCCACCCATCATTCAGATTAATTAGGACTACCAAAATTCAGTGCCATACTATATAAAGAGGGTGGTAGAAAACTCAGAATGCTTTCATACAGGTCAAATAACTCTTAAATGGGATAGCTGTGGAATTTTGATGAATGAATACAGTTTCTCTGCAAACTGATCATACACACATTGCTGATCATGTTGCAACGCATGTGGCGATTGAATGCCTGATAAATAATCTCTTTTCCCTAATGTACTGAAGGAAGGTGCTTTGGGAACTCCCTTTCTCCAACTTTCTAGCAGAACGATAGGATATAAGGCAATAAGGTAACATGTCTAAAAATTGAATTAAATTGAGAAATTTGCAGTAGAAAACCCAGAAAAAGTACTGTAGTTGCTCACTGGGATGGCCAGAGACACCTATTGCTGAACATGATGTTTGACTAAGGCTGAGCTCAAATGGGAATAAACATTCCACAGGCAACCACTCCGATGGCATGTGACTCCCATAGTCATGGATGCCAGTCACCCGTACTGCAGTTACAGTACTGCAGCAGCAGTAGCAGGGTTACCAGCCCATCCTAGCCTGGCTTAAGGGTGACTTGGTTAGTATACAATGGCCACATCCAACAGAAGTGCAAAACAAATTGAAGTTATTTGAAAGTTGTTTTAAAAACTCATTTCAATCACGTTTTAGGTCTAATTTGGAATTAAAAATGCTTTTTAAAAAAACCTCGTTCTCTCATTGGTTTTTCATATTATGGAACATGGCATCTTTTTGCATAGCTTGTCTGAACTGGGTGCTGATCTGAGAACCTTGGTCTGCAGTAGTGTATTCTTATTTATACAGAGAATTCTAGAGGGGAAATTATATCTTCACTCCTGGGCCAGATACCCTTCTGTGTCCAACATGAAACCACTGGATGTGTTCATTCTTGGATATGGCCTGAGGCATCACCAATATTTTGTTACGTTCTGTTACTCTTTCTCATCAAATTCAAGAGAGGCAGCAGGAATTCTGAATCACTTCCTTGATTTTGGGAATGAACTGGAGGAAGGCCAATAAATTGCACTCTATCCAGAAGAGGGGCAAAGTGCGGCAGGTGAAGGAACTGTTTGATTAAGGCAACCATCTTGAGTAGATACATAATCCTATTGCACTTTGGCAGTCATGGAGGGGGGTGTTTAAACAGTTGATGCCCAAATTGGCTTAGGGCTGCTGGTCTTATGATTGATACTACAACCATTTGTGACCAATGGCCATGCTGCACAACCTCACTTGATCTAGAGTTTGCATCCAAATGGCTATGTGATCTGAATTGAAGCAACAGAATGCTATGAGTAGTGGAAATTTCATTCTCCCATAAGTACATCGTTTCCCAAGCATCAGGGTGACATTGGTGACTTCAGCATAGATTGAGGTCATGGTCATGGTCAGGAGCCCACACTTGCATAGTTCAACTCAAACAGGATGGATGACTATCAGAGACCGGACCATTCTCAGGGACAGCATGATTCCCTGACTCTTTGGGGCTCTTGTAGTTTCTAATGTACCCTTTCAGTACACTCTTGCAGTAATTCACAAGACATTGTCTGCTTTACAGAGGTTGTGCTTTATTGACATGGCTTCATTAATCAAAGGCCTGAAATTAAAAATTACTGCCCTAAAGATGCCTACATATGGTTGTCAATTGATCATCCTTGGTCAGAAAAGGTTTGACTGGCAGCAGTGAGAAGAGGTATCTTTCAAATATCTGGTGACAATTACAGATGACAGTGGTGTTCACAGTCACTGATGACACCAGGGCTGCATCCCCATAGGAGCTAAAATCCAGACTGGATTCGGACTCAGGAACAATAGTTCCCATTGAATTGAACAGAAGTCCAGATCTGGGAAACCTCGTTCCCATGCCAGTTCTTTTCTCCTGGATTTTCTGGAGAAATCCAGGGGGGGAAAAAACTGCTGATCAACTGAGGACTTTAAAGTCCAGTCTGGATTTTACTGCATAACTCTTCCTGCCTGCCTGCCCTCCCTCTTCTCAGCTTCTTCTTGCAAGGAAAAACCCCAGGGAGGGATTCCTTATCCTGCACCACCCCCCAGGAAAGAGGAGAGCCAGCAAGTGTCCCAGCAAGTGAGTGAGTGGCGGGGGGAGGGGCAGGGAGGCCGCCCCTCAGATATGGTGGCGTCGGGTGGCAGGCAGGGCCCCCGGGGAGGGATCCCTTATCCTTCCCCCCCTCCCCCCAGGAAAGAGGAGAGATGGCGAGTGAGCAAGCAGGCAAGCGGGGAGGAAAGGCAGCCCCTCGGATGCAGTGTTGGGCAGCAGGCAGCGGGGAGGGAAAAGGCAGGAAGGCAGGATCAGAGAGGAGGAGGAAGAGGCTGCAGCAGCTCCTGTCCTCCAAAAGCGCCCTGCCACACCATTTGCAGGTGTACTTGTACGCACCTGTGGGTTCTGTGTGGGAATAGCTCAATGTGTGCTCGGTGCTGTTCCCGGCCTCCAACCCTAACCCACAGCAGAACCTGGGTTACTCCAGACCAGAGTAATTCAGGTTTGAAATAGGTGGGAATGCGGCCCAGTATTCATAGTCACATATAAGGACCAGTTAAAAGTTGCATAAACTGGGGCTCTGCACATTAAGATACATTTTAAAACCTATTTACAGCCACTCATCAAAAACAAAAGAAAACCACCAGAAGACCTTCAGAACATTGTCAGTTTCCACGGCTTGCTTGCTGCTTTATCTCCTCCATGCTCTCTTCCCCTTCTCTCAAGACTGTCGTACACCAAATCAATTTATCTAAACTACCTACACAAGATATGGGGAGCTTGTGATCTTCCATATTGTATTTCAGCTGAATTTGCAATCTGCAAGGTGGAGTCTACCACCATCTGGAGAGCTACGTGATCTCCAGCGATTCTCCAGTCCCGGCCTGCATAGACTGAGAGCAAATCTACAGGGTTTCAGATTAGAATCTCTCTGAGTCTTACCTTGAGACGTCTGGGTATTGCACCTGGGGTCTGTTTTATGTAAAGCACGAGGGCTAACACCGAGTTAAACACGTGACACCTCTGATCTCTCTAGCTTTAATCCAAATATAAGCTTTCTGATGGAAATGTTCTGATTCCAGAGAGTTCAGAGTAGAGTTAGGCTGAAATGGCAGTGCTGAAGTGCCCACCTTCTAACTATCACACATGTACTAGCAGAAAATCTGGGGTTCTAATATGAAACCCTGCTTTCGGTGACTTTGGGTCTGATGACTCCTGAGAAACTATATGGGGTCATATAGCTGCTCTAGAATAAATATACTTTCTGGCAGGATAAAAATAACAGCCTAGAGTCTCCTTTACCAGTGTATGGGTGGTGAAAGATGCATGCAAAGCAGTTTTAGTGGGAGCCTTTTGTTATAAGACAAAGCAGGCATTTTTCTTTTCTCCTCACTTATTTTCAACCTTGAGAATGAACCAATATTCTCTCCCCACCCCCTGGGTTGAGGATGACGATTTCTCTTGACTCCATTCCAAGAATGCTGTCTTCTCTTTATTGATGGAGATTGTGCTGTTCATTCTTATCGGAGGAATAGGTTTCAGCAATGCACTTGCTCCATTAGCTCTGATACACCGTGGGGAATAAAGCTGCCCATCTCCTTCACTGCAATTGCCGGCAATGGAGCGCTACCCTGGTTGCTGCCAACTCCGTGATGTCATCTTCGACTGCAATGCGACCTCCCCTCCTGGCCTTGTGCAAAATTCCCTTAATGAGGCGTCTGTGCTTCTGGCTGCTTCCCTGTTGGCACTCAGGAAAGCAAAGGGCGTGCTGCACAAATCCATCTTTGCAGGCATTCATCTTTATTGTTGCATACTGACCCAAAGTACCTCTCTCCCTCTGATGAGACTGATTGAAATTCAATGGAAGAAAAAAAAAATGCCAAGAGAACAATTTGTCCTTAACTAAACACACCCTTTTTCTTCTTTTTCCCTCCCCACTCCATGCAGGGGCTGCTGTTAATTTGCTTCCAAAATTCTCCTTCTGGCAAGGAGAAAAGATTGGAAGTTTGAATTTCTAAAATACTAGCTGAATCTGCTCTTGAATCAATCTAGCGATTGGATTCTTCCCTGTCCCTGGCCATTGGATCTGTCATACTGCATCTACAGCTGTAGGCGTAGCATACTATAAGCAAGCTGAAGGAACAAAAATCAGGGAAATAAGCTGTGATCTCTGTCACAGGTATATTTTCTTTCTAGGCAAGAAAAATATTTTGTCTTTTGTTTTGGTGAACTGTGGGTGCTGTTTTATTTTGAAATCCACTGAGGTGATCAGACAGGGCTTCTTCTGGTGTTTACATCAATTAGTTGATTGCTTGCTGTCTATCTACGTGTCTCTCTATAATTATTCTCTCAACAGTCGTATAAACAGATTTGGCCAAGACAATGCATTTTCCGAAGCCAGATTAAGCACACCTTGTCTGAGCAAGGATCTGTATCTATCTGCATCCTATAATCAAATCTGTGATTTTGTCACTTTTAAAAGTCACCGACACAAATCTTTGGGAAGTTCCAAATTTCCATCAGAATTACAAGTCAGAGAGATGGAATCCTCACAGGGCAAAATGCTTCAACACTGTGTTTTCAACGTGACCCTCTGGTAATTCATAAACATTTCTGAGAGTTAATCTATCATTCTAACTAAAGGGCATATTTCCCACCCACCCTTTACTTCAAGTTACAAGCCAGTATGGTTGACACATGCAGCTCCAATTGTGGAAGTCTTGAAGCTGAGATGAAGTTATCTCTGCAGTCAGTGGGAAGTCTTGCTAATGGCAGCTGCATTTGGATAAGATCTTTAGCACTGGGAAATGTCTTTCCTTATGAAGAGTTTTGCTTGATCAGCAAAAGTCTATGTGGCACAAAAATGCTTTTATCCATTTGGTCATGTGAAGTTATTCAGTTTTTTGTGCGGGTCACACATGCAGATTTTGGAACTGCCTGTATGAAACCCTTACCAAATTGCACATTTTTCATTTTTGTTGATTTAATCTGATTACAGTATTTCCCACCTGCTCTTCCCTCCTCTGGGTATTGATTCTGAAATTTCCAAATTCCAATTTTATCTGAGAGGGCAATTCAATGGAATCTTTTAACTGATTGTTCCCCCTTGTTGTTTTCACATATATTTGAAGATTTTCTTCCACTTTTCTTTTGTACTTTCTTTAATCTTCAGTCCTTCAAATTTTCTCCTCCTTTCTGTGCAGAACTCAGATTTAATCTGTTCTGATGTATAATAATACCATTTTAATTGACTGCTACAGTCTTTCCATCCTTTGACCAAAACCACTAAAGCCACCAAAATAAACGTTTATATTAATATACATCCTTTCTTCTACAAGAAGGGTGGGATATACATTTCTTAAATAAACAAACAAACAGAATGCATATTTCTTTAGTCACATTACAAGATTTACCCAACTTTTTACTGAACTCCCCTTCAATAACCCATCTCGATTTAATCTGATATGTAAAAATATCATCTGAAGTCAATGCCTCTGAATGACCAGCCGCTTATTCTATGGTTCCTCAGACTTACCTGCAGATATAGAATGATAATTCACTTTTTAATCTCAATTACAGTTGGTTGGACAGAACATGGAGAGATAGACGTACCAAGACAAATCTGTATGAGAACACCAGCCCTCCATATTTGCAAATGACATCATAATTGAACTGTAGGCCTTTCATACCTTGCAATCATTACCACCTTCATCACAGGTGAAAGTTTTGCCTTCATCTTCTGCCTGTGAACACCCAGAAGCAATTGGTGCACCACTGTGTGAGACAGGATGCTGGGCTAGATAGGCTGTGGCAGCCATCTATGTATAGGAATGTATTTGTCAGTCCACAGTGCCACAGTATCTTCACAATAGTAAGACCTTCTGATGGACCAATCAAAATGTGAAACCTAAAGAATCCTTGAAATCTCCTGTTTACTTCACTGTATTTCCCCCCTTAATTAGTGCCTCAAATCAGTATTCTGACAGGCACTGTGTGTAGAACACAGCAATGACCTTCTGAGAGGCCTTGGGGTCCACAAGCTGCAGACAGAGAGAGCAAGGGTTGACACTTTTGGCATTGAAGTCACAGTGAAGTAGATTTGAGATTGGAACAGCAGTTGGATTGATTATTTATTTTATTATCATTCACTGAGGTTTTGGTATGAAAAACAAGACACTAAAACATTTAAACGATAAGAAACAAAATAACAGCGTACTAAAACTATATGAATGGAAGCAATAAAACAATGTGTAATGTGCTATTGAATCAAAGTATTCTGAAGAAAAACGCATCAGTTTATGGTCTAAGAAAACCTCAAAATAACATATTTGTTCATCAGCTGCATAACTGTGGTGGAGACAATAGGAACACCTAATTCAGGTGGAACTGACTTTTGAAGCTTCTGTAATATATTTACAGGCAATAAGAAGATATTAATTAATGTTTCAGTATGGGATACTTTAATGAGTTTTCAAGATTTATTATTATAGCTACTGTACTGAATTAGTAGGCCTTTTCAAATACAGTAGCAAGGCTGGACAGTCAACAATAAAAGGATGTAGAATAGATGTGGACAAATGACTTCCTTTCAGATGTGGCTGACCTGCACCACTCAAGAGGTGTAGGCCAGGCAATGGCACAGAATGTGAAACTGTTAGCCACCCCTGGTGTGGGTAGACAAGGGATGTTCATTGGCTCCATGCCTGCCACTGGATGGTCCACAGCTCCACTTCCAAACATCACGTGCTTAAAGCAGGCTTCCAGTCACTGTGGACGGTATGTGTCCTTCTAACTTTCTGCTGTACACTTTGGGCCTTGGGTGTTCCTGAGCTAATAACAGAGCTATGAGCAATGGGAACAGGAACAACCTTGGAGGGCAACAATGTAGCTTCACAAGAGTATAAGACAAAATGTCTTTTGATTGCTCTTCGTGGTGATCAGTCCAAGAGTCAATTCTATTCGACAGCTTTAACCTGTACATATATTTACTTCCTAAGTACATAAAACAAAGCAGTCTTTGAAATTGCTTCATGTTGGGGCAAGCAGCGTTTAGGAAGAATGGGTACCTAGCCCTGATTAATATAACATTAGTAATGATGATGACAAGACAGTGCTGCAGATAGCAAACAATGTCACCAAAGGAACTTCAGGCTTGTCTGTCAATTAGGCTTGTACAAGCACCCACTTGGACCTATTTGAAGGGCTCTGAAAAGGTTCAGGACTGCTAGGTGAAGCACCTAGCAAGTCTGTGCTCTCCTTGGCACTGTGGGACTATTAAGGAGCAGGTAAGCACTGAGAAAGCTGCAAGGGAACTCACCTGTTCTTTAACAACATGGATGCCACCACTCCTTCTGCCTGTGTGGGCAGGACAGCATTACTCTTGGGCAGGCATCATGACGTTCAGTCTAGCCTCTCACGACATTTGCATAAGTGTGATGCCAGCACACCCACAGACTGGGGAAAATGGCAGCTTCTCTGTGGTTAAGGGACAAGTGAGTTCTATTGCAGTTTTCACTTGTTCCCTAATAGCCTTTTGGTGCTGAGGGGTGCCCAGGCTTGCCAAGTACTTGGCCTCTTTTATAGCCCTCCAAACACATTTGATCACCTATTTGTACGAGACTCCTCTCAGTCCTGAGAGACTCAGATACTGCTAACAGACTATTGCAAAGTAGCAGGTTCTAAACTGGAGCATTCTAGCCGGACAGAATGAGTTTCTCTTCATAGACACCAGCTGATTGACTGTGAATATTATTTGAGACTGTGAGAGTTTTACTGGAAAAGGATCATAGTGGAATCTTGGCAGGTGACTACATGTCCTATGGGATTTGTGCTATAAAATGTCTAGCTGCTTTGATATGGGGTAGGACCACAGGAAAAGATGCTGAAAGCACACAATGGATTGATCTGTATGGCAGTCAGGAGGATCCAAGAATACCTCCTGCTTGGCAATGACACCAGTCATCTCTATAAGACGCAAACATGGCTGTACAGCTCCTCCAAGTATGAAGATGGGGCTTTGTTTTCTCTCATCTGCTATCGTAAGTGATGGATGTCCATGGTTTGATGTGTCACTTTTTGCTTTGTCCATTCTTACAATGTTACCTTGCCCCAAAGTCATGAGAAAAAAATAGAAAAGTAATGGTGATCTGAATATGAAAAGACTGAAATCCTTTCTTGCCCTGCCCTGCCCTGCAACGTGCACCACCATCCATGGTAAATCACAAACTATTAAGCAGGAAGCTAAATAGATGTAATCCAGGGATGGGATGCGCTAAGCACAGAGAGCACTTACAGCTCTACATAATCATTTCCAGTGTAGTGCATTTATCATTGCCCTTAGCATTAATACATCTCATAAGGAAAAGCCCCTCATGTCCTGACCTCAACAGGTCTCAATGGCTTGTTCACTGCCCCGGTGCCCTTTCCCTCTTTTTAAAGTCATCTCTAATTGTTTTCTTGGTTTTCACAGATTTTAGCCATTTACCCACTGATCTGCTTCTGTCAAGGCGAAGGTGATTCAGGATACAGATGTGAAGACGGGAGTCCTACTCCTTATTTATGTTGAAACTCTAATTTCAATGTGTTTTTATGATATAGTTTATCATTATTTATTACATAGTGTTTTTGTGTTATATAATTACAGTGCGACTGACATACATTGACTGAGATAAATGTGCAGTAGGTATTTATTATTTACTTATTTATATTTATATTTATATCCTGCCCCATACCCGAGGGTCTCTGGGCGGCTCAAAAAATTTAAAAACACACATTATCAAACTGCATAAGACAATGCTAAAACCAGTACAAGGTTCAAAATCCAGCATAATGATAATATATATATTTTTTAAAAGATATAAGAACAGTTTAAAAAAACAGTAGAGTGTGCAGTGGGGGAAGCGGAGGGAGCCTTTAACCAAAGGCCTGAGTGAAGAGGTACGTCTTCACCGCCTTCCTGAACGTAAACAGAGAAGGGGCCTGACGCACCTCCAAGGGTGTGGTGCATTCCACACCATTCCACAATCTGGGGGCCACTATTGAGAAGGCCCTCTCCCGGGTGCCCACTCGCCTAGCTACTGAAGGCGGAGGGATAACCAGAAGGGCCTCCCCTCCAGATCTTAAGACATGGGCAGGTTGATATGGGGGAAGGCGCTCCTTTAGAGTTATAAGAAAGAAAAAATAAACATCTTTAAAATATGGAGGAAACTGGCAGGTGACCTAATTGTTTCACAAGTAAAGACCTGATTGGCCTATAAAGCCAGTACCTAATTTAGTGAAATGCAAACCTATGATTGGTAGATGTGGGTTTCCTACTGATGGAAAAAAGTGTGTAAGTAAAGATGAGGTTTAGCAAAAAGAACTTTTCAGCAGCAGCTGAAAAGATTAGTTGGCCAAAGCCAGGGAAATGACTGGAAGAGAGATTTCTCATGGTAGACTGAAAAGTTAAAACCAGGAGAACTGAGGGCCAAAATCAGCTCTAGGAAGAAACTGGAGACTTGTTTGTTTTCTATCAGCTGTGCAACTTTCAAGTAAAGAATGAGGAAATATGTGCTGGGGTTTTACTGGTGCTAAGCATGGAATCTATGTAGTTGAAGGTCATGCGGCTTAAAGCCAGTGTATGCTAAGGGTTGACAAATACTATTTTTAGCATTGTAGTTCTTCAACCTTTTCAAATACTAAATATTTGTCTTGAAAGCAGCTCATATTGGGGAGGTATTTAATGAGTCTGGTAAATCCTCTTGGTTAACTCTTACAATTGTATTTGTTGTGACATTGTTCTCATTTGAATTACAACTTTCAGTAAGTTCAGCTATCACTGCAAATCTGTTTGCAGTGGGGAAGGTATTCAGGCTATCCTCGGTCTCAGAGTTAACACTGACACAATCCAGTTTTGATTGCTTTTCTAACTTTTTATTCTGAAGGCCGAGGTATGACAGATCAATGCTGAACTGGAACTTCTTTCTCTTCAGGGAGATCCAGGGGGCAGCGTGGATGATGGGACCTGTGGATATTTTACTAAAAAGTGACAACTTGCATGCAGGATCCAAATATCATAGCAGCTCCTGACACCATTACAGTTCTTTCATTACTGACAGGTACGAATAGTAGCATTACAAACTGAGCTAAACTGATCAGATAGCCAAATCAGATGGCTTCCATGGTTTAATGAGTGCTTTCATTTAATTTTTAGGTAAAAAGGAAATATAGATTTAGAACACTAATTACTACATTTTTCTACTACTTACGTGTAATTTTAAATTAGCCAATAAAATAACAAAGGTTTGTTATATGTTGTTTAGGGAAGAAAAAAACACAACCATCAGAAGTCTCTGATGCTTAAGGGGGAAATGCTGTGGTAAATCACAAACACAATATGGAACTCTAACCTTGCAGTGTGTGTGTGTGCGTGTGAAAACATTTTATATCAAACATTAAACAAGCAGTAAAGCTGGTGTAACCACATAACTCTTAACACTTCACTTCCAACATCTAACATCCTACAAACAGAATACACATACATATATTTCACAAAATAACATGATCTATCACTTTCAATCTATTTCCTAAACCTGCATTCTTATAGCAATCAGCTATCCTATAGCTTGGGAACAAAATTCTAAGAAATCAGTAACTGTAGGTGTATGAAGAAATTTGCCCTGGCAGCTGGGTTGCTGAAAAGGCACAAAACCTATTTCCTAATCTTCTAAGACTTTGATATAACCTTCATTTTTAGGGACTGTTTCTGGTGCTTCAAAAAAAAGCTGAGATATTTAATTTATATATTTATTATATGTTTTTTTTTTAACAAATGTGATTTTTATCTAATGCATTTAAAACACTGCCGACTGTTTTGTATATTGAATAACTACTCCAGAAATTGCATTTGATTCTTGGATCTATGTTGTAGTTATATCCTGTTTTCTTCTGACTGGTTCAAAAAGATGAACATTATTCTTCTCCCTTCCCATGTTGCCTTCCCGATGGCCCTTTCTGCATTGGGCCTTAGTCCAGATTGTATCCTGGAATAGATGCCGGCCGTCCACATGCTAGTGTAGACTTTGATAGGCCCTGGCCAGAGCCTGACATAGGGTGCTTTTCCACTGTCACTAGAAGTACCCATTAAATACCCATTAATGGGTAGTAAATGGCATTTTTGTACCCATTAATGGGTACTTAATGGGTACTTCTAGTGACAGTGGAAAAACACCCATAGTCTGCATTAGCATGTGGACAGTAGGCCACTATTCTGATATATAATCCAGAATAAGACCCAATGCAGAAAGGGCAAATGACTTTGTGAGGTGGGTTAAGCTGAGAGGCAGTGACAAACCCAAGACCACTAACAACAAGTCCTGGTCTAGGTAGCCAAAGTGCTTTTGTGGTAACATGCAGCCCTGAAAGGGCTTTTCCTGCATACTTTGAGGACTCGATAAATCTGAGCTAGTTCTATTCTGTATATAGAGAAAGGGCCTATTTGCATGTTAACAATACCATTCCAATGAGGCTAGGGTCAGAGACCATGCAGAAGAAGCTATCTGCATTTCAAGTGCTGGTGCAACTTCCTACCAGACCAGGCAGGCCAGATCTCCATGGCAATGCCCAATGCATGCTCAGACATTACCATGGTGATTAGGACATGGTATATGGCCCAGCCCACTTTGCAGCTTCACACCTGGAAGAAGGTGTGAATGCTACTAACTGGGAGCTCAGTAGTTCCTCCCATCAAGCCATGAACAAGATTTTACTTTCCCACAGTTAGTGAACATTGGGTCAGCTGTAAGGCGCTCCAGGATGCTCTGGGGTGGTAGTGGTGTGTGGACTCCCCTCCCAGGAGTGGCTGGAACTGATCCAAAGAGGTAAGTATGAGGAGGCTCCCCAAACTGCTTCTTTTCCACTGTTCAGGTTTTGTGGCCCCCATGTACAAATGTTTGGGTATCCCTACTCTACCAGTTACAGATAATAAGTATACACAAAAGCAGAACCTAGCCATAATTTCAACATTTCTTTTCCGAGGTGTTGAATAGAAGGCAAATGGAGGCACATGAATTCCTTAACAAGACTAGGATTTCTTCTCTCACCAGATGCTTTCCATCTGCCCTGATTCTGTTTACACTGCAGCTGGATGGTTCAGTACATGGCCTCCTGCACAGCAGAGATCTGTTCAACATCACAAGGGAGATGATATGCATCAAGTCAAGAGACAGGCTATTGCACCCAGAACACTATCAGCAAGGAAGCCATCCAGCTGAAAGTTACAATGATATAACTAGAAGCTAAAGCCCTATTCCCACTCATGGAATTAAAACGGTATTTAAAACGGTATTTAAAATGTTATTTAAAATGCTTTTAAACTGCTTTAAAATTAAGCAAATGAGCATCTGGCAATTGCAGTCAACCCTGAATTGTGTCCCCATACTTTAAAAACTTCCAAAAAAAATGGATTGGGGAAAGTGATACTTTCCCCTCTCTCCCCATTGACTTTGAGCTGATGACATGGGGTATCCCAGCCCCCTCCCTCCTGCTTTTGCTGCCCCTGTTTGATTCCACAGACTAAACACCATTTACATGTCTCACAAAATCATCAGCCCTGCCTGTTGACAAACACAACCCAAACAACCAAAGCAACACCCACCCACCCCTAGCCTCAGAGACACACGGAAACACAGACACACACACAGATAATTCCTGCATTTCAAGCAGGGAGAGAGAGAGAGACAGCCGGCTGAGACAGCATGAGCTCTGCTGGATCGAATACTAATCAGATAGGCTCCCCTGTGGAGTGAGCGAGCAGTAACTTTGTTACCATTGTGCGTGGGTGGGAAATGAAAGTGTATGGGATGAATTGTTACTTATCAGAAAACGAAACTGTGAAGTGCTCTGACGGAAAAAGGCTTTAGGCTTCCTGGCACTTTAAAAATCTGGTTAGGGACTGTATTGCAAGGAGAAACCCCACCCATTTCATGACGGATCTGCCCCAGTCTGCTGTAGTGTTCCCAAAGGAATAAAGATAATGCATTTTAACTCCTCAAAAAAAACCATGAAACGGATTGGTAATGGGGACAAAAAGGATCCAAACCATTTCTAAACCATTTTAAATGATTGGTAATGGGGACAAAGAGGATCCAAACTGTTTCTAAACCGCTTTATTCCATGAGTGGGAATTCATCCTAAGTTTATATAGGGTTGTTTATTTGTATACAAGAGGGTAGGTTTGTTTGTTTAAGGTCATTTTTGTGGCTCTGTCAGAAAAAGGGTATTCTTCTTGGACTTATTTTTTAGAGATTCTTCCTGCAAATGTGAAAGTCGTTGTATTACCAAGTGGGCTTATTCAACTTTTGGTGTAGATTTCTTTTTAGGCTCAAAGTCTCCTCTTTTGTTGGGATCTGGGGAATGTGATGGAGAATTTGCAAGTGTCCTGAAGTAGATATTTGTTCATGCTGGTGGCAGCCATAAGTCCTTGCATTCTACTATTCTGGCTATAGAATACTCTTGACAATGATTTTCCCCTAAGAATTATTTGCCCTTTAATTCTACATGAGCCACATGTGCTAGAACTCTTCCTTCCTTGGTGATATCCAATCCAAGTCCAACTTCCCAACATGGAAGTCAGCAGGTGAATGCAGCACAGCCAGCAATTGCAGCTGGTCATGTATTCCTTGGAAATGCAGACATGACAGAGAAGGCAGAGCTGCAGTGGTGTAGGGGAAGTCATATGCTTGATGGCGAAGAGTAGAAGGCCAGGGCATGATGGGGGCTCATTAGTGATGTCCACACATGAATGGAGGCACTCTTGAAGTCTTCAGTGAACCAGCCAGATGGTTCTAGGTTGAACAATTTGATTTATGCCTGATTTGCATTTGCTACAAACTGAACTGGGATTTTGTTTCTTGTACAAACTTTAGCTTTCTCATTCAGCATTAATTTTGCATCTTGCAGTAGCAGCCAATATGGTGAGCACAGTGGAGGGTCCTTCCCCTATCAAGAACTGGTTTGTGGACTTCCTTTAAAATTCACACAGAACTTCAAAGGAAGCTCATAAACTGGCTTTTAGCAGGATGTGTGTGGGACAGCTTTCTAGTGGCACTCTCCCATGTTGGCCACCACTGGCGTCTTCCCTTCTTTCAGGCACTGTTATTGTTTTTTACCATGCCCATTTTATATTTTGTTTTTATTGCTGTAACCCATCCTGAGAGACTCTGGAAAAAATGTAAATAAATAAACACCCACACCTATAATTCCATACAATAGCTAGGCTCCCCTGTAAGGGTTTCCATGCATACAACCAGAAATTACCTCTCCCTCCTTTTCTTCTCAATGGTTAGTACTTTATGTCACACAATGACCTGAGGTTGACAATTTTGCAAACGTACTAAACATTTGCAAAATTTCAACTATGGGATCAACGCTAGCTTCTTTTCCTATTTTGGTTTTTGAATAAAATTTAGGATACTATCCATTTTGGATTTAGGGGCTAGAGAATAAAAAACGTGCCCTTGAGAATAAAACATTTTGGAGTTCTAAAGAGGCCAAACTCAGGACATAATTAAAAGACATTACAGTGTACTTTTTTTATAGCCATAGATATCTTCCTCTGCCTTTTTGACTTAGCCTTAAATTGGCATTTGTTACATGCAGTTCTGCATACCAGCAGTTTGGACTTGAAACAAATGGTAGGGAGAAAGAGGAAGAATGTTCAGTCCCAAACAGGATTCCAGGAAATGTCCATTGAAATAAGATACATTCTTCCAAGATGGCAATTTCTAAGACTCTAAAAGCCTAAGACTGATGACTTAATACAAATGGTTTGTTTCTCTAATGGCTTTCTCTGTATTTTTACTCAGTTTGTCTCTGGCCAGTGAGACTATGCAAAATTGCCACAAGTTCTTTTCTTTTCCAATACCTGATGCATTTGATGTCCGTTTTCTCTGCCTGAAGAAATCAATGTCTGTATCTGCAGATGAATGTATTGGTTTTGCCTCTCCAAGGACAAGCCTTTTCAAACAAAATGGTGTATTCTAGCTAGCCTTCCGCGGCTGCATCATTTTAATTAAAATGTACCAAGAAGCTATTCATACTTGGGACATTTGGAAGGTTTCAAAAACATGCCCTGGAGCAGTTCAAACTTAATAAAGTTAGGGTGGATTTTTGAAGGACACCCGGGTTGCCTTTGATGGAACCGAGCAGATTTATAATACCATCTTAAAGCAAAGAGTTTTGTTCCCTGGAAGGAATTCTTGATGGCAAATATGCAGCTCCATTGCAAGGGCCTGAAAGAAAAGTCATGGGGGGAGAGAAACAATAAGTCTTCCTTTTCTGTCTACAGATAACGCAAAAAAGGGAGCTGCCTCTTCAGTTTTACTATTGTTGTTAAGTACCATTGAATTGTCGCTGACTCCTGGGTGACTGCATGAACACCTCCGCGCAGTTTTCTTGGCACAGAAACAGAAGTGGTTTGCAATGGTCTACTTCCCAGGAGTGGCTGGGGATCGAACCAGCAAGGTATCCCTTTCCCTCGAAGCAACCTACGCCCCCTAGCTCCTTATTCTCTTTGAAATAGTTGCATTAGAGTACTGCAGCTGAGAAAAACCAGAAAATGTGATTGGTAAGCAGCAGAATTATTTGAAACACACCTGTTGCCCTACTGTGCAGCATCTGAGACCTGTTTGTCTTCTGCAACTTCTGTGTCTGTGTAATCACAGAATTGTTCAGTGGGCTTGGATTCTAGTCCTCCTTCCCCATTGCATCTAAGAACCTTGTTGGTGAGAGAATATCTGAGAGGCAAACTCTTAACCTAGTAAACTTGTCTTCTGTGAAAATTTGTCTCTGTTAGGCTTGCACAGGGTACACAGGAAGAGATTCTTAATGGCTATTTTGAAGACCTGTCTTTACGTTAAAAATGCTCACATCAATGCTTTCTTTCTAGGCTAGCTCTGGGAACAGCTGGCAAACCAGAAGGGCTGCTATTGCATGGGTCTTGTGATTGACTGCGCTGTTGTGATGGTCACCCGATGACTTCTGGAAGACAGTGTCTTCAAAGAGATGTAAAGAAAGTGCTCTTAACCTAATCAAAGCATTGCTCCACTTATTTCTGCACAACACTAGTTTGTCATCCACCTAGCCATTACCCTCGCAAAAATTGTTGTTCACTTCATACATGGGCTCCATTATACACTAAGGTCACCTTAAGCAGGCTCTCAGGGCTATTAGTCTCCATTGAATGTAATGGAAACTAGCCTCATTTGAGGTACCTTTGCTGTACAAGTAAGATGCAGCTGTGGACTGATGTAAGAGGGCAATTCAGGCAATTTTGCATATAAGATAGTTTTACTGCATCAGCACTTTAACCCTTCTCTAGGGTATCCACATGTTCACCTTGTATACCTGTGCCTAGAGGACTGGGTGTTCTGACCAGAACGATAGCCCCCTTCCCTTCAATGCAATGTTTGTGCCACCAGGGGCAGGGAAAATTGCCCTGTGGCTACTACACCACTATGCCACATACTTGAAAGATGCTGTGGTCTTGTTGTCTGCTTCGCTGTGCATACAGGGAGCATATATAGTCATTGCCACTGGCAATGTAAAGAATAATTTTGTCAGAACTGGTACATGATAACAGAATTTCTAGGGTGCTCCAGTTGCTGCTATGTTAATTTGTGTTGTAGTCTTGAGTTTTCTGCTAAAAATGCCAGCTGTCACAGTGGGACCAAAAATTAATCCTAAAACAAAGATTGATTCCTCTGTGACACTACATTGCAGAACCACTTATCGTGTGTGTGTGTATTAAAGAAAAAGAGAGAATGTCTATGTGTAAATGGAAATAAATATGACAGATATTGTCAATATTTAGAGGATTTTTTTTCATTTTTTGGAAACTGCATTCTTACAAAAGCAGGAAATTAGATGGGGCAAGCAATCATTATTTAACGACAGCAGAAGTTGGCTTCAAGATGTATATCTAGGCAAATTCTGCCAAGCATAGCATACTTCTCCCCCCTTCTCATATGAAATGAATGCTGGTTTGGTTCATACATTAGCTTGGAGAGTCAAAGATAACAGAAAGCTGCGCAGGTCAACCTGAACATGAATCACTGATAAAATCTATATCACACCCGGCAGAGTGGGTTAGGGCACGTGCATGGAGGAGATAGCAGTGACATCATAGCATTTATTATGCTGGACAACAGCTAAATAGCAAGCATCAGAAGGGATAAGCATAATATATGAGGTGCATTTTTTGAACAAGGAAGAAAGGTTCTTTTGGGGGTGGGGGCAGGGAAGTTCCTTGGTGATAATAAGAAGGGCACCTCAAAGTGGTCTAGAGATATTTTCCTGCCTGAAGCAAAGGAAAAAATAGTAGCCTCCTGTTTGTTATACAAAAGTCTATCAATCTGATGGGTCAATTTTACTTCAACAATGGCAATGAAACAACATCCTCTACTAACCACCTAGTGGCACAATTACCATCCTTCTTCAAAGTTACCTCTACTCACCACTCCCAGTTTCTGCCATATATAGTATCTGCCTTGCTTGTGGTTAGAGCATGGGTTAGAGTGGAAATAAACCCAACTATATGTTTATTAGGGTGTGGAGGTAGGATTCAGACTAAAATTGAAATGAATGAGAGATCAAGTGAGAGCAGGAATAACCCATGTCACAGTGCTTGCATTTCAGTGATCAGACAACTTACTACCTTGCAGAGCAGCTTTGAAACAAATGGTAAGCCTGAAGGAGTAAGCTGTGATCACACTAGTTCACTATGATCTGCCAGAATTGGCTAGGCTTCTGCCATTGTCCCCTTGACTGTGCCTCAGAATGTATCACAGAAGAATGACAAGTAATGATGGATTCAACATTTAGCAGAACAGTTTATGATAATGCTAGGAGAAAATTAATTGTCAAGACAAGCAGATCTGTTGCCAACTGTCTGATATTTGCACCTGTTGCCAAAGGAAATAGAAATGTCTACCACAGGACACTGTGCCCTTCGGGAAGGCGTGGGATGGGATATTCTAGCAGATGTTGTGCAACAGTATTTGTTACTGTTAATTTATAAGAACATAAGTGGAGTCCTGCTGGATCAGGGCACGGCCCATCTAGTCCAGCATCCTGTCTCACACAGTGCCCACCAATGGTTTCTGGGCATCTCAATCAGAAGACAAAGGCAAAACCTTCACCTCCTTTCAAATTCCCGCAAGTGGCCTTCAGAGGCATCCTGCCAGTCTTGATTCTGAAGGCAATCACTCTGTTTTGAAATACAGTAATCCTTTGTATGATGCCGTTGTTCTGATTTGAGAAGCCGTCAAGTTATGCAAATGGTGTTGGGACAACTGACTGCTGTGATTACTTCCCCTAATTGCTGATTCATTTTACATTGCTGGCAATTATCCTTATAATGTTGTCTTACATAGCACATTTTAGTGCTGTACAAAGGAAGAAGTATTTTACTAACCCGTGCATAAGTGAAGCTGCACTTTACAAGGCCATGTTATAGAAGCAATGACTGTAATAAGGGAATAATTTCCCTTAAAAGTAGCAGTGTTTTAAACAAACAGTTACTGAAGGAAGACACTTCATTATCTGGCATATTAGTCCCAGGGAGACTGATTAGTGAGCAAGTAGAAATAATTGATCACTCAGCTCAGCAACTGATGATTTTGTGCTGTAGTTTATCATATAGTTATCATACAGCAATGTTTCAGTCCCTTGACCTTCATTCCATATGGGTGGGAACTAACAGCAGTGACTCAGTTGAGATGAAAAGACACCCGTTTCAGTTCTACTTATTTATTTTAAAAAACTGATTCTGTATTCCCTAAAGAAACTCAACGCAGCTAAAAGATCAATAATAAAAATAGTAAAACCTACTTCAGCCTCATCACAAAGTCAACCTAACATAATATTGATAATAGGAGATATAACAATTTCATCTACACAACATAAAAAATAAAAAGAGGCCAGTGAAAACCTACGTAATTAGCCAGGTTTTTACTAATCTCCTGGTACCGGATCTACATTGTTTAGGGGTAGGTCTCACAAAAAAAGCCATAAATCTACTTGATACTAGCTATGACTCTAAAGGACACAGGATATAGATCAGGCTTTCAGATGGTACATATAGGAGAAATATCTGGAACAAACCTGGAAGGTGACCAGACCTCTTTCCTGAAGGGCTTTAATGACATCTTGAATGAACATTTCAAAACTAGGCCACTGTCCTGGTATTGTGATGGCTGCTGTAATATAAGTCATTTCAAGTCAGCCAATCAATTAATGTGGAATTGGATAATTTAGCTTAGGCCAGCAATCTGGTAAGGCCCCCTTTGTTTGTTAGGAAGAGCTGCAGATATTCGAAGTAAGGACCCCTTACTACTACCTCTACATCTAAATGAAGTGCCAAGTGAAGAAGAATCTTCTGAAGTACTATGTATAACTACTGTTTTAAAGAAAGTACAACCCCACCAGAATGCAAAAGCAAATCCAGCTTCATCTGCCAAAAGAACTTTCATATTTTTTTGGTTGTTTCAGTTTATTGCAACACATAACTTCAGAGTTATCAGAAAGTAGTTAAGTCTTTTAGGTGTCTTTCTCACAGGAAAATGGGAGATCCTCAAAGCCATTATACAACCAGCTTTGGGAGAATGAGTCAGCTTGACGTGTAATATGGTCCACCCAAACACCAGCAACTAATAGAAGGAAATTACTATCCTAATGAATTGGTAATTTACAGTGTTGTTTGTTCCCATAATAACAGAAGTTATTGGAAATTCACCTTACAGATCACGTGTGCCATGGATAATGAAGGCCTGCTGGCTCAGATTGTACATAGCCATTTCAGTATCACTTTGCTGAATTTTAAATTGGTCTGTTGAGCAAGAAATCTGTATAGCCAAAGACGTGAAGGTACGTGCTACGAATCTTAGGTTCTTTTCATCAAACTTTCTACTCCATCAGAGCTCTTGGCAGTGTCAAGAAAAAAAGAAAGGAAGGCCACAGCTGTGCGAAGAATGATGGGAAAGAAGAGAGGAGACAAGAGATGGAAGGGGTCTAGTTTGCGATGTTAATATATTATACATAGATTATGGTTACTGATCCCTCATTATTGATGAGATGTGTAGATTCCATCCATTTGCCAGGGCAAGGGCTCAACATCAGTGTGTAGAAGGTAAGCTGAAAAAGCAAAAGGCTTCTAGATGAGGCAAAACGTTTCTAGTTGAGAAATAGCTGCTATAGGTTTGAGCATAAGGCAATAACATAAGTTAGCAATTTATGATAGCTTTTGAGTTTTGAGTCTTTTGTTTGTGTTTGTGTCCTGGTTTGGTTCAGGACACAAGGAACTTCCTCCAGCAACAACAGCCTAATCCAGCTTTAGGTGAAACTGGCATAGCCAAATATGCCTGAAAAGTGCATATGCCGGGGCCTCTTCAAATCCACCCCTGGCCTTACCAGCAAGAACTAGATTCACTAGGAATGTCTAAACTGTTCTTATGTGAGGAACTATGGTAGGAATTCTCATCACTGGATTCTCTCAGGCAGAGGCAAGAACTACAGGATCGCAGCATCCTCTTAGTTCCCAATCCTTCACTGCCCTAAATGCTTCCAGAACTCCTGCAGTAGGAATAAAGTGGGAACAGGACAGAGCTGGGCTGAGCCAATTGTTTGCCATCTGGGAAGGCATAAAAAAGGAATGCTGGCATAACTTAGCTGCTTCAGAGACTGACAATCATAAGGCAAGGAATAGGTCTGTTTCAAAGCAGAAGAAAAAGAAAGATTGTTACCCATTTTGTTTGTTTGTATTTCTATCCTGCCCTATACCCGAAGGTCTCAGGGCGGGTTACAATATTATATCAATCTTAGACAGGTCCCTGCCCTCAGGCTTACAATCTAAAGAGACAAGAAACAAAAGGAAAATGGTGTGGGAGGGAAGAGGGAACAGCAAAAAGCAAGTGCTTGAGCTCTTCAGTTCCAATTTTTCTCTCCATTTCTTATTGCTGAAATTTTCCTATTAACTTTACTTTGAATTTTCTCTTCATTGATGACAAACTGGATGATGGTAAAGATGGTCAGCCAGTATCAGTCCCACCCTGCTTGGCCTCAGGACCAGACGTTTTCTCAACTGGTGGATCGGCTGCCGTAGTCTCTTTGCCATCTTCTGATGGGAGCAATTGGAGGAGGGAGGGGCACTGATGGGAGCAAGATGGCAGAGCCCAGCCTGCTGCCTCTTCTCCACTACTCTCAGGCAAGATGGTTCATCGCCTTGTGATGGCAGTTGGAGGAGGGAGGGGCAGTGCTGGGAGCAAGATGGTAGAGCTCAGCCTGCTGCCTCTCCTCCACTCCTCTCAGACTTGGATGACTTGGGAAAGGAGTAAAGGTTTCAGGACACATAGGTTTGACTTTTTATTTTTGACAACTTGCTGGAATTGATAAAAGGAGAAACAAGCAGGGATGTGCACGAACATTCATCACATTTGAAACTTGAATGAATTTGTACAAATTTGAACATTCGTAGGCAAATCGAATGTTGCCCACAAATCAAATGTTTCTGGCTTTTGTTGGAGTTTTGTAGAAGCTTCAATTAGAGCTGGTCCTGCCTCTTCCGGCCTCGCGCTCCCCCAGCTATGCCCCCTTGCTGTTAAATTCAGCCACCACTGCCAGGCCCTCTTCCGAGACTGAACCAGGCCCGTAAATCCAGCCGCCGCCACTGCTGGGCCCTATTCTGAGGCACAACTAGGCCTTCTGGAGATGCATGAACACCTCTGGGAGGTCTAGTTCAGTCTTGTAGGGGAGGGTGTGATGTGGCGGTGGCAGCGGTGGTAAAGAAAGTGTAGTGAGAGGGCAAGGCAGGACAGGAAATAAGGGATGGGCATGTTTCCTTCACACACAAACATTCAACGGATGTTTGTGCACAAAGCCAAAGCCCCCACATTTGCAAGGGTTTTGCACAAAGCTGGCTATCTCCCCCTTTGATTTGTATTGAATTGAAGGGGGGAAAATGAGTTTTGTGCACATCCTTAAAAAGAAGCTCAAAAAATGAAGATACTCATAGTAAAATAGAACTCTTTAATTTATAACCTGAACATCAACAAGAAGGAAAGGATTTCCAGCGTGAACACTTGAACAGTAGATTGAGGAGCCACACCGGTTACAGCCAAACCAACTACATTAAAATCTACTGTATTTCTATTTAGATGGTAATGTTTTTCCCCAAAATAATTTATATGTGCAAATTTTATTTAACTTGTATCTTTTAACCTTCATTTTGAGCTTGCCTATGTTCCCTTTTTTAGCTATATGTAAATTGCCAGACTAGAAGTTTACCTCTGCTTGTTTTGTCCCTATTAAAAATGTTCCCATGCCAAAGTGACTTTTATGTAGGACATAACATCTACTGAAGGGAAAGATCTGGATTCTGCTCTTTTTCCCCATTGAAATGCCAAAGTATCTTTCAAATTCTGGCTTCCTTCTGTTTGTGCAGAGATTGACTCTGGTCTTAAACAGTTTATGCAGTCCATAAACCTCAAAACTTGGTTTGCTTAAGTTATATTAACTCAGAATTGGCACACAAATTAAGATGCTCATAAATGCAAGCTCCACAGGACTTCAAGAGGCAATTGAAAAAGTTCTCTGAGAAGAAATGATTGTACACGCGCACTTTAGCAAACGGCAGTAAGGCAAAGTTTCAATTTTTGGAGGCAACTTTTCTTTATAAATGCATTTTTCTCATAGGACATTTCTGGGGCTGAGCAATATGGTCCTTTTTCCTGTGATACAAAAGGGAAGACAACAGCTAGTGTGGAAGCTCAAATGTGTCACAATTCAGTTTCTAGTCTGGGGCTCCCTCCTTTTGGGATCTCTGCTACTGTGAGTTATTTCCAATCCCGTATTTACCTGGGATAAAGATTAAGTAGGCAGTAGTTGCTACTTTGGTTGTAAAGACTGTTTTTTTTTTTAAAAAAGAGAGTATGCAAGATATGTTTTATATTAATGACTATCAACAAGTGGGTCAATTGGAAAAAGCCTACTTTAAGTTCTTAAAATTATTACTTCTGCAAATAACTGATTTCACTGTACCTTGTTCTTTTTTTCTCTCTCCCCTTCACAAACTCTCTTTCCTTATGTAGTACGTCTATAAAATTGTAAGAGGAACTATCTAGAAGGGGTACCTAGTAAAATAGCCAAGTTTGCATATGATACTAAATTATTCAGGATAGTAAAAACTGAAAGATTGCCAAGAGCACCAGATGGATCTCTTAGCGCTGGGTGAGTGGGCAACCAAGTGGCAAATGTGCTTTAATCTTGATAAGTGCAAACAAATGCACATCAGGGCCAAATATCGATATTCGAATTAGAATCAGATTTAAATTTTCAAATTTAAAAACATTCAAACTTTGACATTTTGATGAATTTCAGATTTTTGGAAATCCGATACAGATATTTGAATACTTTGAATGACCAGATCCGTATCTATCGTATAAGAATATGCGTGAAAATTAAGCGTATTTGCGCTTATAAGATGGGATGAAAACAAGAAGCATACGGATCCATGCAAATTCGAAAAATGGATACAAATGTTATTTTTGGATACAGATTAAACTTCCGAATGTGCTGATTCAAATAATCCGGATCCGAATCAGATTTTCGAAAATCTGGATTTTTAAAATGTGAAATGAATCGAATTTTCAAATATTCGAATAGACTTGGATTCGAATACAAAAAATACATTTGTGCACACCCCTACAAAAATCCAAACTATGTCTATAAACTGATGGGGTCTGAGCTTTCTGCAACACACCAGGAAAGGGATCTTGGGGTTCTGGTGGACAGTTCAATGAAGGTGTTAGCACAGTGGGCAGCAATGGTGAAAAAAGCTAATTCAGTGCTGGGAATAATTAGGAAGGGAATAGAAAACAAGTCAGCCAGTGTCATTTTGCCTCTTTATAAATCTATGGTGAGGCCACATTTGGAATATTGTGTACAATTCTGGTCACCACATATCAAAAAGGATATTGTGGAATTGGACAAGGTGCAGAAAAGGGCAACCAGAATAATTAAGGGTCTGGAACACCTCCCTTAATGTCTAGGCCTCTTCACCCTGGAAAGACAGTGTTTAAGAGGGGACCTGCACAGTGCAGAAAAAGTGGATAGAGAACATTTTTTTTTCTCTAACACACAACACTAGAACCAGGGGACATTCTTACAGTTTTGAATTCACTGGATAGGTCATCAGCAATAAAGCAACCAAAAACAGATTTATTAGTCTTTATGCAAACATGCTTCAAATAGTGTAAAGTGCTGCTCTCTCTTTTCTAGGCAAAACATATCCAGCTTCTTTCAACATTTTATCTTAGGACTTAGTTTCCAGCCACCTGACCTTTTCTAAATAAGATCTTTTTTATTAGTATTTTTTTAAAAGGTGGATCATACACCATAATCTCTGAGAGTACAATCAAAGCACAAACTTATACCCATCTCAGAGGAAAGCAGCCACAAACAAAATGAAATGCTTATCTGGGGAGACGTAACTTTGAGAGGACATTGATGTAATGTACAAAGTTAGTTACCCCTCTGATAGGTATTATAAAATTAAGATGTTCATCACCTGTTTGGAGGGCCTAGAAACAACATGCATCTTGGAAAGTGCCTGTACAAGGGCCCAGCCAGCATTGGCATAGAATGGTGATGGCCAACCTATGACACGTGCGTCACAGGTGACACACCAAGCCCTTTTGGGTGACACACATGGTCACCCTGACACTTGGGCATGTAGTACTTGCTTGTTCTTGAAGTGTATGAAATGCCAACTTTCGACTGAAGATTTAGCAAACAAAATTCAGCAACAAAAGTCACTAATGTAAAGAATTATTTGTTTTTGCTTTTAATAAAATACAGTACATATATCAAAAATATAACTTTTTTACTAGAGCTACAAAGATCACAAAATTATGGGTATTTCTAGATGTGACGCAGCACCCAACTTAAGCTAGGTTTTCTTGCGAATTTTGACACACCGAGCTCAAAAGGTTCACCATCACTGGCATAGAATGCTATATACCTACAGGCCACAAGAAGAGGGTGCTGGCAGGGTCTATCAGACTGAGAGAATAGCCACTTTCTTTCAAAGTAAGTTTACAACTGACCCCAAAGCAAACCCAGCTGCCTTTCTGGAGGTGCTTTTTGCCCACACTAAGGCTCTTTCTGCACTAACTAGTGATCTGATTAATCTGGTTCACGAGCCTCCTGATCTACACATTAATGAGGATCCAAGAGGCCCCACCCCCGCTGCTCTGGCTCCACCTGCACTGGATGGAGCTAAATCCAGATTAAGGAGGCCCTTAATCCTGACCTGCTGTGGACCCGTTTAACCAAGTCTACAACTGGACCAAGGGCCTTGCACCAGATCACGGGAATTACTGGGGTGTGGCTAGCCTTCAGAGGTGGGGGGAGCTGCAAAGTTTGTGCAAGCTTTTCAGACATGGGGAGGAACTGACTGAATCGGTGCCATCAAGTCCAAGCTTTCAAGTGATTACGATTCAGTGGGCCTACATGTCATCTGGATCACTGGAATCCACAGATCCAGATTACCAATGCTAAGTGCAGAAAAGGTCTAAATTAACCTGTTTGAAGAATGTTTAGGACTTTCCATGTAAAAAACAAGAGCCAACTAGCATTTGCAATAGACTCCTCATTATACTACTTGGTCTCCTAAAGGAAAAAAAAAATCATGCTAACAGATCTCCACATTTATTTCATTAGTTTTGTTACAACATTCCCATAAACAAAGAGCTGTAGTTTTTCAATGTGAAGGCTTCCAAATCTATACTTTATTTCTGAGCCCAAAGCCACAAACCTTGTTCATGTCTCAGCACGAGTCTGCAGAGAAGTCTTCCAAATGTATCACTGTAAGGTCGTTGCTTAATTGACTTCAGGCTATCCAATATGATGAGCTGCTCCGGGTTTACCTAATGTATAGTCTTACCAATCCTCTGTTCAAAGAACATTTTATGCCCTTAAGAAATAAATGCAAGAGGGTGTGGAGGGAAGGCTTGAAATTAAGGTCTGTTATCTTCCCAGAATGTTGCAAGTATGCTTATTTTATCTGTCATTGCTTAAGTGATTTTTATGGCTGTAGGCACACTGTGAATTGCAAGATGAGTGACAGAGCCTGATAATTATAGTTAATGGTGGTCTTATAAGATACACACACACAC
>MTQE01001134.1:55566568-55587613 GCA_014337955.1 Aspidoscelis marmoratus | reverse complement strand
TGCCCAGCAAAAACAGTTCTAGTTTAAATAAAAAATGCTTCTTTAATATTCGTTTCATAATATTATAAATTTGTACCCAGTATTTCTTTGCTTTTTTGCATGTCCACCACATGTGATAAAACGTTCCTTCTCCTCTTTTGCATTTCCAGCATTTAGTTGATATATTTTGATAAATTTTTCCTAATTTGTATGGTGTTAAATACCACCTATACATAGTTTTATAAATGTTTTCTTTTAATAGTGTAAATTTCATATCTTTAGTCCACAGTTTTTCCCGTTGCTCCATTTGTATATTATACCCAAAATTTCTTGCCCATGTAATCATGCATTCTTTGACTTGTTCATGTTCCATATCAATCTGCAAAAGTACTTTAAAAACAAGACCAATAGTGCCCCTTTCCGCCTTATTTAATTTTGTCTCCCAGTCTTCAATTTCTTTCTGAAAATTAAAATTTTGCTTATCTTTTCTCTATATATCAGCTAGTTGTGCATATGTAAACCACTGTATGTTTTTTCCCTCTTGGATCAGTTGTTCCCTTGATTTAATTTGTTTGGAATTGTTAAAATTCTGCAAGACATTTCATCAGCAAGTGTGTGAAAAAGGAAGTCTAAATTATTAAGGTGACCAACTGTCCTCCTTTAGGGAGGATAGTCCTTCTTTTGTAAGTTCCATCCTCCCTCGAAAAGTGTCCTCCTATTGGAAGCAGAGGTGGCTGCTTTAAAGACTGCAAGAGCGCACGCCCACCCTAAATCCACAAGGGGAGACGAAAATCCCATTGAGAAAGTGGAGACTGTTCCACCAATCAGGGCTTGGTAAGTTAAAGCAGTCACTGTGTTTTAGACCATTTTTTTTCTTGCCAGTTGGGTGCTAAAGTGATATCACTGCTCCAAGCCAACTGATTGGTGGAACCAATAGCTCCACCTCCCTCTTCTCCCTTGCCCTGTGCTGCCCCCGTTTTCTGGTGAGGCAGGAGGGGCGGCTGAAGTAAGTTTCCTAACTTTTCTTTATGGCAGGGGCAGTGGAGGCAGTGAAGCATCATTGAGAGGGTTGTGAGTATGTCCGGTGGCACGCTGCCTGAGGCCTGAGTCTCCTTCAATTTCTTCAATTTATTTTTCTCCTTCTTTTCATTGTAAAAAAGTTGTTCACCTTATTTATGGTACAGGAAATGATATTATTTTAATTTGAAGTTCTTTCAATCTGATTTAATGTATAACATGTCTAGTCAAACAGTATTTGGGGTCCAGAAAAATTCTACAACTATTGATAAACTCTACTTTATTTTATTTTTTTGAATTTAAAAAACAAAACAGGCCATTGCAGAAACATTAGCACTCACATTTAGTACATATATCTCTTGTACAATACATAGCTAGCTTCCAATCCATGCTCTCATAGCCCCTGCAAGTTCCAACCATAGTCATGATTTTTAAAAAGCCCAAGAAAAAGTTCTGGGCACAAAATAAACCCAGAACAATAAAACACCATGATATTAGTTGATCCATTTCAATATAATTTTTTTCCCCTGTGAAACCTTCTTCATTGATCATATTAAATAAACCTAAACACAACTTCCACACTTCAAGAAAATTTGGCTTCAGTTTTTGTCCTTTCATTTTCCTCTATGTAAAATTTATAAGTTCATTTAGCATTATCCTCCAGACTCTGGAGTACCAATTATTTAAAAATAAAGGGTTTTTTCCCTGCAGATTTCTATTGTGTAACATATACTAGATAATGAAGCAAAGAGTTAGTATATTGAGGACTTGTTGAGCATTGAAAAATCACTTAACAAGTACATTTGCAATGTAATGCTAAACTCTCTGAGAGTTTACAGTCACAGAACTGTAGAAGCTTTCATGAAAACTACAATAAACCTAACCATTCATCTGATGGATGCATTAATTAATTCCCTTTCCACGTGCTAAATCCTAAATTGATTTTATTCTGCTTTTATGTTAAAAAAAGGACAATTCATTTTTAAATTGTGTTTATTGTATCATTACATTTTTATTAATTATTTCCCCTTTTGTATGCCCTGTATATCTTTTATTACAAGAAACAAATTTTAGAATGCATTTTCCTCTGTATTATATGAATTTTCATGCATTTTTGGATTGAAAATATGCTACTAAAACTGGAGAAGTGTATAGCTGTATTCCAGTTGATTATACTCTCCAATAAGTCTAGGACCTGCTAATTTAGTAATTCAGAAAGACCAAACTGAACAACATTTCTATTCTACCTTTAGTCAGAAGGAAAGGAATGTCAACAATTTGTATTTAAGGGATTGAACAGGTTTTCTCCTTTATATATTATTTCTGTCATGTGTTGTTGCTGCTTTGTTTTGTATTTCCACCAAAATTCTTTGTTGAAATTATCTTTTTTCCATTTTGATTTCTTCCGTGAAAAGACTTCAAGAAAAAATAGCTTTGTAACACAGTTTCCAGACAAGTAAAAAAAAAGTTAATCTCACAGACCAAGCAGAATTTCCAGTGTTAATTTTTGGTTAAACTGCCAGAAAAAAAAAAGTCTTCCAGTTCCTTAAAGGTACTGGCTAATCCACAACATCTTCTTGTTTCCTGAATCAACCCAATCTTATCTGACAGCAACAATCTGGGAGAGTTTATGAAGCAGTGACAAAATCTACAATGTTAGCGGAAAATTCATCACAGCCCATCTTGGAATGGATTATCCCATGCTTGTTGAATGCATTTTGATGACATCATTACATTGCTTTATTGAAAATCTTGGGTCATTCAAGAAAGATGCAATTTTATAGTATTAAATTTGTATACAAATTTAATCTCCCATCATGACATGGAACATTATTTGCTAATCCAGTGATTTCGTCTTAATGGTCAAGAGGAACTATGCAAAGCATATTGGGGCATAGTAGATAAATAACATCGTTGCTCATTTTTTAATTCCCCCCTTCCCCTGAGCTCAGATGCTTAAAGAGCAGCTGGTGCTGGTCATTTTCCTCCAGGTGAAGAATCACTCTATAAATGGAATATTAGTAATAGAAACCCAAGATATCCTATAAGTATTCATGCCTTATTTATTCTTGAATTTTAACATAATTTTACTATTAAAATTATGAATGAAGATGACTACATGCTGATTTTACAATTGTTTATGTACACTTTAAGAATTTACATATTGCTGTACTCTGACCGGTTTCCTACAAAGTCTGTCAACAATGATTATGCAAGAGACCCTTGGGTATGGGGCGGGATATAAATATAAATAAATAAAATAAAGAATCCAGTATACAGTACTACTAAATGAGTGAATACTGAAAAAAACCCAAACCAAATCCAGTGCCATCTCATTTCAGAGGGTCAAAAAACCAACTGCAAAATTGGCTGGAAAATTGGATTGAATCTAATTTTTTTTTCATTAAAGACTCCACCACTTGGCTTTAGCCATATTTTGGATGATTCATATTTATTATTTTAAAACTGTTGGGTATAAATAGATAATATATTGGTTCCGTTCAATCTAGTTCACTAATTCTGGTTTTACATATGCTTCAAGCACATAAAATTCATATTTTTGCAAAAATGCGTGGGAAAGCACATGAAACACTCGAGGGAGAAAGTGAAGTATACACAACATATGTACAAACTGTGTCAGTTTTGTTGAGAACATCCTTAACTGACATAAAACAGAAACAGCTCATTATTTATATTTGCATTCTGCCCTATGCCAGAAGGTATCAGGGCAGATTACAATAAAATTGCCACTGGCTTTGCCCTAGGATGTTTTTTCAACTTCCCAAAGCTTAATTTCTGAGTTGCTACTCCATCTTAACTGGCTTTCCACATAGCTATTGAGCCCCATCTGACCTCATTCCCATTAGGGATTAGCTTCTCTCTGCTTCCCTTTGGCATTCTTAGGCTGGATGTCCCTATCAGGTACTTGTGCTACTGTCATGACACCATGATAATCCCTAAGAGAGCTATAAGACCTTACTAAAAGCAGACACGCAATTGTCCTTATAGACAAATAGGCCTTTGCTGTTTAGCTTCCTCTGAGACTGCATCCAGATGTCACTAATTTATCCCACTATGTTTGGATAGTCCAAAAAACTTTATTCTGGAGTATCCAAATGCAGTGGAATAAGTAAGTGATGCGATGCAGCTGAATGTGGTCCTGCTGGGGAGGGAAAGGGAGAGGGTTGGCTGGCTGCATTTTAAATATGTTTTAGGTATATGCTTTAAAAAAAATATATTGTGGCCTGCCTTAGAACGTTCAGGTGAAGGGCAGAATATAAATTATTACATAAATAAGTAAATAAATAAGATATTTATTTACAAGTTATTAAAAATACCCATTGGTCAATCCAACATTCAGTAAGGCCAACTGAAAAAAACTTCCTAAAAATGCTGGGGAAAACAGTGGGCCTTATACTGTGGCTGGAAAGAGAAGAGTGCATGAGTACAACCATGCTACATAGCTGTAAAGCAACCATGGAGAATATTTACTAGTATATCACAGCCCCAAATGATCAGGCCCTGCAAATAACACACATGACTGAATCAACTTCTAGAAACAGCCGATGGGATCTGACAATTTAACTCCTTATCTAGCTTGATGACTTAAACTAAAAATGGGTGTGGAGAAGGGCCAGGTATGTCATCTTGAGTTCCTTGAAGAAAAGCTAGTATACAAAGGCTATAAATAACTGACTAATCAGCATAAACCATGGGTAATACATGCTGAAAATGTATCCAAACAAAAATATTATGGGAAACGAACAAGATAAGCTCTGGCTCTTAATACAGCTTACTAGGCAACTTGTAATTTTGTGGGATGTAACGCAAGGAAATACAACCTGTTTTTAAAAAAACCACACAAATAGCAGAAATGAAGTTGATGTTGTACCTGGCAATGTGTCCCATAATATTCTATTAAACAAGCTGACCAAAAATGGCATGAATGGCACTACTGCTCAGGCCTGCCTGGAATCATCCTCAACAGTCCTCATTGATGGTTTCTCATTAAACTGAAGGGAGATTTGTACTGGGGCTGGTGTTCTTCATTTATTATTCTGTTTCATTTATTAATGACTTTGACGAATCCTTGACAAATATGCAAATGAGTAAAATTGGGCAAGAGGCATATACCCTGGACGATAGAATCAAAATTCAAAAATGATCTTGGCAAGTTAGAAAGCTGGTGTGAAAATAACAGAATTAAGACAATGTGGAGCGCTATACTCCGCACCAAAGAAGCCAATGCAGAGAAGTACAGAGGGGACTAAAAGTGTATGTGTGAAGATAATCTTTGAAAGTAATTCAAGCAGAAAATAAATACAGATCAGCAGTGTAATATGTCAATTAAAAGGCAAATACAGAATTGGACTTTATCAGTGCTCTTATAATCTCCATTGAAATAATAATTCTATTTGCTGTTTGTTAAGTTACATCACAAGTGCTGTGCTAGTTTTGCATCCCAATTCATTAGAACAGGCTCATCAGTGAAGAACAACAGAGTTTATTAGGTCAGTGCAATCAAAGGGTCTTTTCACACTTCAGAGGCTCTGGGAAAACATTCCAGTGAAGCGAGTTTGTGGAACAGTTCGGCGTCCGCACATCAGGATGCCCAGACCATTTGAAACTTAGCCAGTGCTTAACTACACGTGCTGTCATGGGAGCAAGCATCAGATGATATAAGGGCCTGGGTTTGCCCCACAAATTTTGCCATACCGTCTGTGAGAGGCGGCGAGAGGCAATTGCCAGATCTGAACAATATCCCCAATTTTCCTCTCACCATCTGGAGGAAGCCTAATGTATAATGCAACTTCTCCATACATTCTCCTGCTTCCCCCCCCCCCGTTTCTGAGCAAATTATATCCTTCACTCTTTATATTCCAGTTAGAGGGAAAGCTGTGTGCTAAAATCTCCTATGCAATAGGATTAATGGAAAATTAATTTCTCTTCTTGCCTCAGTGCCATTGCTGTTGTTCCTTGTTCAGTTGAAGCACAAAAGAAATAGCCTGAATTACAGCACAATACAACAGACAACAAAAAGAGGCTTTGGGTAAGAAATGAACCTCCTTCTATTATAGGGAAATGGCATCATTTTAATATCAGTGTTTGTAAAATCTGCTGAGATATTTGTCCTATCCTATAATAGGAAAAGCAGAGAAATATCAAGAAGCTGAGGTAGTCGTAGAAAAAATGTATCCAAATATTACTAATCCATTTGTCCTTCTCTTCATCCATTAAATGTTTAAGGTGCCTTTTCCTTCTCTTCATTTGACCCTTCAGCTTACAGTTTAAGTGCTCATGACACTGCCTATGTATTAATTTATGGTAGTTGACCATTGAAAATAAGGATAATGTGTACTTTTTACCTCTCCAAGAAAGTTCTGTTTTCACCAGAAAAGAAGAAAGGGAAATTAGCTTTCTTATTAAAGAGGGCAGGATTAACAAATAATTTGTGGAGCATGTTTCTATCACAGTGAATGGAATTCCTTTTGATAGAATGAAGGCACAGGGATGAATTATTCTGTAGTGCAAGCAAGTTAAAAAAAGAAGTGATGTCCTTGAAAATTTTGTGTTGCCTGGGAAATCTCAGAGCTCCCCTCCCACTCTGTTCCCTTAATTAATAGGTGGTAAACTTGGTTGCATCTTCCCATCTTGAAAAATATATAGCACTGAAGAAGAAACGTTGAAAAACTTTCAGATCCATGGATCAACAAATTTTGAGTGTGGCAGACGCTTTTGAAAGTTTAACCAAGGGTCTAGCCTACTTTTACAACTCATTGCTTCTGTTCTCAGGGCACCTCCAGTTCTAAGCAGATATAGAACATTCGCTTTTCCTTGGGGTTTTGGTAAAAGCTAGAACTGGTATAATTAAAATAGTTTATTTGCAATTTGTATGACTTTATACACATGAGCCAGCCCAAAAATATTCTCAAATTGAAACTCAAATTTATTGCAGCAGAAAAATCATAGATCTGGTATGTGCCGCCACTACCACAAGAACATTTTACTGCTCTGGGCAATGCAGGGAGTGGACACTTAGGCCCTTTTGACCCTGTAGTCATGAGCTGTGCTGAAATGCATGTCTCAGTCAGGGGCCCACACCAAGGGCCATGCCCACCGCGGGCAGCCCATCCCAGCCCATTTCTAGAGGCTAGGAATGGAAGTTCCCAGCTGCTGACATTGTCAGCCAGGGCTGTGTTGGCTGAATGCCTAGGAACAGCTCATTTTGATGCCACTTCTAGATTTCTGGCCAAATGACACTGAGCTTCTCGCTCTTAGTATACTGAACCACCTGCCTGTATGCCAGCAGCATAAGAATAGCTGAACAAGTGTACCAGCTTGGGGCACTGTGTTGTCTGCTTACAAGCTGCCCACAGATGGAGGAGGCTATAGCACAATTAGACATGGCCTTCTGGTAGACCACTACATAATGCAGATGAAGCAACACAGATTGATCCATTGGGCTGGTCTACTAGTCCAGTGCAGAAAAGTCCTCAGATCTGAGTGTGGCTCTCAGACAATAGTGACTCTAGCCTGTCCTGCATTCTAATCAGTAGTGTCTCTTATTTATTCTCTTTCCTTGCTCCTGGGAGAGAGCGGGTTATGACATCATTACACTAGCCACAATGATCCGACACCCCCTCCCCTTACGCTGGCCCTACCACGCCCAATGAGGCAGAAAAAGAGGTTTTGTTTGAAGTGACAACTGAATCTTCGGGACATACTTCAAATAAGCTAGAAACCCAGACCTGGCTTGGGAGATAAAATGGGTGGCTGTCAGACTTTGACCTGACTGACAGTCATGGTCTTCCTTAGGAAAAAAAACTCAGTTTCATAGAGGAGGAGAAGAAGAAGAAGAATAGTAGATTCTATTTTACAGTGCAATGTAAGGCTTCAGTGTAGCAAGGGTCAAGTTGTGTTTCAGCTAAGGGTTACAGAATCCAGCTATCTCAATTTCCTTTCATGTTCTCTGTTATTGCTTACAAGGCAAATTCTTAGCCATTGTTGCTGCTGACAAATATGTAATATCTGCTTAAAATCCAAACAGCCTTATGAACCTTTCCAGAGACTGGCATCTCCTTCCTCTACATGCTTTCTATTCTTTTGTATGATCTACTTCGATTCATTAACTTCTATATAATTAAATCAAATGTATGCATGCAGAATAAGTTAGTGAAGAATTCTGGAGCCCACGATCAGATTGCATCTTTGCAGTGCACAGACCTCATGTATTCAAATCTCTTTTAATATAAGACTGGATTCCTGAACAAACTTCAAGGAAGCTGCTCTGAGCTTGTGCTAAAATCACTTCTTATTGAGAATGTTCAGTTTCAGAAGACAAATATAAAATCATGCAGTGTGGGAGCGCCCTTTTGTCAGTGAGCATCTAAGTTTACATGCTCACTGTGATCTGCTTTTTCTTTTTGCTTGAATTAAAGAAAAGAATTTAAAGACAGGCAAATCCTACTTTTAAACTGTTTCTGGAAATGTTTTATACTTTTTGTGAAATGTACTCCAGACAATCATGGTAACATAGTCCCTTGCTTTAGGTCCTGTCCTCATTCTGTCCTCATTCTGCCTTGCACTTTGGGAGTCACTGTCTTCTTCCAGGGTCACAGTGGCAGATTTTGAGCTCCGCTAGGATCTGCACGGTGGAGAGAATTCCTGTGTCCAGAAAAGTTTACAGTATTGGGAGAGATACAAGGGAAATAAGTTTATCTACTTTTCTTATCTGTGCTGACTTAATGCCAAGAACTGTTTAGGAAGTCACTTTGGATACTTTCAGAAATTACTGTTATCTAAGCCATCAGGAACAATCCTTGCTCTCTGCCTAGTTGTTTCCATTTAAGTAATATGTTATATGAAAAGACATCCTGAATTCCAACATGATGAAGCCCTTGATTTGTAAAATTGAAGATCTGAAAGGGGCATGTAGTGAGCACTACTGGAGTGCTTATCAGCACTGGCCAGTATACTGGATCAGCAAGGATACTGGGAGCCTCCTTTCTGCACATTGGTGCCATCTAAGGGAAGCCCCTTAGCACTGCCCCTGTGTGCAGAAGAGGAGGTGTTTGCTGGTCCAGTATACTGGCAACTTTAGAATCACCCAAAGTGTCTCTAATACAGAGGTGTCAAATTCAATTTTGCAGAGGGCCGGATTAAAAAAAAAAAGTACTGTCAGGGCCAGGGGGCATGGCCGGAGCGTGGCCGGGGGTGTGGCTAGGGCATAGAGGAGGGGCTGGGGTGTGGCTGGGGGCGTGACTGGGGGCATGGCTAGGGCACAGAGGAGGGGCTGGGGGCGTGGCCGGGGCATGGCTAGGGCACAGAGGAGGGGCTGGCTGTCCATGGCGGCGCCCGCGCACTCGGGCATTGGAGGGTCCCACCGCGCGCTCGGTCATCTCGCCTCGCCTCCTTCGCGCCCAAGGAGGACAGCGACGGCGGGCGGCGGCGGCGGCGGGCTGTATTAATACAGCCCGCGGGCCGCATCCGGCCCACGGGCCATATCTATGACATGCCTGCTCTAATAGATGGCTATCCAACTTCTACCCAAAATACAGAAAAAGAAACAACACGATCTCTTCCTCCCTCCTGAGCCAGTTTGGCCAACTCTTCTTCTTCTTCCTTCTTCTTCCTCTTCCTCTTCTTCCCTCAATGATCTACCATAATCTGCTTGGATATAATGTAAACCCAGTACTGTATACCCTGCATTCTGGATGACAAAGGGCATAACATGATTATCTTTTCTGTATATCCTTTCATGTATTTCAAAAGAGTTACCACTTCCTCATGTCTCAGCAAGCGGCAGTGCTATCCCATGATATTAGGATTGCAGGCTATAGATGTTGAAAAGCATCTTGGAAAAAGGCAGCATCAAACATTTCTATAGTCATGAAGTTTCAAAGACTGACTATGCTTTTGTTGCCTGACACTGCTGAGTTGGGGTTAATTCCTGGTCACTACATGGACACAGACATGCACTTTTCTCAGCAGACACAGAATTGCAGAAACTTGGTATCTATACAGAGCAGAATTCTTGTCATTGCTGGCTGTGGTTAGTGCTGATGGGATTTGAAATCCAACAAGTTCTGGGAAGTCACAGGAATCCCATCTTGGCTCTAAAATCGTAGTAAATCTTGCTTCTACAGAAGAGTCAAATGCCTCTCTGTTGTGAACATTACTGCAATCCAGTGTTTCTGTTGCTGTTTTCTTCTGTAAAACTGATCAGAATCCTTTCCTTACAGAAGTGTGAACTGAATATTTTCTAGATTTGTGAATATTTGGCAGATATCTGTTAAACATTAGTTTTCAAAGATTTTATTGTAGAACTAATTTGAACCCAATTTCAGAATCTAGGGATATCTAATGTGGAACGATATTTGTCAGGATCTCTATCATGCAAGGCAGTTAGTCTTTTTGAATGTCACACAGAGGTGAGTATTTTGACAAACAATAGAATTTAGACAATAATGGTACATATGAATGTAATATCAAGGAAATTTGAGATGAGAGTATAGCCTATGAGCCATGCTGAATTGTGGCTGTATCTACATTTACCTTTCTTGTTTTGAATCAGAGCATCCTTTGCTGATCCAAGCTGAGGAATCTGTCCCAGGTACAGATGGATCTGTCTCTGAACTGGAACAGGTTATCTGCACTGAGGCAGCTGTTTCAGCCCGACCTCTGAAGCTCATACCAGTTTCAGAGCTGGCACTAATGGCCAGGACCAGCCCCCAGGGCACACATTTTGGTAATATGTCTTGTTGCACTGCTGAAATCAACCCCCTGTAGTAAATTGGACCATGGATGCGCATTGTCTGCACACCTCCATGGCCTGATAGATCTCTTTAAAGAGGTTTACTAGTATACTGGATTAGGCCATTTTGGGACACCTAATCCAGTTTGTTCTGGTCTATGGTCTAGCATGCTCTGATGGGGGAGGGGATTTTCTTAGACTACACCAGTGGGGCAGAAGGGAGGTTGCCAGTCCCCATCTTAAACCGGAACAGGAGTAAGTGCCGAAAGGCTTACCTGGGAATAAACCATATTCAGTCCAGCAAGAATACACATATGTATACAATTATGCTATTAGTAAAATGTACATAGTCAAATGTTTAATTCTGGACGATAACCACAGAATGCCCACATTCTAGATTGTTGTTGTCAAACTTCATTACAGTAATTTACTTGCTCTGTTTCAAATGTTTCAATTCAGAAATCCCACCCCGTTTCATAGTTTTCTGAAAAGGCACTTGAGCTGTAGAATGGGGAAGTCCAGAATGATTAAATGAAATATTGCCAGTTTCAGGAAGCTCCTTCTACTCTGGTAAAAATGGCTTAATCCAAAATCACTGAAGGAATAGGATAGGGATAGGCAACATTCATAGAAAAAAAGTTTGCATCAAGAAAGTTTCTCCAATACAAATCACTTCAGGATGGCGATGGGCGCCATGTCTTCCTGGTTTTCTCCTCCTCCTCCTCCTCCTATGGAACCAATTCATTAAAAGCAGTGCGTCAGTGTTTGCTGTTGTAGTTACTCATCCTTCAGGGAATGCCTGGTCAATGGTTCATTTACTACATACTTACACAGGAAGCTATATTAGTTCTGGACATCCCCCAGTTTTAAAGAAGTTGTGCTACCAGTGGTAGTAGGAGCCCACTCTGTCTCTGTGAGGTTGGATGTTTCATCACAACCAGTTTGTGTAGATCTTTCATAGAAACTCAAGTAAGGAACGAAGGTAGAAAAATACTGTGGATGGGAACCGTTCAAAAGACAGTAGCCTAAGTTCCAAAATAGATTTGTGGCATTTTTAATTTTTAAAAAAGCCAAATCAACCCAGTGGTGATAGTTACAACCTAGGCAATATCTAGGATATGGCAGCTAGTGGAATCAGTTCTTGCTTTTAACATGGGAACAGCAGAAAAAAGAGATTTTTGGCTACAGAAGGACTCATTCATTCTGTCTGACTTCTTCAGGGATTAGGCACATAACATCATTGGTGTGATTAAAATAACTGTGGTCTCGTAATACGCAAGGCAAAACCAAAATAGATAAAATGTTTAGGGTGAGAAACCTAGCTTTATTAACTCAAAAATATTCAGACCATATAACCAAGTGGACTTCTGGATGTCAGACTTTAGATCCTATCTGGCAAAGCTAGCCTATGCTTTGATTTTCTTTTCTTTTTTAACTCTCCCCTCCCATTTATAATTAAACTCACTTCTCATGATGCAGGTTTTAAAAATCTCGGTCTGAGCCCTCTTAAGCATATAATTTCTACAGCTATAGGAAATGCTGAGCCATTCTTTAATTCTTAACAAATCAACTAACAGAGGTACAATGCAAAAACATCTCTAAGAACAGACACTGGGAAATCATATCTCACAGAATATCCAGAGAACAGCTGCTTGACTTACTGGAAAAGTGAGAAACACTTGCAAGTATGTTTTTTTAAAGAACCAGCAACTGCTGATGTAATTTGAAGGAGGAAGCTGAGGTGTGAATCAGCTGCATTCACACCTGGCACTGGCAACCATGAAAGGTTTATTATTCAAACATTTGAAATCTTAGTTCCAGACTTGATTTCAAAGAGAGGCTCTTACATACAAATAGTAATTGTATCTCATATCTGTGAAAATGCACAGGATGATCCTTAACCTGTCCTTACAGATCTATTCTTCAGCCTCATTTATCAAATTTTAAGTTTACTTACAACTGACCTTTGCTATTTACAAGTTTCCCTTGTATATTTGCAAGAGGAAACATGCAAAACACATAGATTCACAAGTTCAGCTCTGGAAGTTGCCATTTTGGGGGCGGGACGGGCATTTTTGGATTCCTTATTTCTTGGATTTGGGCATATAAAAAGGTTATGTAGAATTTAACCCTTGAAAAATAACAATGCTCCGCTTCCTTCTATAATCAGCAGCCATGAAAAATCAGCCACTAAAAGATTAAGCATACAAATCAGCCTGAAGGCAGTTTGGGGAATGAATATAGTCAGCTTCATTGAAATTCTGTGTAAAAAGAACCCTCCTAGTCTAACGCTGAGTTCTGTATCATTTTCCTAAGATAAATCTTATAAGCTGGAAAGATCTATCATTGTAGAATTCCTTAGATGTAAACCATTCTCTGTAAACACACATTCTGTCCTACCTCAAAAAATATTCAGGAAAGCAAATTCTTAAGATAAAAGTTAGAGTTAGTGGAAGTACACAGAAACAACACGGCATGCTGAAAGAATGAACCAAAGGAAAGTTTGTAACTAATTTAATACCATGGAGTCAAAGAAAAATACGAAAACAAGAAATGCCCTGCTGGGCCAAACCATGTGGCCACCTAGTTTGGTATTCTTTCCTCACAGTGGCAACCAGGAGGCAGCTGCCTCCTTGAAGTTGCACTACCATCACAACCATGACGGTCTTCCATGAATTTCTCCAAATCTCTTTTAAAGCTATCCACACTTGCAAACAATCTCTCTGGTAGTCAATTCCAAAGTTTTCACTATGTGCTGTGAATTCCAGAAGTTTAACTATGCACAGTCTGGATTTTTTTTAAAAAATCATTTTGTTGGTCCTGATTTTTCAAGATTCAGTTCTATTATGGGACCTCTAGTTCCAGTGTTTTGGAAAGAGGAGGCCTATATATAGACCAGAGTTCACTGCCTAGCAGCTTATCTACTTCTACCCTCTTGCTGCAATTGTATGAATGAATTTACCTAGGGTTGTGCCACAAGCAACATCTATTCACCAAGAAATGTGGTTTACACAAGGTGTTAATCCTGTACCTACAAATGAGGCCATGAGTCAGAAATAAAAGATTGTCTTCTGTGTAAAGGATACATTGTGCACGTGCCAAGATAGAACAAGTAGGAGAACATACACATATACTTACATAGATACGTGTTTAATTTAGAGTAAAAGAAAACACATTACGGTTTGACTCAGTTCAGGTAAACAGGATTTCAATTTCTGATAACATCCATAAAATAAATAGGGTGTAAAATATAGTTCACAAATGGACTTGAGTAATAACTGGGGAAAACAATTTATGGTATGTAAGTCTTGGTTTCATTATAAGCAAATTATGCTATTTTTGTTCACCCAGGCATTTTGTGATTAACATCATTTTGTTCCTCCTTCCCTTGATACTGTTCTTATTCTCATGCTTGCTATGAAAAAATTGGCTACCTTGAAAGTGGTTGAAGTATCTGTTAGCAGAAGAAATGATGATATCTCAGGATCTACCAGGGATGTATACAAATTGCTTTACATTAGCACATTTAGAAATAATAGCAGAACTACAGCAGGCTTATGAGGGCAAAACCTTGCACTGTGTCAAATTTTGGATTCGTTATTAAAATTTTTATATTATTATTTACTTTGCTAACGCTAAGACACCTAAGTAAGAGCTCCCCCGTGGCTAGGATAGCCAAATTAAACAGATAAGCAGACGGTTTTAGACAGCAATTAAATTGAAACTAGGTATAATGATTAGCAGTATGACTGGGATCCATCTGGAGCTTGATATCATGAACATATTGTTTGATAGTTGTCATGGCCCTACCACTGAAAACAATGAAGACTGAAGCCATACACAACAAGGAATTATATAGGTTTGCAGACCGCAGTAGCGGATTTAGGCTCTGTTCACACAAATTAAAAAGCAGTTTTAAAGCAGCTGAGAGGTGACGGCATGTGGCAGAACTAGTGATTCCATCCCATCTCTGTTCCACATTAAAGGTACAACTGGGTTTAGTTCCAATTAGAGGTGGTATGGCAAAGCCACCATGTGGGAATTGTCACCTCTAAGCAGCTCTTTGAACCACTTTTTAGTTGGTGTGAGTGGAACCTAAACCCTCTATTGTCCTCTACAAACATATATGTGATACTTTCCACACTCCAAGGTAGAAACAATGAAATCCTTCATACTGAGCAAATATTCTTTATTTAGATGGACATGATGCGGTTAGACTTGAAATGCAAAAAGCAACTCTTCCCTGACACCAAACATGAATGCATCCAGCATCACCTTTCCCTCCTTTCACATCAATGCAGCTTGGTGCAGTCATTGCCCCTTTATAAATCTATGATGAGGCCACATTTGGAGTATTGTGTACAATTCTGGTCACCACACCTCAAAAAGGATATTGTGGAACTAGAGAAGGTGCAGAGAAGGGCAACCAGAATGATTAAGGGTCTGGAACACCTCCCTTACGAAACCAGGCTGCAACGTCTAGGTCTCTTCAGTCTGGAGAGACGGCGTTTGAGAGGGGACCTGATTGAAGTATATAAAATTATGCACGGTATAGAAAGGGTGGATAGAGAAAATTTCTTTTCTCTATCGCACAACACTAGAACCAGGGGGCACTCTATGAAGCTGATGGGTAGGAGAATAAGGTCTGGCAGGGGGAAGTATTTCTTCACCCATAGGGTCATCGGCTTATGGAATGTGCTGCCGGAAGAGGTGGTGACAGCTACCAGTCTGGATGGCTTTAAGGTAGGGTTAGACAAATTTATGGATGACAGATGTATCAATGGCTACTAGAACAAATGCCTAGATGCATCTTTCAGGCTGAGGGTGGGAGGAACTGGGGCACTTCAAAGGCCATCTGCTGGGACTCGAGAGCAGGAGAATGTTTGTCCTTGTCTCTGCTGGAGATGCCATGAGCATTTGGTGGGCCACTGTGTGCGACAGGATGCTGGACTAGATGGGCTGTGGCCTGATCCAGCAAGGCTTCTCTTATGTTCTTATGTTCATTATCCTTACATAACACTACTGCAATGCCATGATCCCATTTATCTGGTTTCCCTGAAGTACTGTGATTCACAACATGCAGTGTAACAATCCCCACCTTCCTCCAAACATGGTTCTCCCATGGTTCTCAAAGTCCCCTCCCATGGTTCTCAGAGTCATCTACAGCTGCCCTTATGGCCCTGAGGCCCAACTACTATTGCTATAATTTAGCCACATGGTTACAATTTAGCTACAAGATGAAACTATAGCAATGCACATTAATAATATGATATAGACCCTAGATCACCCCTTGTATTCCTCTGAGGTCTTCAAATGGACACTTAAACTTACTACTACAGGTCACTACCCTTTAGTTGTTTTCTAAGCCTAAGATCAGACTCAGCAAAAAAGGTATCTCCGAGGTGCCTCTGAAGTGGCTTAGAGAAGACCTCCAGTTAAATTGTTCACACTCCAGTTTGCCCTTCTCCCCTCTCTTGAACATTCTGTGGTAGAAAAGATGTATTAGAAAGGGTTTGGGAACATGAGTGTCACACACACTCTCTCTCAGGTGCCCTTGAGGCACTCTTTTGTTATGTCTAAACACATCTTCTTGATGCTCAAGGGGTTCTTGGCCACCCCACCTCCCCGCAGTTCCAGGTACACCCTCCTAGACACAACAGGAATTCCTGCAACTGGTGAATGTTCCTCAGGGGTGGTGGAGATTTGGTTAAATGTAGATTTGGCTAGAAACAAGAGCAACTGGGATGAAAAAGTAAGTAACCAAGAAACTATTATTTGGTGGGGGGGGGGGATTTATAATAGAAAAGGTTAGTGTTGGGTTAGGTTTCTTTGTATATTCTTATGTGTCAGATTCATATAGAGAAATCAACAGATGGGTTTTGGCTAAGAAAAAAGAAGGATCCATCTGGCATTTGCCTGCTGCATTGCATTTACCTCAGCTATCTGCTTCATCTGTCAAAGCTCAATTTCTCTTCTTGATTTGTTAAGTCATTTGCCAAAATTATGTATTGTCAGGCAGCGTGGCCAGCAGTAAGGTGCTAGAATTATGTGAGTTGCATTATTGTTATCTTGCCAGCCAAAAATGCATTGGATAGACTTGTAGCTGCTTTGCTTAGCACACTGCACTTTCTCTGGCTGTCTTCTATAGCATAAACTAACAATGATGGTCTTTGGTTACATTCTTTAATCTTCTGTAGCAGATGGTTAAAGAAGATAGGTTAACATGATCAACATAACTCTAGTGATTCCTTGCTACTGAAGGAAAGTAGTATGAAAATATCCTGTCCACATCTTTACAGTCTCACTGATTACTTTACATGCCATAACCCCAAAATGCTAAAAAGGTAACTTTATCTTTCAGTGACTGTGACTTTCTCACAGTTTTCCACCATGACAGTATGGGATTACTGAGATCTTAACAACCCGAACATTCATTGTACATCTATTTTATAGGGTCCTTATACATGGTTTCCCTCTAGAGACAGGCAGGATGCCTCCAAAGGCTATTTGCATGGAGTTGAGAGAAGGTGAAGCTTTTGCTTTTGTCTTCGTTTGAGATGCCCAGAAGCAATCGGTGGGCTTCTCTGTGAGACAGGATGCTGCATGGGCTTTGGCCTGATCCATCAGGACTCTTCTTAGGTTCTTATTTTTGCTTTACAGCTCTCATTACTTTCAGACAGCAACTCTATGCCACCTTAAGCTCCTGTGAATTATAACACAAACTTTATAAAGGATACTGGATTTTGTAAGCTGGGTTTCTGATAGTTTCTTCTCTGTGCCAACCCAAATGTAGCCACCTTGCTTCAGTGGCTGCTTCTAAAATTAGATGATGAATGGTACAACACACTTCTCTGATTTTAGCAGGAAGACTGTCACGGAACAGGAAATGTGGTCAGAGCTTGTCACGATGCCCAGCGATCCAGTAAGTGCCTGCCCTCTCTGGGAGTAGCTTAGCCCTGTTAGGATGCTGAGTTCGTGCAACGGCCAAGTGAATACTACAGTGTGGACACAAAACACTGGTAGCAAGCATTTCAACAGTAAACTAAAACAAGTTTATTATTATACACAAGCAATACTAGAAAGATAATAAGGTTCAGGTATTTGTTGGTTTAACTCAGTAAGTCTCTTAAGGTTAGGAGCTACCCCTTTCCCTAAAGGAAAATAGTTCCTTTTTTAAAAGACAAACCTCTCCACATTCCTCCCCCTCTGACTTGCTTGGCCACAGCTCAAGCCAAGCCAGAGTACCAGAACGTGGCTCTAGATGATCACAAGGCACGGCCCGTCCTTGCTTGACCGATCATCCAGTCTGGTCAGTTGCTAGTGAAGTCTTCCTCCAAGATCTTCCAGCCAAAAGACCCTGGTCAACTACTGGTCCAGCTCCTTCAGGATTCAGCTCTCTTCTGTTCCCTTCAGCTCTTCTCCCAGCATGAAGACATAGTCTGCTGTATTCTGAGTTCCTTTATACCTTTTTCCCCTTGGCCCTGATTGGCTGTCACGTCCTGGGGAAAACTGCTGCAATAAAATGCTGCTGGAAACTCCTGTTAGAAACTCCTGTCCCTCACCCCTGATTGGTGGGAACTCCTGCTCTAGCCCCTCCAGCCCTCAGATCCCCGGACAGCTTTTCCCTCCAACTACCAGCTGCAGCCAATCATTGCAGCAGGGCCCGCACAGGATTCCCCGCCCTTTTTGTAGCCTCTGCTCAGGTCTTGCAACAAGCTGTTTGCAACAAGGTTGGCTATTGCAGCTTGCTAGAAGCCTGCAAGGCCAGAAAGCAAAACAGTTTGCAGCCTGTACCCAGAAACCGTCACAGAGCTCCATTAAGCAACTACTTTAAGTCATGAAAGATGACTGGGCAGAAAAGAGAGACTCTATGGACAGCCAGACTCAAATACATATGCATGGGCACCAATATGCAACAGAAATGCAGTATTAGCAACTTTGTTTATAGTCACTGACCATATGAAAGCAATGTATATAAACAATACAGTAAAAACAAATAATGAAAAGAGAAAAATGTATAAATATTTTTAATACTACCCTAAACATAGGTTTGCTACATTGAGGGAAACAAAGTCTTGCTGAACAGAAATCCAATATTATAAATAAATTCAGTTTAAACAGCCCTAATACTGACTGTATCCAGATCAGCGGAATAAAATCTGTTGTCACAGAAAAAAAACGCAGCTTACCTGCTGTGAAGCCACAATGCATATTTGGGACTCCAGCAGCCTTCCTGTAGCTTTCTCACAGAAAAGCTGTGAGACTTCCGTGGCATGCGTAGTGAGGCGCACACCACGTTTGCTGTTCTCGCCATCCTGTCCAGACTGGAGGGAAACTTAGAATTTTTCTGATACTGCGGAGCGAGTGTTCATAGTTCCACAGTAGGTAAATTTGCAGTAGTAGTGGCGTAAAGCGCTGCTGCTACGAAGTATCAGACATTAGGTGTGACAGCCACGCCCCAACTACGCATCAGAATGCGCAGTATTCATAAGTCTGGACACAGCCACTATGACAGCAGAAGAGTTCAAGCTGCAGCAAAGTGTCTTTGTATAACGGGCAGTACAGCAAGACATGAGTGTTTGGTCCTTTCTGTAATGGGCCTTATTCTTCATTGTATCCCAGAAAGGGGGGGGGGCTGCTGTCCACATGCTAGTACAGACTGTGGCAGGCCCCTGTTCTGGGATATAATCCAGAATAATACCCAATGCATAAGAGGGCCACGGTTTCCTGTTTGTTGGCATAAGGGAAGTTACTGTGCTTTCCTTTCAAGACAACTGTTGCTAATTTGTTTTAGATATCTAGTGTATGGATGAGGACAGAAACTGTTAACAGGAAGTTGTTAGAGATTAGGTATGCTGTCTCAAAGTCAGTAGAACCTTCTTGTACCCATGCATCTGAAGTTTTTGATTAAATGAAGATTTCCATTTTAAGTCAAAACCACCAATCAGAACCAATAAGGCTAGGCCCGGGGAAAGAAAAGGTATCATTTACTAGTAGCCAAAGATATGAATCCAGGCTCATTTAAACTTCAAGTTTATGCCTTCCGACCTCACTCCAGAGTGCAGTATTAGATACAGGGTGGGGAACTTGTAAGATCTTTCTTAAAAATAGAGATTGAATAGCTTCCAAGAGAGAGAAATGTTTGTACAGACCTAACTGAATGCCATATAACAGTTGAGAGCTGACCTTTACTGAAAATAATTTTATAGCTGCCGGCACAAATAAAGCTCCTCTTGTAAAGAAAAAGGATTGTATAGCTGATGATGACTTTGAAGCATTTTGAATTACATATTCTAGATGAGAGTTTTGGCTGCCTGTGGCATGGAACACAAGGCCTAAATACTTGAAAGTATCGACCTGCTCTATTGCATGGCCATTTATTCTCCAAAGATGAGACTCGGGGCGCTTAGCAAAACTGATTATTTTTGTTTTAGCATAATTTATGGTCAAACTTTCTTCTATGCAGTAATTGGAAGGCAATGTAAAGCACGTTTCAAGCCAATAGGGGTTTGCAATCAAATGACAGCATCATCTGTAAATAAAAGGGATGTGATGTGCTAGTTTAGGCAGATGGTGATCCAACTGATTTATCCTAGCAAAAATTGAGTTGATATAGATATTAAATATGAGCAAGGATCCAGCCTTGTCTAACTCTGTTTTTGGTTATGATTTATATGGGAAAAAAAAATTAGTCAAGAGCCCCCATAAAGATTATGAATTAAAAGAAGTTGGTCGCTAGCAATTTACTCCAAAGTTTCTCTCTGGATGGCAAATCAAATGCAAACTTTAACTCTAGGGCCCCTTTCCATGTAATTTTTATTCCGAATTTAACCCTGCTTTGCCCCGGGAGTGGCTCCATGCAAAGCCCTAACAATACGTGTTAACCCCCCCCCACACACACACTTTATACGAAATAAGGGGCTAGCACGTATTGTCCTGCGGTCATAGGAACGCTCCCGGGTTATTTGGTTGCACAGCAGCTGTCAGACAAGTATAGAGGCTGTAAAGAGCAGGGAAGATTTCTAAAAACAGATGGGAGAGCCCAGTCAGTTTTAAGGGGCTCTCATGTCTATTTTTAAAGACCTTCCCTGCTCTTTACAGCCCCTATAGCCACCTGACAGTTGCCCAGCTTGGTGTCCTATACCCACCTGACAGCTTAATTGCCCAGGTAAGCCTGACAGCTGCCCAGCTGAGCAACTGTCAGGGGGTTATAGAAGCTCTCAAGAGCAGAAGAGCAACAAGGAACTAATTAATTATGCACCTCTTTCCACTTGGATGAGTCAGCCTCCAGGCAA